>CM035411.1:118019211-118021711 GCA_020310875.1 Ceratopteris richardii
TTCATCAAATACCACATCTCTGCTCACCTTCACCTGTCGTGTGAGTGGGTTATAACATTTGTACCCCTTTTGCTCAAGGGAATATCCAATGAAGACACATTTTTTTGCTTTCGGATCAAGCTTCGTCCTCAACTCATCTGGAACATGTACATATGCAATACAACCAAAAACTTTCAGATGTGATAACTTGTAAACTTCTCTTCAGGTGTAACTTGATGTACAACAGCAGTCGGAGTTCTGTTCATGATGTATACAGCAGTATGCACAGCTTCTGCCCAATAACAATGAGGCATATTCTTCTCAGCCATCAAGGCTCTTGCTATTTCTGCAATATGTCTATTTTTGCGTTCAACAACACCATTCTGTTGTGGTGTGTACCTGCATGAAAACTGATGCCGAATTCCATGATTTTTTAGAAAACTATTGAACTCATTTGACATGTATTCACCTCCTCCATCAGATCTTAATGTTTGAATGTAATTCCCTGTCTGCTTTTCCACCATAGCTTTAAAATTATGGAAGTGCGTGAACACCTCGCTCTTCTCTTTCATGAAATATACCCATACTTTGCGTGTATGATCATCAACCGCCCATAGATGTGGTCTTTGCTGGACCCCAAACATTTGTATGTACTACTTCTAGTACATTCTCACTAACATGCTTGTCATGTGGAAATGATGCTCTTGACTGTTTACCAAATTGACATGCTGCACATAACTTTTGCATTTCTGCAACTTTGAAATTTGGTAGTCCATGGACAATCTCCTTTGACTGCATCATTTTCAGCCTTTGCAAGTTTGCATGTCCAATCTGCTTGTGCCATATCTCTATATCTGCAATAACTCTTGCACCTTTTGCAAACATGGCTGCATTCATTTCAGGAATCTTCACATTTAAGGTGAACATCCTACCCACTTTGTTTCCTTTGGCAACCAATCGTCCATGCTGCTTGTACTCTTCTACATATAATCCATCAGCATTGAACCTGACTTGTAATCCCTGGTCAACCATTTGGCCAATAGAAACCAGATTCTTTGTTATATTTGGAACATGTAACACATCAACAAGATGTTTTACCTTCCCGTCCTCCATAGACAATGCTATGTTTCTTGTATGCTCAATAGGATGCAATGTATCATCACCTGTTTCAACATATCCAAGAACTGGTATTTTCTACAAACTACTAAACCATTCTGCATGACTGGTCATGTGATTTGAAGCACCTGAATCAACATACCAAACATTATCATTCGATTTTGAAACACTAGCAGACATCGTATTCATCATGTGATGTTGAACCATAAACAACTTCTCAGAATCATCTGCACTTGTGGATGCATAGTTGTTTTGTTGCCTTCTGTTATTTTGATTCTTTAACCTGCAATCATGTTCAAAGTGTCCAGGTTTACCACAATTCCAGCATCCTTTACTATCATTACCTGAATCATTTCTTTGGAAATTTCTGCGACCTCTTTGGCTCCCCCTGCCTCGAAACTGTCCTCTTCCTCCTGCATGATTCTGTTGTTGACCTTGGTCTTGGTTACTGTTTCCTCTTCCACTTCCAAAATCTCTACCTCTGCCTCTTCCTCTGCCAGAGTAGAATACCTGCTCAGAACTGGGCTTTCCTTGGGAGTTTGAGTCCTCACCAAGATTCTTTTCTTCAATAATCAGCATAGATACCAGATCAGCAAAATTCGGAATATTTTCCCTGGTCTGTATGGAAGTTCTAAACTGCTTATATGCAGCTCCTAAACCACGAAGGCACACTTCCACCTTATCATCATCATCTACATTCATGCCAATAGATGCAAGTGACTCACATATGCCTTTGATTTTAAGAGTGTAGTCACTTACCGACATGCTCTTCTTTTCCAATGTATGCAGCTCGTTCTTGAGTTGCAATTTTCGTGCCTTTGTATTAGTCTCATACAAAGTGACCAAGCTGTTCCAAGCCTCTTTTGGAGTCTTGGCATCCTGTATGTGTCCAATCATGCTATCCTGTATGCTAACAGATAGCCAATACATTACCTTTCGTGCTCCTTGATTCCATTCCTCATATGCTCTTAACTGATCTGCAGTCCGATTCCTTTCTGGTAAATGCAGATCATTTTCATTCTCTCCTTCGATGTACTTCCAGTAGTCTTTTCCTATCAGGAAATTCGTCATTCTGAATCTCCAAGCATGGAAGTTGTTCGTGTCCAGCTTATCGCTCATAAGCTGACTCATTCCATCTGCGTTTGCCATTTCTGCAACAATTCACAACACTGCAAAACACTACAAGCAGCACTTCTGCTTGAACACTGTTGCACTATGACATGATAGTTCGATATCAGAAAAACACAGTTTTCGTTTATCAACAATACACGGAATCGCTTGAAATTTTGGATCTGGAATATATAAGTGTCACCAAACACAAGGCAAGTTACAGTTTCTGAAACTGACCTCATTTTTCTGTGGGCCCCACCTTGTGGGCTCGAAATGGAGGTCAAGATGGCTTGGA
>CM035411.1:118066390-118558890 GCA_020310875.1 Ceratopteris richardii
TGCTTTGAATAATCATATCCTTGTGTGAAAGAACTTGGAGAAGCTTGTAGGAGGTAGAAACGTGTGTTTGAAAGCGATGAAGTTTGGTCCAGACAATTGGCACAAGACTAGCCCTTGAGCTTATGGAGACTCGAATAGACCTTATAGGCATGCGATAAGTGCAAAGAAATGCACTATGTACTTTGAAGCATCAAGGAGAAGGAGTCAATACAAAACAGATAGGTTCGTGCATCGACTAGCTCAAAAAACTTACTATCTATGGAAGGGACAATGAACTTCAAATGCCCATAGTGACCAGCGTGATTACAATTAGAAAAAATCCTTTTCAGACACTCAAAGGTGGTACCTCCTATTTTTTAGGAATACGTAGAGATTGACCTTGAGACAAAAAAACAAAGATGTCTCCAAATCTACTAAACAAAATGCTTTGAACATATATAGACATAAACTAGATACTAATATCTTTCCAATGAGGCATCTCTCATCAAATTTGGAGCTCTGTAGAGAGAGCAGCAACCTCTGCAAGATTATTGTTAGCAAAGAAGATGATGCAAAAAATTGAAGGAGCAAGACAATGATGGTCACAAGTGTATGTATATTGCTTCCATGTATTGTACAAGTGATTCAAGTCTTCTACAAGTGGATTTTGAATTCAAATGAAGATGGGAATGGTTGTTGGAGGGAATCAATTCACTTTCCTACAATCTAGGAAAAATGAAGATCTAGTTTGATCTACCTTTAGGTGATTGATTGCTTGATTGAATGCAACTCAACCACCACAAATTCGTGGAATTTGGGATCTCTTTTTATATTTTTACATGTGTAAAGCTCAAGGCTTTTAGAACAGTAAATGAACCATCAAAAATCCCTCAAAAAAATACAATAAATGAGCATAAGAAAAAGGAACTCTCCAACGGATATTCTTTCGATGCGATAGCCTTTGATGTAGATCAAAACCATCTCAAGCATAGTGTAAGCTTGATATTCCAACAACTCCCCCCTCAAGCTAAAGTATGCTTGAGTCTTCATTCTCTGATAGGTTGAATACCTGCCATAGCTTTGAATCTACAAAGCTTTATTCCATCAAGTGCCTTTGTCATCATATCTGCTACTTGCTTTTTAGTAGGAACAAACAAAATGTCAATCTCTTTTTCCATGAGCTTCTCTCTGATGAAGTGGTGATGAACCTCTATGTGTTTGGTTCTTGCATGGAAAATAGGGTTTGCTGTTAGATGCATGGAACTTACATTATCTCCAAATATGTGAGGTTTGGAACTTACAAGTGCCAAATCTGTATACAATGCTTTTAACCATATTGCGTCTTGAGTTGCTATGGTCAAACCTCTGTACTCTGCATCAGATGAGGATAAAGCAACTGTAGGTTGCTTCTTGCAACTCCATGACACTAGCTTTGAACTTAGAAATGCTAAGTAACCAGAAGTACTTCTTCTATCATCCTTAGCTCCTCCCCGATCTGCATCTGAGTAGATTTTGATATCCAAATCTGAAGAGTAAGGATAGAATATACCTTTGTTGATTGTACCTTTGAGATACTTAAGTACTCTCTTAGTTGCATCCATGTGTGGTCTTCTTGGCAAGTGCATGAACTAACTAAGCACTCCCACACTATATGAGATGTCTGCCCTTGTATGAGTAGCATATATCAAGCTACCTACCAAGCTTTGATATTCTTTTATGTCCTCAATTTTCTCACCTTCATAAACACTAAGTTTATGATTCATCTCCAAAGGTGTACCTGAAGGTTTAGTATTCTCCATTTTGAACTTGAGAAGAAGATCTTGAACGTATCTTCTCTGAGTAAAATACATTCCTTCATCTATGTATATCACCTGCATACCTAGGAAATATGTGATCTCACCTAGGTCACTGATTTTGAACTCCTCTTGCATGTCTCTTGATCCTTTGAATGCCATTTAGATCATCACCTGTCACAATAATATCATCTACATATACACATAGATAGATAACCTCATTGTGATCCCTTCTGATGAATAGAGAAGGATATGAGCTGTTAGGTTTGAACCCTTGATCTTGAAGATATGTAACCAACCTGTAATTCCAAGCTCTAGGAGCTTGTTTCAATCCATACAATGCTTTCTTAAGTCTACAAACATGAGATGGATGATTATGGTTTTCAAAACTTGGTGGTTGTGACATGTGTACCTCTTCACTTATCCAACCATTTAAGAATGCATTTTTCACATCAAGTTGGAGGAGTCTCCAATTCCCTGCAGCAACTACACTTATCAATGTCCCGATTGTAGTCATCTTTTCAACTGGTGAGAATGTTTCCTCATAGTATATACCATGAGTTTATGAGCATCCTTTGGCAACTAATCTTGACTTGTACCTACAAACTGATCCATCTAAATTTCTTTTATATACCCATCTGCAACCAATCACCTTTTGATTTGATGACATTGGAACCAAATCCCAAGTGTCCATCTCCTTCAATGCATCTATTTCTTCTTTCATGGCCTTTTTCCAATTAGGGTTTCCCTTTGACTCTTGATAGGTTGAGGTTTCCTCTGAAATAGAGTCTTTTGCCAAGTAGATTGAATGATTTGGAACAAATTTGGAATCATATCCATACCTTTCTGGTTGTTTCTTCTCTCTTGCTAATCTTCTAGGTGCTTGTTTGGAGCATTCTCCAACCTCTTGCATCTTTTCTTTACCTCTTGACTTCCATAGCTTGTAATCCTTTTCCCTTTCATCGTGGTCATTGTCTGTATCACTTTTTGGATCCTGGACCTGTGCATCATGCTTGCTTCCTAATTGATGAGAATCAGAATCAAGATCATATGGTAGAGTTACCTTTTGTTTGTCTTCATCATACCAAGACCTATGTTCTTCAAACACATCTCTACTTGTAGTGAATTGCTTGGTTGAAGGATTATAGAACATGTAATCCATCTGAGTTGAATCGTATCCAATAAACACTACCTTTGTTGCCCTTTCATCTAACTTACCTCTTACTTGTGATGGTACATGAACATATGCTAAACAAAAAAAAACCTTGCAATGTCCAAAACTAGGTTTTCTTCCATGCCATGCTTCATAAGGAGTCATACCTTGAAGTGATTTGGATGGTAGTCTATTTACAAGGTACACAATAGTTGAAATAGCTTCTGCCCATAGATAATGTGGCAACTTTTTCTCTTCAAGCATTGTTCTGGCTGATCCAACCAATGTCTTATTTCTCCTCTCTGCGATTCCATTTAGTTGAGGAGAGTACCTGGGACTGACTTCCCTTTTGATACCTTCATCCTGTAAGAACTCATCAAACTCTTTGGAGAAGTATTCTCCCCCTCCATCAAATCTGAGCTTCTCGAGTGATCTACCTATATGATTCTCCACATGTGCTAGATACTTTTTGAATCAATCAAACACTTCATTCTTACTCTTGATAAAGCATAGAACAATCCATTTACTATGGTTGACAATAAATGAGACATAATACCTTGATCCTGCCAATGAAGGTTCTTGAATTGGTCCCCATACATATGTATGTACTAAGTCCAATAAGTTTTCGTGGATGTAGCCTTTGTGGTTGAATGGTTGTCTTTGTGCCTTCCCAATCTGACATGCATCACACTTGGTGATCATGTGTTGCATTGATATGTTTGACAGTTCTAGAACACTTTGATCCTTGCATATATCCTTCAAGGTTCTTTCATTCACATGAGCAAGTCTCTTATGTCACACGTCAAGCTCACTTAGGGTTTGAGACCCAAAGTTGAATAGAGCTATGTCTTTGGTTTCTCCTACTTCAAGAGTAAAGAGCCTACCATGCTTCTCACCTCTGGCTATCTTCTTGAAGTCTTGACATGGATCTTCCACAAAAAGTCCATGTTGGATGAACCTAACTTGCAAGCCTTTTTCGACTATTTGGCCTACACTTATTAGGTTTATATTGATAGTAGGTACATAGAGAACCTTGCTCAGAATGTTTGTCCTGCCATTGGAAGCTTTGACATTACCAATCTTCTCCACATTGTGATTTGTTTCATATCTTATTTGCACTTCATGTCTATGCTTTGGAATTTCCAAATCAGATAGAAGAGCAATGTTGCCTGCAACATGATTCAAACATCTTGAATATATGTAGAACAAATGACCATCTTCTTTACCTTCTTTGTGGCATAGATTCATGAGAAGCAATGAGTCTTCATGTGGTTGATCTTTTGAATAATTGTTGTAGTCCCTTCTATTATAGCCTCTATTGTTATTATTGAAGTTGTGTCCACCTCTGCCTCTATTGCTGCTATATCCACCTCTTCCACTTCCTTTCTAGGTCTTCCCATTGAACCAACAATTCTGAGTGGTGTGGTTGGTCTTATCGCAGATGGCACAAGGTTGAACATTATTACCTTTGGCTTTGTCTTTCTTTGGTCATTTCTTCTTCCCTTTCCATTTGCTTTTGCTTGCGAAGTTGGCTTGGGAAGTCTCTTCTTCATCTTCTTCCTTCTTCTTGCCTCTCTGCTTCTTATCCTTCTTATCTGCATATAGAGCACTAGTTGAATTACCATGATAGGAGCTACCTTCCGTTATGCTATTGTTGTCCTCTTGATTGAAGAGTTGTCCAAGAAAGATGTTGAAGTCTGGAGTCTACACATACATGATGAGATCATAAGCTGTCGTGAAGGATTGCCATTGCTTATCACTTCGAATGCTGTTGAGAATTTGCCTCATGATAGCCTCTTCTTCAATGAGCTCTCCAATGAATGCTAACTAATCCGCAACCTCCTTGACCTTGGTAACAAACTTTGTGATGGTTTGTTTAGGTGTCTTCTTCATTTGGTTGAACTCGTTCCAAAGATGATTCTTTCTTGCTTTGGTACTAACAGAAATGAAAGTCTCGAGGGCATCCCAAGTCTCTTGAGATGTTTTGCATCCTCTAATATGTGGTAATAGAAAGTCAGAGATAGATTCTAGTATCTAAGACCTTGCTTCAGCATCCCTTGCACACCAAAGTGTGAACTTATCTGTCTCCTCTTGTGTAGGTCCTCCTTTGGATCTTCGAATAGGCATAGCTTCATCATCTGCTACAATTCCATAAAGATTTCTACCTTGAAAATAAGCTTCCATTCTGATTTGCCAAGGTGCACAGTTGTGTCAATCAAGATTCTCGATCATTGAGGGAAATCCTTCACCCATCTTGATCTAGCTCTGATACCACAGAAAGAACTTGGAGAAGCTTGTAGGATGTAGAAAAGTGCATTTCAAATGATGAACTCTGGTCCAACCAACCGGAACAAGACCAGCCCTTGAGATTGCAACTCAAGAACGAGATGCATACATTGGAGAAGAAGAGCATGTCGGTAAGTGACTACACCTTGAAAATAAAAAGCATATGTGAGTCGCTTGCATCTATTGGTGTGAATGTAGATGATGATGATAAGGTGGAAGTGTGTCTTCATGGTTTAGGAGCTCCATATAAGCAATTCAGAACTTCTATACAGACTAGGGAGAATATTCTGAATTTTGCTGATCCGGTATCTATGCTGATTATTGAAGAAAAGAATCTTGGTGAGGATTCAAACTCCCAAGGAAAATCTAGCTCTGAGCAGGTATTCTACTCTGGTAGAGGAATAGGCAGAGGTAGAGGTTTTGGAAGTGGAAGAGGAAATAGTAACCAAGACCAAAGTCAACAACAGAATCATGCAGGAGGAAGAGGACAGTTTTGAGGGAGGGGGAGCCAAAGAGGCCGCAAAAATTTCCAAAGAAATGATTTAGGTAATGACAGTAAAGGATGCTAGAATTGTGTTAAACCTGGACACTTTGAACATGATTGCAGGTTGAAGAATCAAAATAATAGAAGTCAGCAGAATAACTATGCATCCACAAGTGCATATGATTCTCAGAAGCTATTCATGGTTCAACATCACATGATGAATACAATATCTACTGGTGTTTCAAAATCAAATGATAATGTACGGTATGTTGATTCAGGTGCTTCAAATCACATGACCAGTCATGCAGAATGGTTTAGTACTTTGCAGAAATTGCCAATTCCTAGATATGTTGAAACAGGTGATGACACATCACATCCTATTGATCATACAAGAAACATAGCACTATCGATGGAGGATGGAAAGGTAAAAAATTTTGCTGATGTGCTTCATGTTCCAAATATAACAAAGAATCTGGTTTCTATTGGACAAATGGTTGACTAGAGATTACAAGTCAGGTTCAATGCTGATGGATTATATTTAGAAGAGTACAAGCAAGATGGATGATTGGTTGCCAAACGAAACAAAGTGGGTAGGATGTTCACGTTAAATGTGAAGATTCTTGAAATGAATGCAGCCATGTTTGCAAAAGGTGTAGGAGTTATTGCTGATATAGAGATCTAGCACAAACGAATTCGACATGCGAATCTGCAAAGGCTAAAACTGATGCAGTCAAAGGAGATTGTCCATGGACTACCAAATTTCAAAGTTGTAGAAATGCAAAAGGTATGTGCAGCATGTCAATTTGGTAAACAGTCAAGATCATCGTTTCCACATGACAAGCATGTTAGTGAGAATGTGCTAGAAATAGTACGTACAGATGTTTGGGGTCTTGCAAAGACCACATCTATGGGCGGTTGCAGGTTTTATGTTACTTTCATTGATGACCATACACGGAAAGTGTGGGTATATTTCATGAAAGAGAAGAGTGAGGTATTCACTCACTTTCAGAATTTTAAAGCTATGGCGAAAAAGTAGACAGGAAGAATATTCAGACATTAAGATCTGATGAAGGAGGTGAATACATGTCAAATGAGTTCATCAATTTTCTTAAAAGTCATAGAATTTGACGTCAGTTTTCATGTAGGTACACACCACAACAGAACGGTGTTGCTGAATGCAAAAATAGACATATTGCAAAAATAGTAAGAGTCTTGATGGCTGAGAAGAATATGCCTCATTGTTATTGGACAGAAGTTGTACATACTGCTGTATACATCATGAACACAACTCCGACTATTGCTGTACATCAAGTTACACTTGAAGAGAAGTTTACAGGTAAAAAGCCAAACTTCTCACATCTCAAAGTTTTTGGCTGTATTGCATATGTACATGTCCCAGATGAATTGAGGATGAAGCTTGATCTAAAAGCAGAAAAGTTTGTCTCCATTGGATACTCCCTTGAGCAAAACGGATATAAATGTTATAACCCACTCACATGATAGGTAAAGGTTAGGAGAGATGTGGTATTTGATGAAATGTCAAGCTTCTATGCAGATGCCAAAGAAGGATTGAATCTTGAACCAAATGACAAAGAAAATGCTGAAAAATTAAGTGCAGAATCTCAAGTTTTGAGTGGACCGGATGCATCACCAAGCAATAGTTCCAACTCAAATCCATGGAGTGGAAGATTGCATGAAAATTTCACTCCAGCAAATTCATCAAACACATCCAAGAAAGGTAAGGAAAAGCTTTTTGCAGGTCATAAAACATGTGTAGGCTTTGAAGATGTTGATGGAGATTCAAGCAGTTCAGAAAAGAGTCTTGATGAGGAACTTGGATTGCCCTGTATGAAGACTCCAAGAGTAAGAAGGGCACATGCAGATGATACAACGAGATGTGACCCAGGACCAAGAAGATCTGGGAGGATGTGGAATTCAGTGCAACGATTGACATATGATAGTTACATGGCTCATCATTGTGCCTACATGACAAAGGTAATACAAGATGTTGAACGTTCGTGCTTTGAAGATGCAATTGGAAATGCAGATTGGGAAAAAGCTATGGATGAGGAGATGGTTGCACTTTATGGGAATGATACAAAGAAACCCATAGGCTGCAAATGGGTTTACAAGGTAAAGCATTATGTTGATGGTAGCATAAGTAGGTATAAAGCACGATTGGTAGCTAAAGGATATGCATAGACATATGGCATTCATTATAAGGAAACATTCAGCCCTGTAGCTAAAATGTCTACTGTTAGAACACTTGTTGCATTAGCTACAACAAAAGGATGGACTTTGCATCAGATGGATGTGAAGAATGCTTACCTATATGGTGAGTTACAGGAAGAAGTATATATGGACTAGCCACAAGGATATGAAGATTCAAAGCATCCAGAATATGTTTGCAGGTTGCAAAAGGCTTTGTATGGGTTGAAGCAAGCACCTCGTGCATGGCATGCAAGGATTGCTGATTACTTAACCAACATTGGGTTTTCTATGTATGATGCAGATCACTCACTATATGCAAGGAAGGCTGATGATGGCATCACTATTGTGGCTATTTATGTTGATGACCTGATTGTAGGTGGTGATAATGAAGGAAACATCAAAGAGGTAAAGCAACTTCTTATGCACGAATTTGACATGAAAGATCTTGGTGCGTTGCGCTATTTCTTGGGCATTGAGTTTATACATATAGAAACAGGTACATGGAGCAACAAGAAGCAACCCACTGTTGCTTTGTCCAGTACAGAGGCTGAGTATAGAGGTGTTGCAATGGCAGCATGTGAGGCATCATGGCTAAAGATGCTACTTGCAGATTTAGGTGTGGAAGTGCAAATCCTATTACTATCTATTGTGATAATCTTATCAGTATACAGTTAGCACGGAACCCTGTTTTCCATGCTAGAACAAAGCATATCGAGGTACATTATCACTTCATCAGAGAGAAGGTATTAGCAGGTGATATTGATCTTGTTTATGTGAGAACATATGAGCACGTTGCTGAGTTTTTCACCAAAGCACTTGGAGGTGAGAAGTTGAAGAAGTTTCAGGAGATGCTTGGATTACAAGATATGGCATTGAGCTTGAGGGGGAGTGTTGAGATATGAAGCTCAACATGTGATGATCTAGGATGACACATACCACTTTTTCATTTCTCTGACATGTATAGTGGTCACGCCGGTATATGTCAGGGATACTTCATTGAGCTTTATTAGATTTATCTACCAAGAGTGATGGCACATTTGTTCCTTGCCAGCTCACTCATTCGTGGACATTAGGGTTTTTCTTATGTACTGATCTTTATATATTGCACTTGTTGTATTCTTGTTTTAGGTCATTCTTGTACATTCCTTTTTATGTAATAGAAGAAGAAGAAGAAAATCATTCTTCCTTGCCTCAATATGTGTGTGTGCTTCTCCTTGAGAGTGAGAGTGTGTGTGTGATCTCTCTTCCTTATCTCCTTCCTCGTGATAGCTTCCTACTTACCCAAGAAAATATTCTTGAACCAAGTGAGAAACAATATCCAAAAACTGATTTTCTAGAATCACAATCTCCAACCCAATCTGAATCACAATATCCTTGAAGTGTATCACTTGTGGTATAAAAAATACCAAAAATCCAAGGTTCTTGCAATGTATCTTAGAATTCGCATTCCAACATTCCAGTGACTCTCCTTAGGTTTGCTGGAAAACCTGCTTAGCACTCCAACAACACAGCAAATGTGTGGTCTACTGTTGCACAAAAAGAATAAGAATTCCAACGAGCTTCCTATACTTCTTAGAATCTACATCACGCATGTTATCATCCATAGATAGCTTATGATTTACCTCCATAGGTGTGCTAGTTGGTTTGCAGTCCATCATTCCAAATGCCTTGAGAATTTCTTTGGCATATTTTTGTTGTGAGATGAAAATTCCATCCTTCCTTTGCCATACTTCAATTCCAAGAAAAGAATGGAGTAGACCTCAGTCTATCATTTCAAACTCGGTTCCCAAGCTGATCCGAGTTTGATTGATGAGTTCTTGATGATGTGCTATAATGATCAAACCATCTACAAATACAACAACTATCTTGCTATACCTTTTTGTTACGTACAAGTTAGCATCAGAAGTACCTCTTTCAAAACCCATATTTTTGAAAAAATTATTTATCTATTGGTACCAGGCCCATGGAGCTTGCTTAAGTCCATACAAAGCTTCCATCAACGTGCAAACTTTATTTTTTGAATTGGGCACCTCAAAACCTGGTGGTTAAGATACATATACCTCCTCCTTGAATCGTTCGAATAGTTGTCATGTGTGCTGTTGGTGAAAAAGTTTCTCGAACATCAAATCCTTAAATCTGTGAAAAACCTTGTGGAACTAATCTTGCCTTATACTTTTCTAATGTTCCATCTACTTTATACTTAACTTTCCAAATCCATTTAGTACCTATTACCTTCTTCTTTGGCGGCAAGTCGACTAGATCCCATGTATCATTTTTTAGTATACTATCATACTCAGACTGCATTGCTGCTCTCCAATTTTGATCATCAAGGGCTTCTTCAATGGTGGTAGGTTCCTTTATCAAGCCATAATATCTACCATTAGAGCCATGTTAACCATGTGTTCTAAGGCTCTTCTTTGCTCCTCCATTCTCCTTGATCTTCGTAATCCATCGGAGGATGATTCTGGTACATCTGCATGTGGATTGTGATCATCAAAGAGCTGTTGTGCCCACTTCGATAGTGGCTTACGCTATGCAGCTACAACTGGTTGGCTTTTTACTCAGGAAATATCTCCATCAGATGTTTCCTCCTCCTCAACTTTAACTTGTCTTTTGATAGGCACAAGGTGAGATATCTCTCCGTTTGATGAGATAGTAGATTTAACTTTATCTTCTACTAAGTGTGGTCGTTCATCAAAAACCACATCTCGACTCACAAAAATCTTCCTTGCCTCATGATCCGACAACATGTATGCTTTAGACTCTTCATTATATCCTAGGAAGACACACTTTTTTCTTTTTGAATCCAACCTTGATCTTGTTGAATCAAGAATATGTGCACAAAAGAAACAACCAAAAATTTTGAAAATGCAAAACTAAAGGATTTTTACCAGAATATGCTTCTTGAGGAGTCATCCCCTTCAGTGCTTTTGTGTAGCTTTGATTAAGGATGTAGACTGTTGTATTGACTACTTGTGCCCAGAATGAATCAGGCATTTCTTGAGCCTTTAACATACAGTGAGCCATTTCAACTACTGTCCTGTTCCTACACTCAACAATGCCATTTTGTTGAGGTGTATGAGCTGTGGTAAGTTGCCTTTTCACACCATGCTCCTTACAGTAATTATTGAATTCTGTTGACAAGAATTCACCTCCTCTATCTGTGCAGAATTTCTTCAGTTTCCTTCCTGATTCATTCTCCACATACTTATGCCACATTTTAAAATTTTCAAAAGCATCAGCCTTCTCTCGAATGAAATAAACCCACATCTTTCTAATATAATTGTCGACTAACAGCAAAAAGTAGAAAGATCCTCTTAAAGCAGGTGTAGATATTTTACCACAGAGATCAGCATGTACCAACTCTAGAGGAGCTTGAGATCGATTACTGGACTCTCTTGGAAATGCCTTTCGTTGTTGCTTGCCCATCATACAAGCTTCACAAGGTTCTTGAAACTCTGAAAATGCAAGCAAATGAACAACCATCCATGTTCTTTGCATCTCCTTCAAAACTACAAATTTGAGATGCCCAAATCGTTGGTGCCATAACCTGCTTACATCTTTAACTTCTGAAGGCACTTAACTCATACAAGTTATCACGTGCATTTCTGCACCACTCTTATTGAAGTGAACTTCAAGTCCATGATCTGTTATTGCAGAAACTGACAACAAATTTCTTTTAAGTGTAGGTACATAGAGAACATTGGATAACTTTTTCTCAACACCTAGAGAAGTGATAAAAGAGATGTTTCTAGCTCCTTCCGCTGGACACTTGGAGTCATTTCCCACCACTACATTGATGGATTCCCGTAGAGGCACTAGGGAACTATACCAATCCTTTTTACTGGTCATATGGCGAGAAGCTCCACTATCTAAAATCCATGGTTCATCAACACGAGCTTGAGCAGATGAGCATACCTCTTCAATAGCTACCCATAGTTCCAGCTGTGTGTTGTTTTCAGAATCTTTGTTCTTCCATGATGATTTTACAGTCCCATTCCGTTCATTAGCTTGCTTCTTTCTACAATCCTTGATGCCATGGCCTTTCTTTTCACAATAGAAGCAACTTCCTGTGAACATTTTCTTCTTTGGCTTCTTCTTTGATCCATTAGAAGAGCCTTTACCTTTTGGATTTGCGGAGAATGCAACATCACTTGTACTTTGCCAATTCTTCAACCGCATCTCCTCTTCTAAAAGCATAGCACAAAACTCTTCAAATGTAAGGGGAGTTGGTTTACCTGAGTGTTGAGGGTTGTTACTAATCCATCATATTTTGCTAGAAGAACACGTACACATCTTCGAGCCAGCTCTTTAGGTGTTATAACAACACCAACTATAGCCAATTGATCTTGAAGATGTTTTTTCAAGCTCGTAGAAGATCTGGATCTGGCTCAATCATCAATCTTGAATTTGCTAGATCTTCAACTGGTATAGGCTCTGGATCTAATCCCATCAGTCCCATGACATTGTCAAGTAATTCATAGGAGTCCAAAGTTGCAGAAATTTCGAACTTCAAGAGTGTATAGTTGGTTCCATCCAGCTTCCCTTTAGTGAATGCAGGTGGGCGAATTCAAATAGGTGCAACATTAACATTAGCTGAAGCACCAAGACCAGTGTTCGACGATGAAGCCGTCATGTAATCACTCAAATAATCTACTGATATTCTAGTCTGCTAGTAGGCTAATATAGTGATTCTTCTCAAGTTATTTGAACCTTACAACTCTGATACCATGTAAGACAATAGTTATGCAATATAAGACAGGAGCAATAGCAGAGAAGATAACAGGTATAAGATAATCTTAACAATTTTCTATTAAAAGCAAGTACAAAGATTATGGCATTGTCCATCCATGCACTCTCAAGGTAGAGCTTAACTGGTGATCTAGACAACTCTAGATAGGGAGATACAAGGTAGAGGTATGCTCGTTCAATTCGATGTCTCACGTAGTGCAGAAGTCATGTATATATAGGATCATGTGTTGCCTTCTGTGGATGGCTATAAATGGGTGGTAGAGCGTGGGCGGCCACCGCCCACGTAATTGCTATACATAGCTTAGGTGGGTTGAACCGACCTAAAAAATATAAATGATTTTTGACTTTGACATAGAATATTCCCTTTATCATCGTGCCTGGGGCAGCGCCCCTGGACCCCCACCAAGGGGCCCGTTGGCCCCCTGGGACCCCCCACCCAGGGGACTACGCTGGCCCCCTTGGACCCCCAGTCGGGGCTACTCACCACTACCCTGGACCCCACAATTGGGGACCCTAATAACTCCCTTTCCTTACAATACCTTACATGGTCCAATATGACCTTCATCCAACATGCAAGTTGGGATTCCCATCAATTGGGTAATGCACGCTTGGCTTCTCCTCATAATGGGGGCCTTACAAAATGTGCATACAATCATGAGGGGTAGAGATTGATCATATACTAACAGATTGTGTGTGTGCATGTTAGTGTGCTTCTCACTCATGCACTTGTGTACTCATTCGCTTATGGTCATCATACCTCCCTCATGTCTCCTCGGCTGACAATTATGAGGTGGATCTCCTCACATTGATACTTATGATTGTGCTAGAGTGACACCAAATATTTGGCAAAGTTGTTGGGGATCGAGCTTCAAGGATGAGCGTGTGACGGTAAGACATAGAGATGTGACATTGGAATCATAGGTAGCATCCTGTTTCTTACTTTTCTACCGTCATCATCATCATCCCTACACCCTCTCTACCTCCATCTCCACCTCCACAAAATTCCATCAATTTTGGTCATATTCTCTCCTTCCCTTCATTATTCTCATTTCCTTTGTGTGTGTGAGTGAGAGAGAGAGAGAGATTGTGCTCATTGTATTTTTGTGTGTTTTGTGAGCTTTTTGGTAGGTGCTAGCATCTGCAGAAGCAACAACTCTAGCAAGTACGAAATCTTTGTGCACACAACTTTGAGATGAAGGTCTATGTCCATCATGAATGACAAGAGAAGTCAACATTTGGTAAAACAAAGTACACCACACTATTGCAGAGCATGTGCACATCACAAAACCTAAAATTTGCAAAAAAATTGTGTTTTTCTCCATAATGACATATAGAATCAGTCCTGATAGATAGCTCTCTCTATTACAATCGAGCAATGATGGCAGACTATTTGTCCATCACCATGGACAACCATATCCTTCACGACAGTTAGATCATCCATCGTGACACACACAATGTCCATTGTGATTGACACTTCCACGATAGACAATACTTTTGGATAGATGTGTATCCATCACGATAGACACAAAGGCCGATTGACAAAAAATCTCGAGGATCTTTGTCAGTCTCGATAGATGGCTATCCATTGCAATTGGTAGATCATCAATTGCAATAGACATTGTCCATCATGCCACAGATAGGTGTCCATCGCAATGAACCTGTCCATCGTGATAGACCGCCCTCCATGGATAATGTGTCCATCGCAACAGACAAACCCTATCGATCATGATATAGAGCCTTTAGACTCCCTCATAGTTTATTGATTCATGCTCTCCTTGGAGGAGATTTGACTTCTTGCACTATGCTTTTGGCAATCACACACCTTGATCTCATGTGCACACGTCTACTGAATCCTTATGTCTAGTAAATTTCCTCTCTTTTCACTTAAATCATAGCTAAATATCCAATGTTACTAAGGCTAGTTCTAAAATCAACAATTAAGTGTGGAAATAAACTCAAAGACGAATCCCACCGAATACATGGGACTTCAAACACATGCCAAACGTCATCTTGAAGCCCTTATTTGAGAGTCCTATCCACAAATTTATATATTTACAAGCGTGCAAATGTGAATAAAATACTTCAAGTACATAGAATAGTTAGAGATGAGTTGAAAACTACAAGAAGATGTGTAAAATCTTCCAAAAGTACTTTTTTTTTTTAATACATAGTTCTCCAAGAAGCAATAATCTTTTCTTTTGATAAGGAAATCAAAACTTTGACAAATCTTAATATTTGAAACTAGGAAATTCCCATTGTTTATTTGTGATTTCCCTAGGAAAAATAGTTTCCCTATATATATATACATATATATATATATATATATATATATATATATATATATATATATATATATGTATGTGTGTGTGTGTGTGTATATGTGTGTGTGTATATGTATGTATATATATGAAAATTGTGATTTAAAAAAAAAAATATATAATTTCTCAAGTAGGAAACATAATCTCTTAAAAAAAAGATTTCTTGAGTAGGAAATATTTATTGCTTTTAATTTTGAGATTTACTTTGGGAAATTGAGATTCTCTTCTCAATGCCATCAAACTTCTCTTGGAAACAAATTCTTGATAAGGGAAGTAGGGGTTTCTCAAGCCTCAATTTTCACATCAAAAAAGTGTTTATTCCTCATATTTATCCTTGATTTTTTTTCCAAGATTTACTTGGAATCTATGGGTATTCGTGCGTATTCTTTTTGTTTCTCTAAATTAACCATAAGAAAAAATATTAAGCACATATTTTGATAAGAAAAAGTCTCTCTCTCATACTTACACTCACATGTGAACAATGTCAAGCTTCCTTTGACTTTCAAAAGTACATGGCATCATTTTCGATTGAAAGCAGTTTTGAGAATGTGTTCGCATGGTGAGAAT
This sequence comes from Ceratopteris richardii, assembly GCA_020310875.1. Classification (NCBI taxonomy): domain Eukaryota; kingdom Viridiplantae; phylum Streptophyta; class Polypodiopsida; order Polypodiales; family Pteridaceae; genus Ceratopteris; species Ceratopteris richardii. The sequence goes on from CM035411.1 coordinate 118,081,934, forward strand.
GTGATTTATGATCTAAAACATTATATATATATATATATATATATATATATATATATATATATATATATATATATATATATATATATATATATACACACACACACATACATATATATATATATATATATATATATATATATATATATATATATATATATATATATATATATATATATATATATATATATATATATAGTAACAAGATCATATTTTCGTTTTGACTTCCATACAACTCCAAATCATGTGCATTGTAGCGTTTTGTAGGAAGATTGCCAATATAATAGGCTACTTTCATTAAGCATAATACAGGTAGCATTTCCAAGTCTTTCCAAGTATGGGACCTTGAGATTATGCTAATAATATACTATCTTTCTTATTTCATTTGTGCACAAGAAGAAATTATCCCATTGTAGTGGATTACAATGAAATTGCAAGAATGATTATGGTGTAATGTTTGCAATCTACATTTAAACACAAAAGCATAGTAACAACTTCAAGCATCAAGGCAAGAATGGATATGGTATAGTAATTGTCCAATCTAGATTTCAAACCATGCCTCATGAAGAGAAGAATTCAATTGTGCATTGCATTGTTGATAGAACATCAATCTATATGCTAGCTGAGAGTGAGAGGAATTAATCAAAACAATCATACCTATGTCTATATTGCCATAAAATCTCTTCTTTGATACTTCATGGATAGACATTGCCATAATCTTAGTACTTATTGAAATTTAGAACTATTTCTTTTGTTAGATGTAGTCAATACTCCACCCTGAAGTGACCACAAATGATCCATGGTGCTCTAAGTTGTAAGGCCCCCATTATGAGGAGAAACCATTGTGAGAGCCCAGACTTTTGTGAAACCCTAACTTTCAAGTTAGGGTGCTAGAAGTTGATATTTGTGAGTGTATTCCTTAGATTAGGTAGCGCATATGCTTTTGGGCAATTGGCATTGTGCAGTTTCCCCATAGAACCTTAATGGGCGAGTGCAAAGAGGAAGATGATTGTCTTGTGGTCATGGAGATATTGTTAGATTATATATTTTGCAAAATATTTTGTACCCCCCAACTATGTTTATCTATGTCGTCTCCCATTGTAAAATCTATATAAGCATGGCCCATATTGAGTTTTACATAGCATTCTGCACTAATAAACCCTTTATCTAAAGTCTAAGAAGATTGCCATCTGAGCTCCACATTGGGAGTGCACGGGTGGGTAGCACCATCACTGTACTTGCATTACTCTTGGCAATTTGATCATTTGAGTTCTCTATTTCTCAATCAACATCTATCTTTGTCTATGTTTTTCTATGAACTCTATCTATCGCTCTATTTTGTTGTGTTGTTATTTTCTTATATCTTTATCTATTTCTTCCAGCTTTAATGGCGATGTTTAAACTCTTCATGAGGGAGGAAAAAATAATTTTTATGAGATCGAATTGTCACGTCATAGTGCAATAGTGTTCAAGTAGAAGTACTGCTTTTAGTGTCTCTGTAGTGTTGTGAATTGTTGCAAAAATGGCAAATGCAGATGGAATGAGTGAGCTTATGAGGAATAAGCTAGAAAAGAACAACTTCCATGCTTGGAGATTCAGAATGATGAATTTTCTAATGGGAGAAGGCTACTGGAAGTACATCAAAGGAGAGAACAAAAATGCTCTACATTTACTAGAGAGGAATCAGACTGTAGACTAGTTAAGAGCATATGAGGAATGGAATCAAAGAGCACAAAAGGTAATGTATTGGATATCTTTTATTATATAGGATAGCATGATTGGCCACATACATGATGCCAAGACTCTGAAAGAGTCTTGGAACAGTTTGGTTACATTGTATGAGACCAATACAAAGGCACAAAAATTGCAACTCAAGAATGAGCTACATACATTGGAGAAAAAGGCCATGTTAGTAAGTGACTACAATCTAAAAATAAAAAAAATATATGAGACACTTGCATCTATTGGTGTGAATGTAGATGATGATGATAAGGTGGAAGTGTGCCTTTGTGATCTAAGAGCTTCATATAAGCAGTCTAAAACATCTATTTAGACTAGGGAAAATATTCTAAATTTTGTTGATCTAGTTTCCATGTTGATTATTGAAGAAAAGAATCTTGGTGAGGACTGGAAATGCCAAGAAAAACATAAATTTGATTAGTTATTCTACTTCGTTAGATGTAGAAATAGGGGCTTTGGAAGTGGAAGAGGAGACAATAACCAAGAATAAGGTCAACATCAAAATCATGTAGGAGGTAGAGGACACTTAGGCAGGGGGATCCAAAGAGGCCATAGAAATTTCCAAATAAATGATTCAGGTAATGACACTAAACGATGTTGGAATTGTGGTAAATCTAGACACTTTGAATGTTATTTCAAGTTGAAGAATCAGAATAATAAAAGGCAGCAAAACAACTATGCATCCACAAGTGCAGATGATTTTGAGAAGCTATTCATGCTTAAACATCATATGATGAATATGAAATCTATTGATGTTTTGAAATCTAATGGTAATGTCTAGTATGTTGATTCTGGTGCTTCAAATCACATGACCTGTCATGCAAAATGGTTTAGTAGTTTGCAAAAACTGCCAATTCTTGGGTATGTTGAAATAGGTGATGATAGAAGCTTGACATTTCATCAACCACGTGTGAGTTATAAAATTTATATCCCTTTTGCTCAAGGGAGTATCCAATGAAGATACATTTTTGTGATTTTGGATCAAGCTTCACCCTCAACTCATTTGGAACATGTACATATGCAATACAACCAAAAACTTTCATATGTGATAAATTTGTCTTTTTACTTGTGAACTTCTCTTTAGCTGTAACTTGATGTACAACAGGAGCCAGAGTTTTGTTAATGATGTATACAATAGGGTGCATAGCTTCTGCCTAATAAAAATGAGGCATATTCTTCTAAGCCATCAAGGCTCTTGGTATTTCTATAATATGTCTATTTTTGTGTTCAGCAATGCCATTCTGTTGTGGTGTGTACCTGCATGAAAAATCTCATGGCATTCCATGACTTTTTTTTAGAGAGTTGTTGAACCCATTTGACATATATTCACCTCCTCCATCAAGTGATAATGTCTGAATATTCTTCCCTGCCTGCTTTTTCACCATAGCTTTAAAATTCTCAAAGTGAGTGAACACCTCACTCTTCTTTTTCATGAAATATACACATAGATTCTGTGTATGGTCATCAATGAAGGTAACATAAAACTTGCAAATTCCCATAGATGTGGTCTTTGCAAGACCCCAAACATCTGTATGTACTATTTCTAGCACATTCTCACTAACATGCTTCTCATGCGGAAATGGTGCTCTGGATTGTTTGCCGAAAATGACATGTTGCACATACCTTTCGCATTTCTACAACTTTGAAATTTGGTATTCCATTGACATCTATCTATCTATCTATCTATCTATCTATCTATCTATCTATCTATCTATCTATCTATCTATCTATCTATATATCTATCTATCTATCTATCTATCTATCTATCTATCTATCCATCTATCCATCTATCCATCTATCTATCTATCTATCTATCTATCTATCTATCTATCTATCTATCTATCTATCTATCTATCTATCTATCTATCTATCTATCTATCTATCTATCTATTAATCTCTCTATCTATTTATCTATCTATTTATCTATCTATCTGTCTAACTATATATCTATCTATCTATCTATCTATCTATCTATCTATCTATCTATCTATCTGTGTATGTATGTATGTATGTATGTATGTATGTATGTATGTATGTATGTATGTATGTATGTATGTATGTATGTATGTATGTATGTATGTATGTATCTATCTATCTATCTATCTATCTATCTATCGATCTATGGATCGATCAATCTATCGATCTATCTATCTATCGATCTATCTATCTATCTATCTATCTATCTATCTATCTATCTATCTATCTATCTATCTATCTATCTATCTATCTATCTATCTATCTATCTATCTATCTCATTAGGAAAAAAAGTGAACCTTGCATGGGCCTTGTAAGGATTCCTAATTTTTAGGGATTAAGCTTAATCTTGTACTTTTTTAAGGGGACAAAGTGCATTTACTAGAGCACTTTTTGGTTGAAGTAGGCCTTTTTTTAGGCTGAGCTAGGATCTTCTCTCTCTTCTGTACATAGAGAGGGAAATACCACTTTGCACCTCATCAAATCAGTCCATCTTTATGAATAAAAAAATGACTTTTCTGAAAAAGTCTCTTTTTCAGCTATTCTTTATTGAAAATGGCCCATACTTTTATGTAAATGTCAGAGATAAAAACATACCTTTGGAAATCCCTCCAAAAGTTAAGTGCCATATCATCAAACTCATAACTTTGGTTGCCCCAAAACATGAATTTTTGAAAGAAAATTATTTTCCCTCTTACACACTGAAAAAAGTCATTTTGACCTATCCACATACCAAAACACACTTTTTTTCTTGCACACAGCTACTGTACAAGCCATTCCAGCCATCTCTGTGCTTCTTCCCATTCGGTGCTGGAGTTTTGGAACATCATGGTGCTCACATGTATTACGAACATGACACCAGCACCAATGCGTGCTCATCACTCAAAGAGTGTACATGTTCGTGTTCCAACAAAATTTGCACCAACAACTAGAGGTAGCAATGACATAGTTTCTCAAAATGAACAACGTGCAGTTGGAGAGAAGAATATTGATCTTTGAGTCAATGGTGCTTTGTATCCCTTAGATCCAATGGCTAATGTTCATCCTAGATTCCATAGTATCTTCACATTCCTACAATTCCTTGGTAGTAGTGAAGATGGACTACTAGGCTATTGCAAGCGATTGTCTAACCATTCTACATATATAGCAAATTATTGGATGCAACAATGTCATCACAACCATTTCAAGATACACAGTTTAGAGAGTGTTATACACACTTTACAAAGAGTTATCAAATGTTTGGATGCGCACAATAATAGACTCCAACAAGATGTGGAAGAAAAGGAGAGCACAATTATACAGTTAAAAGCCAATCTTACACAACTAAAAGGGACTCCACTTGGGATGAGATATAGGAAACGACCACTATCATCCTTTCAAGATCTTTCAATTGGTGGTGGAGCACGAAAGCGACGTGTTTATGCACTTAGGTATGTGTTTCGCTTTTTTATTTATGTTAAAAGACTTTTAGATTGAGTTTCTTATTGTGCAGGTTATTTGTTGAAGATGCGAGTGCATCCTCAACAATGGAGGATCAATTGAAGTTTCTGAATTCTTGTCTTACCAACAAACATGTGCTTATGATTTTGGATTCACCAATAGGAAATCACATCAAAACCCAAGTGATTAAAGATTTTGCAGGAAACTTAGAAGATATTATTAGTCCTCGTGAGGTACAGATGGTATGTGATGAAGCACATGTTAGTACTAGAGCATACACTGCATTGTACAATCTTTTGAAGCAGGCTCTGCAAAACAAAGGTGTTTTCCAAAGAATTTTTCCATGCCCTTACAAGGTATCTCTGAAGAAGAAGATGAACAATGAGGATGTAGCCAATACCCTTGGCAATTACCTACATATAGAAGATGTTATGCCTGCATTCATTTATCATTCATCTACATCAAAGAAAGAGTTGAAAAACACATCTAGAAAGGGATTCATCTACACAAAGTACAACAATATATTTGTCAATTTAGAGAGGCTTCAAAAGGAAATGGTTAAATTTTACAAATCCACAATTCAAGCTATATCCATTGTTTTGATAATGACATTCAAAGTATTTTTATTAATATAATGTTTGGAAAACAAAACAACATAGATGATTTAGCTGATGACACAGATGCATCTCCATCTACTGAATGGGATATACCTTTGATGAGGTGTCCCATGTTAGGTACACCTAATCATGACATGTGAGATAAGGATTGGAATCCCATTATTCCATTCCCTTTAGTCAATGTCCACTTTTGCACCTTGCATGCCTTCATGAGAATTTTTGATAGACTATTGAAGCTCCATATAGAATATGCATTTGCCATGAAGCTAGTTGATAAATCTATTCAAGCTATAAAGAAATTGGAGGAACTTCTTAATTCAATTGGTTTTCATGGTGGAAACGTAACCCTAGTTGTTAAAAAAGTTGGAGAATCTCAAGATAGTTTGCAACAAGTGTCAATGACAGGGAATAAAGCAATACATTTTTTTAGAAGAGGTACTAGCACTCAAAATAATGAACGTTATGAGCTATGGAAAGACCTATGCATGATCACAACAGACAATGACTCTCAAGTTTATCTTTGTAATAAGAGAAAGAAGGTTTGGTAAAGCTTTGATAACTTGGTAGGCTTAATGGGTCTGACTAGGTCTAGTGCTATTCAACATCAATTGTTTCGAGAAACATTAGTGGAGTTCACCAAGTGTTTCATTCGATCTTGGGGAGAGAGCAATATAACACACTACATTGTAAGTGTAATCTTCTTCTACAAGTGTTCATTGCACTTAGCTTTTTCCAATGTACTTAACAATTCTTAGCATATTTTATTTGCACATGGAGCTTATTTCATGCATCGATATGGGTCATTAGAGATTTTCAGTACCCAAGGAATGGAAAAGTCACACTACAAAGCGAGGGGTGTCTACTTCAAAACATGCGACATGGTGGTGGTCCAATGCAATCAAACGACATGGAGGAGATATTTAATTGGTTTTACCGCACTACATTCTCGAGAAAGTTTTTTGTGGAATGACTTAGGGGTTCAAAATTGGCAAAACTTGCAAGAGCGATGCAACACAACATTGCCAGTGAGAAATGGAAGTCATCATTAGGACCTCTCCATCATGCTCAGTGGCATGCTAGGAGTCAACAAGAAGGCTCAGCTTGGAAGTAAAGTGAATTCATTATTTCCCATTATGTGGTAAAACCTATGATTATTGTAATCTTGGTTTCAATGTGTTGTTATTTCTATTATAATATTTTGTATGGTTTTAAATAGGTTTTGTCCATTCTAGTGTGAACAAGCAATTTTTAAAAAACTCTATAAATAGAGAGAACTCACTTCATTTCACACTTTTTCCAACTCAAGAGAATGGCACACACCAAGCAAACTGCAAGGAAAGATCGTGTGTTCTTTCCTAGCCCTCATCTAGGGACACATAGCCCACCATGGTTGCAACCCCCCCAAAGACCACGAAGTGGTTCCCAGAGCACATCTGTGCCTGTGTCACATGATGGCACACCACTTGGGAGCAATCTAGTGCGAGAACATAAAGTGTTCAATAGACAAAAGTATTTCACTCTAAGATGATTAGAGTCAATTTTAGATGATGAGCCACCAACAAGGACACCCATCAAGGCAAGACCCAAACAAAAGCTGACGAGAAGGGTTGTATTAGAGAGCAATGAGGAGTCATCCCCGAATGATGAAAGCAACAATCAACCACCATGGAATGATATGCAAATTCCAACGAGCCATAGGATGACACATGGAGGCAAGACACTTCCACAAGGACAAGGGCAAATACCAACATAGGAGGAAAGGGAGCAAAGTCAACAACCACATTGACAAAAAAATGTGCAAGATGAAGCTGGACCCTCACATTTTTTACATTAGAGAAATAAAAACTATCAACCATGCCGTAGACCTCAACGACAGCCGAACATACCTCCCAATGCAAGAGCTCCACAAAGACGAAGGAGGCACTGCAAGGCTTTTGCAGAGATATGACACTACCAAAAGTCCGTTGAGCTACTCATACCACAAAGAGCTTTTGCAAGGGTAGTAAAAGAAGAACTACAAAGCTACTATGGAGGTCTACGAATATAAGAGATAGCACTTGAAGCGCTTCAAGAGGCAGCTGAGGCCTACCTCGTCTCCATGCTTGCGGAATCCAACCTGTTTGCTATCCATGCCAAGAGAGTAACCATACAACTCAAGGACATTCAACTAGCAAGAAGAATTAGAGGAAATACCCCATGGCATGTGTATATTGTGTTGGAATATGCAAGTCCACATCATCTCTTCAAAGTATTATTATAGGTTGAACTCTTTATTAATGTTCATTATATTCTTAGAGTGATTTATTATGTTTTCCACATCAGCAATAGTCTTGAATAAAGCATATTTGAAGTCAATGCCAAGTTGGAAAAGTGTTCCTATAATTTAGGAAAAATTTCAGGATAGCAACACACCTTTTCTGAAAGGCAGTTTTGCACGGATCATATCTCGCTAACCGTGTGTTCTTTTTGGTTGATTCAAAAGCTGAAATGTTCTCCATAATATCAAGTATCAGGTCACTAGAATCTTCCGCAAATGCATCTCCAAACACAAGTTATACTGGCTGCAAGTTGGTAGGTAGAGAATTGGCAGATTGTTGAAAAATGGCCAGTAGGCCAACTTTGGAAGCTTGTATCTTGAGCTACGTGTGTCATCTCAAAATGGTTTCTTCAGCAAAGTTGTTCCCCATATCATAGAGAATCTCCATCTAAAATAGTTTCACCAAAGTCCCACGCATTAGAGAGTTATGCCTATTTAAACAGAGGCTTCTGAGCATTTTCGGCAGACAGACAGAGGGCTGGAGTTGAGAGACAGTCGACTCATTTCTTGTAGTTGTGGAGTGCATCCTAGGGACTGAATTGGAATATACCACACACTCTTGACCATTATACATTGGATTCATGTGTATCATTGAGCTCATTTGATAGTGTTATCAATTTTTTTATTTTCAAGTAGTTTGAGCTTGAGTTAGCTTCTACTACTGAACTTTGTATTCTTGTTGATTTACGGATTGCTCACTTATTTGTCTCTCATATCTCATCTCATATATTCTTTGAGAGTGTTTTTAAGCTCAGCTCCTCATTTTTCTCATGGTATCAGAGCACCTAGGTTAGAAGTGCCTAGTGTGAGCATATTTGAGTAAAGGGAAGAGTCTCGATTCAACTTGTTGCAGTTGAAGATGGCACCAAGTCTCCACAACCTACACTTAGAAGGAGTTGAGAAGCTCAATGGCAACAACTATGCTACATGGAAGGTAAAGATGGAGTCCTTACTTTTCTTTCAAGATTGTTGGGATTTAATTTCGATGAAAAGATCGACTTGAAGTGAAGAAGAATTGTCCAAATGGGATAAGAAGGCCATGTTTGCACTTCATATGATAAGGTTGTGTGTCAAAGATGACATTCTCAGACATCTTCTTGATGTGAAGACTCCCAAGAAGGCGTGGGAGACATTGAAGAATATCTACGAGTCCAGGAGCACCTCGAGGCAAGTGGCATTGAGGGCTGAACTTACCAATTGTACGAGAAAGCAAGGAAAGCTTTTCAAGTTAGAAGGAGAAGTCTCAGCATTTTCAGCAATGGGAAATGACAAAGCAGCCCCCATTATGCCTACCGAGTTATGGCACAAGAGGTATGGTCACTTGAACTTCAATAGTATGTGTATGCTGAAGGAGAAAGGCATGGTGATTGGAATTCCAGCCTTACAAAGGATTGGAAAAGTGTGTGAAGCGTGCTGCCTTGGAAAGCATGCTAGGAGTAAGTTCTCAAAGAGCAGCTCAAGGGCACGTGATATACTTGAGATATACTTGGGTTTATTTTATGAAGTCCAAGGCTGATGTATTTCAGATTTTCAAACACTTTCATGCTATGGTGGAAAAGATGACAGGACGAAGACTAAAGACTCTACGGTCTGACAATGGAGGAGAATTCTTGTCGAAGGATTTCAGCCATTATCTACTTGAGAATGGCATTTGAAGGCAACTTACTTGCAGCTACACTCCACAACAAAATGCAGTGGCAGAGAGGAAGAATAGGACATTATTTGAAGCAGCAAGTTGCATGCCCAAAGACAAAGGTCTGAGCAACATCTTTTGGGCTGAAGCAATCAACACTTCATGCTATTTGATGAATAGGTCTCCTACCGAAGTCTTGAAGGGCATTACCCCCTATGAAGCTCTTCACAACATCAAGCCTAAGGTACATCATTTAAGAGTTTTTGGTTGCCTTGCATTTTCTCACATTCCAGATGAAACGAGGAAGAAGCTGGATGACAAGTCAAGGAAATGCATCTTTGTTGGATATAGTGATGTAAACAAAGCAACTTGCAAACTTTATGATCCATGTAAGAAGGAGACATTCCTTTCATGGGATGTGATTTTTGATGAGAATGCAAGCTTCAGTTCAGCATCAATTTCATATTTGGATAAAAGCTCTTCAACAATAGTTAAAGTTGAAGTTCCCTCTTCTACACATGAGGAAACCATTGAAGAATTAGAGGAAGAAGATGAAGATCACCGTGCAACTCTTAGAAGGTCTTCAAGGATCAGAACACAACCTCAAAGACTTACATATCAACGAGGTAATTCCTCAAGTTTTGAGCAAAGTAATGTTGCTTTGCTTAGCTCTATTTTACAACATGATGAACCGTCAACATACAAGGCTGCTAGTTCTCAAAAAGAATGGCAAGAAGCTATGGACAAAGAGATGGCTGCTCTTCATCAAAATGGGACATGGGAGTTATGTCCATTACCTCCCAACAAGAAAGCAATCGGATGCAAATGGATCTACAAGCTGAAATTCAACAAGGAAGGGAAGATAGATAGACACAAAGCAAGGTTAGTATCTAAAGGATATTCTCAACAATATGGATTGGATTATGATGAAACATATGCTCCAGTAGCAAAGATGAGTTCAGTTAGGTTATTACTTTCCCTTGCCTCCATATTCAAGTGGAAGGTGAAGCAAATGGATGTCAACAATGCCTTCCTCAATGGCATACTTGAGGAAGAAGTCTACATGCAACAACCGGAAGGATACATTGTCAAAGGTAAAGAGCACATGGTATGCAAACTTCTCAAAAGTTTGTATGGTTTGAAGCAAGCTCCCTGAGCTTGGTATGCAAGGATTGATGAGCATCTTTGCTCTCAAGGCTTTCAAAGAAGCAATGTTGATCATAGTTTGTATTATAAAGTCAAGGGAAAAGATATTGTTATTGTTCTTCTATATGTGGATGATCTCATGTTGATAGGAAGCAATGAAGCAATGATTGAAGATGTTCAAAGAAAACTCTCTAAAGAGTTTGAAATGAAGGATCTTGGTGACTTACACTACATTCTTGGCATCCAAGTCTCTCGACTAGAGAAGGGAGATATATTTATCTCTCAACAAAAGTATCTTTTTTCCATTCTTGATAGGTTTGAGATGTCTCACTCTAAGCCGGTCTCTACACCTATGGAGTCAACTCTCAAACTCATAAAGGAAGAGAATGGTGTTCCATATGATGAAACACTATATAGACAACTCATATGATCTCTCCTCTATTTGACCATCACAAGACCTGATATTTGTTTTGCAGTGAAATCTCTCTCCAAATATCTACAAGCTCCCAAAGTATCTCATTGGAATTCAACCAAGAGGATACTAAGATATTTGAAAGGTACTTCTTCACTTGGAATTCTCTATGGAGGAGATACATTGAATCTTCATGGATTTAGTGATTCAGATTATGCAGCAAACTTGGTCGATAGAAAGAGCATAAGTGGAAATGCCTTCTTCCTAGGCAACGGAGCTATTTCATGGAGTTCCAAAAAAGCAAAGTACGATCATCTTATCCTCTACAGAAGCTGAATACAAAGCTCTCACAACCTCAGCTTGTGAAGCTATTTGGCTGAGAAGATACTTGGATGAGATTGTTTCGGTGAAAACCAACCTACAACCATTCATTGTGATAATGTCTCAGCTGAATCTTTAGCAAAGAATTCAGTCATGCATCAACAAACCAAGCACATTGAAGTGAGGGATCACTTCATCAGAGAGAAGATACAAAGTGGTGATATCATCTTACACCATTGCAACACAAAGGAAAATGTGGCTGACCTCTTCACTAAAGCTCTCGGCAAGGAGTTGTTCATCAAGCATAGATCATCACTTGGCATGATGGAGCTTCCCTTAAGGGAAGGAAGTCATGAGTAAGGGAAGGCTCATCATGCATCTTCAACAAATAAGGGAAGGCTCATCTTCATATGCCTTCAGCAAGCATTTTATTTCAAGTTCTTATTATTTTGAAGATGTTGGACTTGAGGGAAGGTGTTGGAATATGCAAGTCCACATCATCTCTTCAAAGTATTATTATAGGTTGAACTCTTTATTAATGTTCACAGCATCATGATTCTCTTGATTTCACAGCATCGCAATTCTCTTGATTTCACAGCATTGTGATTCTCTTGATTTCACAGCATCGCGATTCTCTTGATTTCACAGCATCGCGATTCTCTTGATTTCACAGCATCGCAATTCTCTTGATTTCACAGCATCGTGATTCTCTTGATTTCATAGCATCGCGATTCTCTTGATTTCACAGCATCGTGATTCTCTTGATTTCACAGCATCACGATTCTCTTGATTTCACAGCATCGCGATTCTCTTGATTTCACAACATCGCGATTCTCTTGATTTCACAGCATTGCGCTTCTCTTGATTTCACAACATCGCGCTTCTCTTGATTTCACAGCATCACGATTCTCTTGATTTCACAGCATCGCAATTCTCTTGATTTCATAGCATCACGATTCTCTTGATTTCACAGCATCTCGATTCTCTTGATTTCACAAAATCGCGATTTTCACACAAAATCGTGATTTTTTCCAAAAGGTCCTGTTTGCCTGTTTTGACCCCCAGGAGCCTGATTTGACATAACGTTTTCATCAAAAGTCCATTTTTTGAGCTCTATAGCTCGTTGGAAAGCCTGTTTCAAATCCTACATGGCCTCAACTGTTTTTTATAAGAATAGCACGTTGATTTTCAGATAGGATAATTTGAAGTTGACCCTCAGGTGGGACTAGGAACCCAAGGGAACCCCAAAGGATTTTTGAACCATACCAAGGGGAAATTTTGGACTCTTAACCAAAGCTTATGAATGTGAGATCTAGTAGACACATAGGCAAGGATAGACAAAGCATTAGATCATCTGAGGCTAGTGTCAACCATACAACTGAGTCTTGGGCACAACAACTAAGTGGTCATCCTTACGTACTAAGTTCAGATACGAGTGACTCAGAAATGTCTTTTAGCATGGGAAAACGTGGAGGTAACTCAGACACTGCCTATTTACAAACACTAGAAGGCCCCTATAAGACACAATTGGAATATATTCGGACCAACCGATTAGGTGCTCGCATCTATGAGGACGGCCTAAGGCGATCAGTGGTCCAACTCAAAAATCCAGATCAACCCTTTGGACTTGAACACCCAGTAGTCAAGTTCGAAGAGGGTTCATACATTGATAAGGAAGGAACCATGTATGTGGTCACCAACCTACCAAATAGGACCGATGAGTTTGGAAATATCATTTCTAAGAATGAGATAGGAGACCTGGAACAAGGAAATGTAGGACAAGGACACCAGACTCTAAATATCATTTCGGAGAATGAGATAGGAGACCTGGAACAAGGAAATGTAAGTCAAGTCAGTTTTGACCAGAGTGATCACTCCAGATTGGATCCTTCAAGACAACAAAAGCATAGAACTATTCTTGAAAAGAAACATAGGAAGCCTTTTGGAGATTCAAGCCGGATCAACTTAGCCAATTGGGCATAGTCATCATCTACGAGTTCAAGGATCCAGAGATACCAGGCAAAGTTGTTTACCTGGATAACACATCAGAGAAAATATTCTTGGTAACAGAGCATGATAGACATGCATATACTTGGAAGAATGAATTGATTTTCCCTCCATCAAGATCCAATGTTTTCCATGGCCTCCAAGGAGTAGGATCATCCCAAGCTCATGAAGCCTAGAGAGAAAGAACTAGAGAGAGACCTTAGGTAATTTTTGCACACACTGTGGGCAGAAATAGATCAGGATTTGAAAATGAAAGACATGAAAGAGAGAGACATCAAGCACATAGGCAACAAAGAGATGAACATGATTTTCCATTGCCTAGACCCCGAGAGCACACAAGAACCCTTAGACCCACTCAAGTGATCAAGGCAATGAAGAATTATTTTGACAGGACAGGAGATCCTTATGATCATGTGGTGGAGTTCAAACAAGTGTTAAGAGCTGAACAGGTCGAGGATTTGTTCACCCAATACGAGGCATTTGGTTTGACTCTTAAGGCACTGCCTTAGCTTGGTTTCAACCACTGAGTAGTCGCAACTATCGTGATATAGTTCAACTGCTAGAGGAATTCATTGTAGAATTTTCCAAGAGTGGTATCAGGCATAACACATCATCTTTGATCCACAGCTTCAAGCAGACACCCCAAGAAATAGTGCGACTAGCAGGTAGATGGTCTAGATAGTACCTAGAAAGATGCCCTGCTCTAGAGTTACCTATACCAGCCAAACAAGTCGCTTTGTTTTTAGATGGCTTACTAAGCACTAAGTTAAGATCATATGTGTACTTGAAAGAGCCTAGAAGCATAGAAGAGTGTGTGCGCATGTGCATTGACATAGAAGACACCTTGGGTGAGGAGTTAAGACTATCCAAACTCTATAAGGATTCTGATAGTTCTACTAGTCATACTTCAAGAGTCTCCATGGAAATAGATGAGATAACTGAGCAAGTTTCCAAGAAACTAGGAGTCCAAAATAGACAAACACCAAGAGTCACCCCATTGAATCGATGTTATACTTGCGGAGGTGATCATATGGCTAATGTATGCCCATTTCACAACCAGAACATGAGAGAAAGGAATACCCCATACTGCACTATTGAAAGGAAGTACACAAACCATACGGCTCAAGATTGTCCCTACAATAGGTAGGCTGTTAGACAGAAATATCAACAACCTTACCCTCAAGGTAGCTATCAGAACCAATACCAACAGACATATTATAGACCACAACAACAATATCAGGCACCATATAGGCCACAACCAGTCTTGGGAAACCAACCACGAGCTCCTGCCAATACAATTCTAGTTAAGTATGCAGTGGTAGAAGAGAACCTTAATAGAGCATTGGTGCCAGTGACCCCACTGATCTCAGAGAATGACTCTCATGCTCATAGTTCAGACTACTCCCATGAAGGTAGTCCACATGCATATTATATAGAGTCACCTGAGCATAGTGAGATTTACTCGTATCCATATGAGGCACCACCTATGGAACAAAATTGTGAGCCAGAATATTCCAATGTCATGTATACGAATCCCAACCCCAGGCCCCAATTGAGACAGGTAAGACCACAAGCCCCTAGAGGACCATGTTTTAGATGCCAGGGTGACCATTTCATTCGTGAATGTCCCCAATCACCAACTCTGGGCCAAGGACAGAACATCACGATACAAGCCTTTTGTCCTGAGTGTGGTAAAGACCATCTCCCTAGAGATTGTCCAAGAAACCCCTCTAGTGCACCCAAGGTTACACCCATTAATGTGGTAGGCTTAGTGGTGGATTCAAGTGCTAGTAGTAGTAATGTGGCTCCTGTACAGGTAGTCACTAGGGCCCAAGCGCTAAAACAGGATAAGCCAGCTGAACAATCAGACTCAAGTGAATCAGGAGAGCCTAGCAAGCAGAAAACAAGAACATGGAAAGATACGAGAGAGAAGGCCAATCGCAAGTGGAATAAAAAGTTATCAAAACTAGAAGAAAGCCTGAAAGACACGAAAACAAAAATAGATGACATTGCTTCTCAAAGCCCCTCGCATGCTGAAACTCCATCTACTCCAGCTCATCCCACCCCACCACCCATTGTAAATAGGCCGCAACGAGGGTCTCTTCTTGCAGATCCAACCCCGGAAGGCTTGGACATGATGTTCAAGGCCTACTAGGCTCGTCTTCAAGAAGGGCCAATAGCTGCAAACCTAGACAAGAGTTACCCTAGAGCAGATTTAGAGATTGAACGGATGAAAATGTGCATGAAAATGGTAGAACAAGCTCAAGCTATACTCGAGACTAGTCAAAACTTCAATCAGACAAACTCTGTCAAATCGAATTTGCATTTCTAGGGCTTACTAGAAAGATTAGAGCAGTTGGTAAACAAACCACAAGTTTCTTTACCTTCACAGGCTCAACCAGTTATTGGAAGAGGAAGCTCACCACCAATGGGAGCTTATGTTCCTAATTCCACGGATGCTGGAATACCTCCTTCAATTGAACAATACTCTCAAGAGTTCTTGCAGGAAATACAAGAAGAGAAATGGGCCAAGGAGAAGGGTAACTCCCCTCCTATTCCTGAGATTGATGATCTTCATGATCAATTTCCCCAAGACATTCCATCCATTTACGGAGATCAAGTGGAGCAACAAGAAGACGAAAGGTTAGATTTTGAATCTAATACCTTAGAAGAACTGCCTCAATTTCCAGGCCCATGGGAATCTGAATCTCTTTAGATCAGAGCTCCCACAATACTGGTCAGACATGAAGACTCAGTGGTCCCAAGGAACACTAATGTCGTGAAGAATGCTAAGGTTCAATGTCATCTCACGGTAGAAGAGCTGCTAAAAGCAAAACCTAAACTACGAGATCATGTGAAGGATCAGGTTCCAGAACTTGATTCCAATATGCCAAAAACAGGCTCTAAGCAAAAAGTTCCAGAGATACCTCTCGATAAAATAGGAGACATGTGTGAGGGTGAAGAAGGTAATACTTATCTTCCAATCACCTACCAACGTTACACAACCAAAGCAATCATAGATTCATGTGCTGATGTTGCTATTGCGACCACCTCCTTGTGGAGGCAATGGGGCAAACCCACATTAAGACCAACTAGAATGAAGCTTCAAATGGCCGACGGTCATTTTGAAAGACCTCTAGGACTGCTCGAAGGGATAACTCTAACCACTTGTGGTGTAGAGTTTGAACACACATTTGCTATATGTGACTTTGAGAAAAATAATGTCTATGAGATGATCCTAGGAAGACCCTTTCTACGACAATTGCAAATAGTACAGGATTGGGGAACCAACTCCTTGTACTTACAACACTTAGGGGTCACCACCAAGGTCAATTTGAAGGATTACTCCTTCAGAGATGTACCACCCCTACAGTGGAATCCTATCCACAAAGCGAAAGAAGATTCCATCTCTGTGCATTCTGAAAGTTCACATGATCCATCATGGCTGCATGAAGATACTCATTTATGGATGTGCAAGGTCGCAGAGGAAGAGGAAAAACGTTTAAAGGCGAGAGACGAAGGAACTTCGCCAGGAGATAGACCAGTTAGAGACCCAACCTACACACCGATGATCTTTCCATATGAGGAATTTGAACCTCATGGATGGCCAGAAATCTTAGCTACCATGGACATTGTTGTCAATGAACAACAATGGACACCTCATTGTGGTGAGGAGGGTTATGATATTTCTATGTTCATGTGTCAGCCCTTGCTAGAAGAATGTGACCCTAGTGATGTCATAGAAGAAGAAGAGAATGATGATGATCTAGAGTCCATTGTGATGGATAGTTGCTTTAACTCAGAGTAGCACTATCTAGAAGATATAGGAGTGTTCACCCAGAAAGAAGAAGAACCTCTCACAAGTATTAAAACGGTAAATTCAAAGGATGGACGTGAGAGCAGTCAAAAGAAAAAGAAAAGAAAAGTAGTGAAACAAGAAGAGGAGGAATCATTGTTTGAAGTACCAGAAAACTTCAAGAAATATGAAGTTGACGGCCACAAAATTTTGGTACGAATGCCTAAGAGAGAGTCCATTATAGGATAATCATATGATAATAAAGAAAAGACCAAGAAGGTTGTTGTGACCATTGAAGAGAACGAAGAGAGATGCACGTATATAGGAGATGACCTAAGTGCAAGAGAAGAAATGGAGCTCGTAGCTCTATTAAGGGAATATAGGGATGTGTTTGCATGGCACTATAGAGACTTGAAAGGGGTAGATCCAAGAATATGCTCTCATACGATCCCCATGACTGTCGATGCCAAGCCCACCAAACAGAAGCCCTACACATATAATGATACATATACAGCAAAAATAAAAGAAGAAATTGATAGGCTGATTGAAGCTGGATTCATCTGTGAGATGGAGCATACTGAATGGGTGTCCCCCATTGTAGTGGTGCCCAAGAAGAACGGGAAGTTGCGAGTGTGTATTAACCTTAAAAAAGTTAATGCCGCTACGATCAGAGATAGTTATCCACTTCCAATCACGGAACACCTATTGGAGCGTGTTGCAGGCAAGGAAGTTTATAGCTTCCTTGATGGATTTTCAGGTTACGATCAAGTAGCCATTGCCCTAGAAGATCAACACAAAATAGCTTTTGCCACAGAGTGAGGAATCTTTGCATTTCGAGTGATGCCATTTGGGCTCACCAATGCACCTGCAACATTCCAAAGGCTCATGTGTCATGTCTTCAAAGAGTTCTTGCGAAAGAGCTTAGAAGTATATGTGGACGGTTTATGTGCCCATTCCCAAGAAAGAAGATACCACATCCTTGAGTTCAGACAAATCTTCAACAAGTGTAGAGAATATCGAGTGTGTCTAAACCCAGAAAAGTGTGCGTTCATGGTGCGTCAAGGTAAAATCTCAGGTCATATTGTTTCTAAGGACGAAATCTCAACAGACGAGGACAAAGTAAGAGCCATAGCGGAGTTGCCAAGGCCAACGAACATTAAAGAGGTACAAGCTTTTATGGGCCATTGTGGATATTACTGTAGGTTTATCCACATGTATGCAATCATAGCTAAACCTCTTTATGGGTTGTTGACAAATTTTGAGTGGAATGGCAAATGCGAGAACTCCTTCCAAGAGCTAAAAAGACGTTTGTGCACAACACCAATACTGACCACTCCGGATTGGAATAAACCATTCCATGTCCATGTGGATGCATCCAATCATGCCATAGGATGTGTGCTAGCACAACCCACGGGTGAAGGTAACTTAGATTTGCCCATAGCATATGCTAGTAGACAACTAAACCCAGCTTAAAGAAATTATACCACAATCGAGTGAGAAGGCTTAGGCATGGTATATGCTGTGAAGAAGTTTAGACACTATTTATTGGCCAACAAGTTCAAGTTTTTCACTGATCATCAAGCTTTGTTATATTTGGTCAATAAACCTTGCAATACAGGTCGCTTAGTAAGATGATTCCTCTTACTAATGGAATACGACTTTGAAGTTGTTGTCAGGAAAGGTAAAACCCGCCTCTGGGCAGATCACCTTTCTCGCATTACTTCAGGAGAGTCACCTCAAGGAGTGTCTGATGAACTACCTGACACTTATCTGTTCAATTTAGAAGTGGTTCCTAAATGGGCAAATAAGTTGGTACCTGTCCTAACCTTCGGGCCTGCAAATAAGAATGTGAAAACATCACAAGAAGAAATTGTAAAAATCACAAAAATATCACATATTGGCAGGAATCATGTACAAACAAGATACTGAGGGTGTATTAGCTTGTTGTGTTGAGGCCGATGAACATAGTAGTTGGTTGCAACAAGCCCATGAAGGATTGCTACGAAATCACTACTCTAAACAACGAACATTGCAAAATCTAAAATGCTTAGGAGTGTACTGGCCTAGCATGGACAAGGAAATACACGAGTGGATTAAGAGTTGTCCTAGGTGCAAAGAGAGAACCCAGTGGAGCATGCTACTCTTTATCATGTATCGTAAATACCAAATTGGAGTGCTCCATTGGTGGAATTTATGAGATCACAGACATTACCCAAAGAGGCTAGTGTAGCTAGAAGAAGAAGCATGGAGCAAGAGGCTCAAGATTATGCCTTAGTTGGAAACAACCTATACCGGAGAGGAAAAGATGGTTACCTAAGATTGTGCGTTCATGAATCAGATTATTTGAAAGTCTAAGAAACTACACACAGTGGTGTTGCAGGTGGACACTTTGGTCCTGACCGAGTAATTAAGACCATTCTATTCTTAGGACTTTGGTGGCCCACTCTTCATATGGATGCACATACCTATGTGAAGAAATGTGACTCATGCCAACGTGCACACTATCCAATTAGAAAAGATGAGATGCCTTTGAGGCCAATGATGGGAGGACATGCATTTTGAAAGTGGGGTATAGACTTTGTAGGACCTATTAACCCCCCAGCTAGAAAATCCCATGCAGAGTACATTATTGTAGCCACAAATTACCTTACAAAGTGGGTAGAAGTCAAAGCCACAACAAAGAATGATGCTCAGACAACGGCTAAGTTCTTATTCGAGAATGTGTTCACGAGATATGGACTACCAATAGAGTTAGTAAGTGATAGAGGCACACACTTCTTGAATGAATTCATTGAAAATCTTCTCCAATAATTCTTGGTGATACATAAGAAGTCTGCCCCCTGTCATCCACAAGCTAACGGACAAGCCAAGAGCACGAATAAGATCCTATGTAATGTATTGACAAAACTAGTGAATAATAAACGCTGTGATTGGGACAAACAGCTACATCATGTTGTTTGGGCTTATCGAGTTGCCTATAAAACGGTACTGAATGCCACCCCATTTCAGATGGTCTTTGGACAGAATGTTGTGCTACCATTGGACTTCTTCATCCCAGCCTTAAAAGTAGCACAAGAGCATGAGTGGAATGGACATGAATTGTCCTCTAGGATCTTCGATCTAGAATGTTTAGGTGAGACGAGGCTACGTGCGGCGGCATGCATCTATGCTGCAAAGAAAAGACAAAAGGCATACTTTGATGCACACATCAAAGATAAAGGATTGAAAGAGGGAGACCTAGTGCTAGTTTATAACCTAAAGCAACATGCCCATAAGTTGGAAAAAAGAGGATACAGACCCATGATCATTAATAGAATTTCCACTAGTGGTGTAGTTCAGTTGGACACTCTAGAAGGAGATATCTTGCCAAACTATATTAGTGGATGTAGAGTCAAGTTATACCAAGAACCTCTTATAGAGGATATGCTTACGAGACTCAACACTACTAAGAAGCGAAAAGAAGAGGAGTTAATGGTGAGGGAAGAAGCATAGGCAGAGGCTAGAGAGCATATTAGGCAAAATAAGTTAAGGTGACTAGGCCTAGATGTCAACTCAAAAGCCCCAAAATATCACATGGAGATGTGCCAAAAATCAGGCATAATTACTTCTCAAGTCATTCACCGACGTCCCTTTGTGACCATAGAGATAGGACAAGGAAAAGGTGCAAGGACTGTGAAGGCATTGATTGACTCAGGTGTAGCAAGTAGTGCAGTTAGACTGTCCTACTGCCAAGACTTGCAGTTGAACATCAATCCCATAGAAGCTTATCTCATAGGATTGGGAGGTGTGGAAACCCCTTGTTTGGGCGAGGTGGAACTTCCCATCTACCTTCAAGATGTTCCAATGAAAGTCAAAGTGCTAGTGTGTCAAGATGAGAACCTTACTGAACCACTTGTCTTGGGTCAAGATTGGATCTATGACCATGCAGTTAACTTAAACCTCCGAAGCTGACTTCTTCAAGTTTGGGTACATGAACAATGCATTACATTAGAATTAGAGAACTACATGCTCATAGATCATGGCACCACACACTCTCTTAGTTCCTCTAAAACTAATCTTCACGAGTAAGATGTTGTTTGTGTCAAAAGCTCTATGATCCAGACGGACTCAATCATGGAAGACCAGTCGCAAAGGCAAGCAAACCCTCCTTCTTTTTCAAAGAGTAAAGCATCCCCAGTAGTTCAACCTAAGAAGCAAACACAACAATTCAAGACAATTGCTATAGCAAATAGAAAGACACTATTCAACAAGAAAGCAGTTTTGGGCATGACACAGATCTGGGTACGCAAAGGAGAGCAACCTCCAGCCTTGCCCCCACAAACCCCATCCAGGCAAGCCAACCAGGCCAGAAGACGAAGGAAGAAGCTCGGATAAGCTCAACCACAAGATATCCGACAAATTTGGGTGCCTAAGAAATTAGTTGCAGCTCAACAAGGGCGATTACACATGTGGGTACCCAGGAAGCTCTTACGTCCGCAACAACCTATGCTCTCCCATACGTGAAAAGTCTCAACAAAGAAGCCAAGGTGAGGCAAAGGTCAGAACCAAACACCAAGAGAAAAAGTAGACCAACTAACCTCTTCAACACGAGTCAGGCGACCAGCCACAAAGGTATGGGTTTGGAAGCCAATAGCATCAACGGCCCCTACAAAACCAAAGCGCCAACCACAAGGGACACAACAATCACAAAACAAGCCAAGGATGAATAGGCCAAAGGTGCTCACTACACAGTCGCAGATTGTTCTCAAATGGATCCCCATAAGGAGGAAGGATCAATTGTCATCTCGAGATCCAATGGATACCTCCACGATAGATGGTATCAACATCTGCAAATAACATCGAAAGCCTCGACGAGCGACAACCATGTGCTCCCTGCACAACCCTGTCTTTTGCACCATTCAGACCATGCATTTCCAAAGTATGCATTAACATAGGACCACATTACATGGCCGTGCATAGACACAACTGAGAGTCCCATGCACAAGAGCACATTGACATATGTCAATTATTTTTTCTGATACTAACATCTGTCGTCTTGTTTGGTGACATTGTTTCAAAAAAAAAAGGGAGACAAGAGAGAGAGTGTGAGAGAGAGAGAGAGCTTGTTCCCAGGTTTGGCTCATGGAACGTGAATGAGTCATGCTTAGTTGAAGGTGGAACCATTGATTACTGGGCAGTTATCAGTTTTGATAGAAGTGTGTCTCGACTAGCAGATGATATTATCGCTGCCTTATCTGGTAGATGTCAAGCACCGGGCATGAACATGGCATCCACAACTATTGTTTCCCCTTACCATGGTAGGAGGGAAGAGCTTGAAGGTCCACAACTTGAGTGATGCTTAACTACTGTATGTACGAGAGCATCCAAGGAGATATCTGGAAGGGTTAGTTTGGTACCCTGAAAATCGTTGTTTGAATACTGGATGAGAAGACTCCTGCTTATGGTGAGCTAACGACAATATGTGAAACTAAGCTTGGTGTAGTTACCCAATGTCATTTTTCAAGGAATATAAAGAAATTCGATTCTCAGTATTTGGCAAATGTTGCTTTGAAGAGAGTAGACAAGACCAGGCACTCAAAGAATTTCATCAGTGGATCCTCAACACGGAGATTCATCAACAATGTCCATCACAAATGTCGGGAGCACAACACGAAGAGATACACATCGATCGATGCTTCACCATGGTAAGTATCTTTTACCTTGGCAACACCATAACCATGCTAGATTAGGAAACCTCTTCGTCGGCATACTCTTGAGCACTTAGCTCAAGACCCCAATTTTTGCACCATACTTCTTCCAATGCATTTTCCAAGTAAACATGTATAGGGCTACATTACAAGGCCATGCACAAGGCACATATTTTCCTCAACCCATGCACGAACACACTTATCCATCATTCATGATGGGTTATGAGTACTTGGTGTGACTACTATGAACATCATCTTAAGAAGATCTAGAGGCCATCAATGGAGACTCACAATGACACAATCATGCTAGAATTTAAGGAAGAAGCACATACCAAAGGACTACAAATTGCAAAGGCTCGCAGTGACAAATGAAGAACCCGACAACTAACCCTGCTACATTTGGAAGACAGATGGCTCTAGTTCCTACCGAATGGACAGTACCTCTCAAGCACTACCTGGAACAACCATTACAACAAGGGTCTGTCAAGGATGAGAGACTCGAGAGGGGGGGGGGAGTGTTGAAGCTGAAGCTCAAGGACAAAGCTCCTGTGCACATCAAAGAAGTGGACATACAAGAAGAAGGAGCAAGTAGGGAGCTCCAAGAAGTACATGTCAAATTTTCAGAAGAATCCCCTACAAAAATAGTGATTTTCATCACTAAATTACAATGAAACCATTGTAAATACCATTTTCTATTTTTGTAACTCCATTTTGTTCAAGCCGAGGAGCCCTTGAGCTTGAGGAGTATTAGAAGTATCATCCTACCAATTTTCATAATTTTTAGACTTCGTTTGAGCCCTCAAATAAGCCCTGGAACCTAATTTTTAACTAAGCCGGACACTAGGTCTGGACAGGGCCAAAACGAGTCTAAAAACTATAAAAAGAGCTAGAGAGCTCATTTTTGGGGTTAGCTTGTTAGAGAATAGAGCTTTTGTAAGAGAACTCATTTTCAATCAAAGCTTTCCATTGTTCCTGTCTTTGATCTTACCTTGTGCACGTGTGTGTGTGTATGTGTGTGCATGTTTGTGTGCTTTCACTCACGCACTTGTGCCTTCACTTGCTCGTGGTCTTCATACCGGTCCTCACGTCTCCACGGATTGACAAGTAAAGGAGGTGGTGCTTACGCTTGAGCTATAGAGAGATTGAGGCATATGGTAAGTCAATACAGATCTTGATATTACATGGGGGTCTTGCATTCCTAGACCCATGGTGATACCTATTTGCCCTAGTACTTTTCCTCTAAAATTAATTCCTAATGTAGTTAAAACTAAGGATTTCCTAACCAAAATGACACAATTAGTGCCTTGGGTAATTGTACATAGACACAAAATTTTGCTACGGGCCTTCAAGCACCAAGTCATGAAGTGCCATCTGGACTGTAGTCTTTATGTATGATAACAAAATCATCCTTTGGCAACTTTCCGATGTAGTTTGCCAAGGATGAACCACTCCCACGAGAAGCTCGATCCCCACCAGATCTTGATGCGAACTTGTCCAGATCAATTGTTTCTTGTTAAGAAAAAATGAGAATCCAAGATCTTACTTTGTTAACTTAAATTATCTCTTTATTTATATTAATTACTACTTACATCATGAAGCTTTTCTTCTTCCTCCCCTCTTCTAGGGGCATCAAGATCAATGCTAGAGTGGGCCATGCCACTGCTCTGCTACGCAGGATGTAGGAATTTTTTGCTTCATTATCCTCTCCCACGCTGCGCAGAACTCCTCCTCCGTAGTATAATTGTTGTCATCTTTTAAGATATCTGCACACACCATTGCTATAGTGTCTGTCACAAAATCTCCAAGTGGGATGGCCTTCTTTTCAAGTATGTCAGATGTGTTGTCAAGCAGAACATCTGACATTGTGGAGAAAATACTCAAGCATTTGTCTAGACGTAGACTGAATGCCTTCTCAATGTTATGAAGAAAAATAAATTCCTCTCCATCCACAACGATGATGGAGAGATAATGTGGGCTCACAGGGGTTGAGATTTGAAGGGGGGCCAATATCTCACAACTCACTCAGTCAAGTTCTTTGTCTGAGTGAGTTGTGAGAAATTGTCAACTTTGTGAAGGTATATCTCTGCACATAGGCAGAGAGTATTGCAAACAAGTAGACTATATTGCAAAGGATGCTTCTCCCAACTGGAATATCCATTTGAGATGATTTAAAGCTTGTGGGGTAGCTCTTTTGATCTACTAAAAGAAAAATCCCGAATAGTGGGCATATATCACTACTTGTGGACCTAGTTGAGGGCACCCATCTTGCATTGTTACATTGGGGTGTTAGAATCATCCCCCATCACCTAGAGGACCTTTGATGCAATAGGTGGTGGATATCACAAAGGATCTATGCAAGGAATGGTGCTTGGAAGATGCCTAAGCTAATGGGAAGCGTATTGGTGACATACAAGGAAATGGACTTGAAGTCGAAAATTACTATATCCCCCTACTATCAATTCAAATTTTCTACCTAAGCCATAGCCCTAGTAATCAGACTTAGGTGGTGATAGGAATGTAAGTCCAAGAGCTTTAAGGGATTCAAGTACAAGACTAGGATATCTTATTCATAAGATAATTGCATGAGAAAGAGCATAAGTTGATGCAACAAAAACCAATCAAAGAAACAGAAAGTTATTCCTGATGAGCATCCTTGTGACAAGACAAACACCAAAAGGTATTAAAAGAGACAAATAACTGATACCTAGAGGACCATTGAAAGATGAGTGTACATTAGGTTAGCAAGGGAAATCAAATTCACAAAATTTAGTTCAGGAAAACATATAGGCAAAATAGATCAACAAAGTCTTAAATCATTTGAGGCTCGTGTTAAGCACACTACAAGATCGTGGGCACAAAAGTTGACTACCCCTACATGGTAAGCTCATATATTAGTGAGTCCGAGATGTCCTTAAGCATGGAGGAACCCAAATGTGAATTGGGAATTCCTCATTGCAAATGTCAAAAGGTCCCTATAAAACCCAACTGGAGTACATCAAAACCAACCAACTAGGTGCTCCCAGCTACAAGGATGGTCTATGCAGTTCCATAGTTCAACTTAGGAATCTAGAACAACCCTTTGGAATTGAGCAACTTGTATTCAAATTCAAAAATGGGGCATATATAGATAATAAGGGAACCATGTACATGGTAACAAGCTTACCTGATAAAATGGATGAGCTCAGGACCATTGTACTTGAGTCAAAATTTGGGGACATATATCATGAGAACAAGGAATAAGAACCTGGAACACCGTGAGGCAAATCAGTCCTATCGAGGATCATCGATCTTGACTAGATGCCTTAGGACAATACTAGCATAGAACTATTTGTAAGCAAAGAGACTGATGAGGCCTTCTAGAGGTTTAGGTTTGATAATCCTAGTGATGTTTTTGGAATCATTATCTATGTATTCAAAGATCCAAAAATCCCAAGAAAGATCATACACCTTGACAACACTTCCGAGAGGATGTTTGTAGTTATTGAACATGGTAGACATGCACATACATGGAAGATCAAAGCGCTCTTTCCTTCACCTAAGTTTACTAACCCGCATAATCAAACTGGGGAAGGATTGTTTCATGCACTAGGAACCCACAAGGAGAAATCCAAAGAGCAAGCAAAAGTGAGTTTTGTACATACTATAGGGAGAGAAAGACAATGAATGGATGCGAAGAGAATAGAACGAGAAAGGCCTAGAGGACATACACATCAGAGGGGCATGGAAGACTTTCCCCTCCCTAGATGAAGAGAACATTCAAGAATTTCACCCAAATAGTGAAATCCAAGAAGAACTACTTCGATGGTATTAGTGACCCCTATGATCATGTTGCAGAGTTCAAACAAGTATTGGTAGCAGAACAAGTGGATTTCATGTTCACTTAGTACAATGCTTTTGGATTAACCTTGAAGAATGCCACCTTAACTTGGCTCCAACCTCTACATTAGGGACAATTTAGGGATATCCATTAATTTCTAGAAGCCTTTATTACGAAATTTCTAAGAGACAAATAAGACATAATACCTCATCTTTGATTGACAAATTCAAGTAGACACCACAAGAAACTATGAGGCTAGAAAGACATAGGCTCAAGAAATATATTGAAAGATGCCCAATTTTGCAGCTATTGACCCAAGAAAAACAAGTTTTTCTCTTTCTTGATGGCTTTCTAAGCAGAAGCTATGATCATATGTCTACGTTAAGGAACCCTAGACTGTAGAGTAATGTGTGAGAATTTGGATAGACATAGAGGATAATTTGGGTGATGAGATGGAACCCTCTACCTTGATAGAAGATCTAGTAGAAGGAGTGGCCCAAAAGTTACGCGTTTTGAGTAAGCAAACTCCTAGAATGGTTTTGACCAAACATTTCTATGTGTATGGAGGTGATCACATGGACAATGTGTGTCCATTGATGATTTCAAACCCGAGGAACTTAACTACCCACTATTTCTTAATAGAGAGGAAGTACATGAACCACATAGCTCAATACTATCCATATAGCAAGTAGGTAGTTAGATAAAACTACTAGCAACCTTACCCTCATATAGGTAGGTATCAAGGCCAATACCAATAGTGGCCTTATTATAGGCCCCCTCAGACCTATCAGACACCATACTAGGCACAAACTAGACCCCTACCATTGTTAGGACAACAACCACTGCCCCTTGCGAATGTGATTTCAGTGAAGTATGCATCAGGCGAGGATAAGCTCAATAGGGCATTAGTACCAACATCCCCACTGATCACCAAAAATGATCTCAATGCTCAAAGCTTTGATTCTACTCAAGATGAGAGCCCACCAAAATACTACACATAGTCTCTAGAACACTCTGAAGCCTTTCCATAGGAGACACTCTTGGTAAAACCTAGCTAGGAACCTAAATATGCTAATGGGATGTATACCAATCCTAACCCCAGACCCCAAATGAGATAGATGAGAACTCACATCCCTAGAAGACCCTATTTTAGATGTCAAGGAGATCACTTCATAAGCGACTGCACCCATCCTCCACCTGTAGGACAACCACACTATTTCAACATTCAAGGTTATTGCCCTGAATGTGGTAAAGAGCATGTCATACAAGAGTGTACAAAAAACCGCATGAATGCCTCCAAGGTCACTCTCATTAATGTGATAGGTATTTTGCATACATCAAATGGGTCTACGCCAACCTTTGTACCCATTTAGGCATTAACTAGAGTCCAAGCTTTACAAGAAAAACAATAAATTGATCAAGAAAAATTCTTGGCATACAATGAAGCCAAAGAGTCTAGTGGAAAGAAGACAAAATCATAGAAGGACTCAAGGGAGAGACCTAAGAGAAAATGGAATAGGAAAATAATAGAAATTGAAAGGAGTTCAAAAGAAACTAGGGCAAAAATCCTAGGGTTAACTTCCCACAAAGTAGTAGAAGCTTCCCAATCGCCAAAGCCAGGATTTGTTTTAGTAGAACCCATCCAAGAGGACCTGGATATGATGCTCCAAGCCTATCAAGCCAGGTTGAGAGGTGGACCCAACGCATCAAAATTGGACAAGAATTATCCAAGAGCATATCTAGAAATAGAAAGAACCAAACTTTGCATGAAAATGGTTAAGCTTGCCAAGGCTATGTTCGAAGCAACTCAATATGTTTATTTGACTAACCTAGTTAAGCTAGACTTTCACTTTGCAAGGACTGCTAGAAAGACTGGAAAAACTAGCATCGAAGTTCAATCACTTAGCGCCCACAAAGGCCCCTTTCATCAGGAGTTTACTAGGAGAAGTCACACCTTTAGTGTCACAAGTACACAATTCTACTAAGGGTGGAGTTTCCCCTTCACTTCACAAGTATTTGCAATGATTCTTGAGAGATATTCAAGGAGACAAATGGAGGTTAGAGCAAGGTGTTCAACCACCCATTCAAGAGATAAATGATCTTCATGATCAATTTCCTCAAGATATCCCATTTATATACGAAGAGAAAGAAGAGGTGCAATCAAGAGAGCGAATGGATTTTCACTCTAATTCCTACAAGAATTACCACACTTCATTGGTACATGGGAATCAAGGTCTATTCAAATGAGACCTCCCACCATCCTGATAAGTAATAATGATTCATTTCTCCCTAGGAACTTGGATGTAGTGAAGAACACTAAAGTGTAGTGCCATATCACTTTAGAAGAGTTGTTGAAAGCGAGACCTTAGTTGTGGAAGCATGTAGCAAACTAAATGGAAAAAATTACTAATGCCCTCTCTCAAAAAAGATTGGAAAGAAAGGTGTCCGAAATACACATAGATAGGATTGGAGATGTGTGCAAAGGAGAAGAAGGGAAAACCTATCTACCCATCTCCTACCAAGGCCATTTTTAACTCAAGAGCAAGGGTTGCCATCACCACTAAGTGCCTATGGAAGAGATGGGGCAAGCTAGCTTTGAGATCCAATAGAATGAAGTTGTAGATGGTGAATGGCCATATAGAGAAGCCTTTGGGTTTGCTGGAAGGAATTACCCTCACCACATGTGCTGTAGAGTTTAAGCACACCTTTGCCATATGTGAATTTGGAAAGTACCATTCTTATGAGATGATTTTGGGACAACCGTCATGAAATAGTTGCAAATAGTGCAAGATTGGGGAACCAATTCTTTGTACGAAGGTCAATATCAAGGATTATTCCCATCAAGATGTACCTCCATTACAATGGAATATCATTCATAGAACACTTGAAAGAGATAGATTCAGTGCATTCCATAGAATCAAACCTTTAGGGTTGCATGAGTGTGAAGAGAGATGGTGGATGCAATCATTCTTAAATCCACCAAAATATTAGCCAAGTACTTTGGAACATGTATCCCAAAAGTTTAAGTCAAGACAGACAAGTTGCGAAATGACTAGCTCCCAAAACTTGCTATTTTTGGACATACACCTGCTGGAAAAAATGAACAGTGCTCTCAACCTGGTAGGAATTAGAAAACTTCCTTTTGGGCATAGCAAATAGACTTAGCAAGCTTCCTAATACAAGTTAAAACACTTCAAATGATGGACTGAGCACTGAGAACAAGTTTCAACAATTTCTGGAACCTCCCTACAATTCTCGGGGCTCTGCAGAGATAGACCAGTAATCAGTAAAATGCAGATATCTCCAAACTTATTAATCCAATGACCTTGAAAATTTATATGCACAAAGTCAAGAGTATGGTCTATCCAACGCAAGTTAAATCACTGAAAAACGATCCGTAGAACTCGCAATATGACCTTCTGAACGTACTCCTCTGAGTGAGTATAGCAGAGAACAAAAGAGAGAAGTAGATGATAATAAATGTAAAGATTCACATATGATTACAATCACATTGGCAATGAATCTTTGCACAATGGGAGTAGAATGATAGAGCTATGGAGTAAGCTCTTCAATCTCTACAAAATGACATGAAGTGGTCACGTACAAGGCTTGCCAATCGCCTCTTCCTTCTTGCTCCTTTTATAGCTATTCTTGGAGGGAGTTTTGAATTCGAATTCGAATGGCTCCACCTAAAAGTGATCCCCAAAGTTAGGAGATATTCCCTCAGCTCAAAAATTCATGATTTTGGTAGTTATAGCCACGAATTTGTTTTTACATCATGGATGAGGTAAGCCATCCTTTTCCTTTTTTCTTTTTCCATTTACAAGAGATAAAATGTACTCTTTTACAAGAGGTGTTCACATGACTACTCATGTGACTTACAAATGAGGATTATATCAAGCATATCAAGCATGTAGGCTTGGGCAAAATGCACCAACAGCTCCCCCCCAAGCCTAACATGCTTCGCCTTCAAATAAGTCTTCAATTGTCCTTGATTTCCTACAAGCCAATCATCAACTTGAATCTACTTAACTCCGTACCATCAAGAGCTTTCGTCAACATGTCTGCACATTGCATATCTGTAGAGACATAGGATAGTTGAATATCCTTGCTCAATAGCTTCTCCCTTACATAATGGTAGTGGACTTCAATATGCTTGGTTCTAGCATGGTATACCGGATTAGCTGCTAGATGTAGTGAGCTTGTGTTGTCACCAAAAATGTGAGGTGTTGAAGAATGAAGTCCAAGATCTGTGTACAAAGACTTTAACCACATGATTTCTTGAGATTCATTAGCCAAACCTCTATATTCAGATTCGGTAGAAGATAATGCCACGGTTGGTTGCTTCTTCGATGACCAAGAAATGATTTTTGAACCTCCAAATGATATATAACCGGATGTGCTTCTTCTATCATCTCTAGATCCGGCCCAATCTGCATCTGAGTAGACCTTTAGCTCAATATCTGAAGTATATGAATAGAACAAACCTTCATTCATGGTCCCCTTTAGGTACTTGAGGACTCTCTTGGCCGCTTCCATATGTGGTCTTCTCGGCTTATGCATAAACTGACTCAATATGCTAACACTATAGCATATATCCACCCTTGTGAGTGTTGCATAGTTCAAACTTCCAACCAAGCTTTGATAGCTTGTGATGTCTTCAATTGGCTCTCCTTCATAAGCACTAAGCTTATGATTTTGCTCCATAGGTGTACCTGCACACTTGGTAATTTCCATCTTGAACTTGCCGAGCATGTCATGGACATACTTCCTTTGTGTGATGTATATACCTGAAGCTGTGTAGATCAACTCCAATCCAAGAAAATAAGTGAGTGGTCCGAGGTCACTTATTTTGAACTCCTCCTTCATTTGACTCTTTACCTGTTTGATTCCTTCAAGATCATTGCCTGTGATAATAATATCATCAACATACACACATAAATAGATCACTTCAGATCCATTCCTCTTTATGAACAAAGGCCTTGCTAGCTTTGAATCCTTGGTCCTGCAAATAAGTCACCAATCTGAAATTCCAAGCTCTTGGAGCTTGCTTCAATCCATACAAAGCTTTCTTTAGTTTGCATACATAGTTAGGATGATGTGCATCCTCATATCCAGGAGGTTGTGCCATATACACTTCCTAAAAAATCCATCCATTCAATAAAGCATTCTTTACATCAAGTGATAGAGATTCCAATTTCTAGATGGAGCAAGACTAATGAGAACCCTAATTGTAGGCATTTTTGCAACCGGAGAGAAAGTCTCCTCATAATCAATACCATGGGTTTGAGCAAACCCTTTAGCAACTAACCTTGCTTTGTGTCTATTTTATACTTCCATCTGGATTCCTCTTGATTTTGTATATCCATCGAGATCCAATTACCTTCATAGATGGCTTGTTAGGTACAAGCTCCCAAGTGTCATTCTCCTTCAAGGCTTCCATTTCTTCATCCATTGCATCTCTCCAAGCTTTCTTGCTTTGTGCTTCTTCAAATGTGGTAGGTTCTTCATTGGTTGAATACTTTGCAATGTAGATTGAGTGCTTGGTGACCAAAGAAGTATCATAACCAAACCTCTCTGGTTTCTGCTTCTCCCTTGAAGACCTTCTAAGTGGTTGATGTGAGCTCTCGGGTCCATATGTAGCATCCTGCATCTTTGCTTTACCTTTGTTCTTCCATAGCTTTAGTCTTTCCAAGTCTTCTAGGTCAATCTCCGAATCACTTTCTTCAATCTGCTTTGGCTCCTTTGGTTGAAGTGATGGAAAATCTTCATCCAAGTCATATGGAATCTTCACTTTCCTGTCATCATCAAACCATGATTTGTTTTCATCAAAAATTACATCTCTACTCACAGAAAATCCTTTATTGGTTGGATTGTACAATCTATATCCTTTTTGGTTTTGGTCATAACCAATAAATACGCACTTCTATGCCTTGGGATCCAATTTCCCTCTTACTTGAGAAGGAATGTGAGCATAGGCTAAGCATCCAAAGATTTTGCAATGCTCTAGACTAGGTCTTCTTCCATTCCACACTTCATATGGAGTGGTTCCATCTAGTGACTTAGATGGAAGTCTATTTATGAGATATGTGGCTGTAGACACAGCCTCTGCCCGTAGGTAGTTCGGCAATCCCTTTTCGTTAAGCATGGATCTTGCTGCTTCGACAATAGCTCTGTTCCTCCTCTCTGCTACATCATTGAGTTCGGGTGTATACCTTGTAGTGACTTCCCTTTTAATGCCTCTTTCATGCAAGAAGGCATCAAATTCAGAAGAGAAGTATTCTCCGCCACCATCTTATCTGAGTCGTTTCAAAGTCCTACCTGTTTGGTTTTCAACAAGACCAATATACTTCTTAAAGCAATTAAACACTTCATCCTTGTGCTTCATGAAAAACAGAATGGTCCACCTGCTACAATCATCTATGAAAGACACATAATATCTTGAGCCTGATATAGATGGCTTCTTACTTGGACCCCACACATCCGTGTGCACTAGATCCAAAGGATTTTGATACATATATCCTTTGTTATTGAAAGGTTGTCTATGAGCCTTGCCGAGTTGACAAGCTTCACACTTATAAATCATGTGTTTGCCTTGTGATATTAGGAAAACCAAGTACACTTTGGTCCCTACAAATCTGTTTGAGTGTCCTCTCACCAATGTGAGCAAGCCTTTTGTGCCATATCTCCAACTCTGTAAGAGTTTGAGATCCATAGCTAAACAAAGCTATGTTCTTTGTATCTTCCACTTCAAAAGTGAAAAGCCTTCCTGTCTTTTCTCCTTTGGCAATCCTTCGAAAGCCTTGCCTTGGGTCTTCAACATATGCTCCAAATTGGTTGAATCTAACCTGCAATCCTTTTTCAACAATCTATCCAACACTTATTAATTTTTTGGTAATTGTAGGGACATACAAGACTTTGCTTAAGAGGTTCATATTCCCATCTGATGTCCTCACATTACCTATCTTCTCCACTGAGTGCTTTGTATCATCTCCTTTCTGCACTTCATGCTTCTTATGACGATCTTCCAAATCAGAAAGTAAAGCCACATTTCCTGCTACATGGTTCGAGCATCTCGAATCAATGTAAAATATGTGATCATCATCCTTACCCTTCTTCGCTGATAGATTCATAATCAATAATGAATCTTCTTGACTTTGGTCCTCTGCATACTTATTGTAATCTCTTCTTCCTCTATGGCCACTTTGATAGTTGTTGTTGTTGTTGTAATTGTTGTTGTAGTAGTTGTTGTTGTTGTAGCCTCCATTGTATCTACCTCTATTGGATCCATAGCCACCTCTATTGAATCCTCTTCCTCTTGAGTTCCTCAGGTTCCTGAAACATTCTTCAGTAGTATGGTTAGATAAACCACATATGTTGCAAGGTTGAGATGATTGGAATCTCCCCTTGCCTTACTTTCCACCTCTGCCTCTTCCTCTAGCTCTTCCTCTACCTGCAAAGTTTGCTTGGAAAGAGCTTCCTTCATCTTCATTCTTCCTATTCTTTGACTTGTTCTTGACCTTAACTTTATCAGAATATAAGGCACAAGTTTGATTACCTCTTGAGGACTCACCACCTTTGCTAATCTTTGCTTCATGAGTGAAGAGTTGGCCCATGAGTGTGTTGAGGTCGGGTACATGCATATCCATGTATAAATCCATGGCTGTTGTGAATGACTCCCACTTGTCATCTGCTTTGATTCCATTCATGATTTGTCTTATGATTTGCTCCTCTTCAGTTACCTCTCCAATGCTTCCAAGTTGGTCGGAAATCTCCTTCATCTTTGTGACATAATCAGTCACATTTTGCTTCGGGCTTTTCTTCATTGTTGTGAACTCCATCCACAATTGGTTCTTCCTTGCTCGAGTGTTGGAAGAGAAGAACGAAGCAAGTGCATTCCAGGTTTCTCTTGATGTCTTGCATCCCTTGACATGAGGTAAAAGAAAATCAAAGATTGAGTTTAGAATATAGGACCTTGCGAGTGCATCCTTCGAACACCAATTCGAAAGTCCTTCCACTTCTTCATGTGATGGTTGCCCTTTGTTCCTCATGGTTGGCATTGCTTCATCTCCGGATATGAATCCATATAGATTCCTCCCTTGAAGCTAAGCCTCCATCCTTAGAGACCATGCCGGGTAGTTGTTTCGATCCAATTTGTCAATTGTTGATGGAAATCCATCTCCCATGTTGCTTGACTATGCTCTGATACCACTGTGAAGAGAGATGGTGGATGCAATCCAAAGATGAGTAGGTGCCGCTACAACCATCTTCACACCAGCAAACTGAGACTTCAGAGTTGATTAGTAGACCCTTTAAGCTTCCTAAATCCACCAAAATATCAGACAAGTACTTTGGAACATGTATCCCAAAAGTTTAAGTCAAGACAGACAAGTTGCGAAATGACTAGCTCCCAAAACTTGCTACTTTTGGACATACACCTGCTGGAAAAAATGAACAGTGCTCTCAACCTGGTAGGAATTAGAAAACTTCCTTTTGGGCATAGCAAATAGACTTAGCAAGCTTCCTAATACAAGTTAAAACACTTCAAATGATGGACTGAGCACTGAGAACAAGTTTCAACAATTTCTGGAACCTCCCTACAATTCTCGGGGCTCTGCAGAGATAGACCAGTAAGCAGTAAAATGCAGATATCTCCAAACTTATTAATCCAATGACCTTAAGAACCTATATGCACAAAGTCAACAGAACGAGCTATCCAACGCAAGTTAAATCACTGAAAAAAGATCACTAGAACTCGAGATATGACCTTCTGAACGTACTGCTCTGAGTGAGTATAGCAGAGAACAAAACAGAGAAGTAGATGATAATAAATGTATAGATTCACATATGATTACAACCACATTGGCAATGAATCTTTGCACACTGGGAGTAGAATGATACAGCTATGGAGTAAGCTCTTCAATCTCTACAAAATGACATGAAGTGGTCACGTACAAGGCTTGCCAATCGCCTCTTCCTTCTTGCTCCTTTTATAGCTATTCTTGGAGGGAGCTTTGAATTCAAATTCGAATGGCTCCACCTAAAAGTGATCCCCAAAGTTAAGAGATATTCCCTCAGCTCAAAAATTCATGATTTTGGTAGTTATAGCCACGAATTTGTTTTTACATCATGGATGAGGTAAGCCATCCTTTTCCTTTTTTCTTTTTCCATTTACAAGAGATAAAATGTACTATTTTACAAGAGGTGTTCACATGACTACTCATGTGACTTACAAATGAGGATTATATCAAGCATATCAAGCATGTAGGCTTGGGCAAAATGCACCAACAGCCCCCCAAGCCTAACATGCTTGGCCTTCAAATAAGTCTTCAATTGTCCTTGATTTCCTACAAGCCAATCATCAACTTGAATCTACTTAACTTCGTACCATCAAGAGCTTTCGTCAACATGTCTGCACATTGCATATCTGTAGAGACATAGGATAGTTGAATATCCTTGCTCAATAGCCTCTCCCTTACATAATGGTAGTGGACTTCAATATGCTTGGTTCTAGCATGGTATACCGGATTAGCTGCTAGATGTAGTGAGCTTGTGTTGTCACCAAAAATGTGAGGTGTTGAAGAATGAAGTCCAAGATCTGTGTACAAAGACTTTAACCACATGATTTCTTGAGTTGCATTAGCCAAACCTCTATATTCAGCTTCGGTAGAAGATAATGCCATGGTTGGTTGCTTCTTCGATGACCAAGAAATGATTTTTGAACCTGCAAATGATATATAACCGGATATGCTTCTTCTATCATCTCTAGATCCGGCCCAATCTGCATCTGAGTAGACCTTTAGCTCAATATCTGAAGTATATGAATAGAACAAACCTTCATTCATGGTCCCCTTTAGGTACTTGAGGACTCTCTTGGCCGCTTCCATATGTGGTCTTCTCGGCTTATGCATAAATTGACTCAATATGCTAACACTATAGCATATATCCACCCTTGTGAGTGTTGCATAGTTCAAACTTCCAACCAAGCTTTGATAGCTTGTGATGTCTTCAATTGGCTCTCCTTCATAAGCGCTAAGCTTATGATTTTGCTCCATAGGTGTACCTGCACACTTGGGATTTTTCATCTTGGATTTGACGAGCATGTCATGGACATACTTCCTTTGTGTGATGTATATACCTGAATCTGTATAGATCAACACCAATCCAAGATAATAAGTGAGTGGTCCGAGGTCACTTATTTTGAACTCCTCCTTCATTTGACTCTTTACCTGTTTGATTCCTTCAAGATCATTGCCTGTGATAATAATATCATCAACATACACACATAAATAGATCACTTCAGATCCATTCCTCTTTATGAACAAAGAGGTATCCGCCTTGCTAGCTTTGAATCCTTGGTCCTGCAAATAAGTCACCAATTTGAACATTCTTTACATCAAGTGATAGAGATTCCAATTTCTAGATGCAGTAAGACTAATGAGAACCCTAATTTGTAGGCATTTTTGCAACCAAAGAGAAAGTCTCCTCATAATCAATACCATGGGTTTGAGCAAACCCTTTAGCAACTAACCTTGCTTTGTGTCATTTTTATACTTCCATCTGGATTCCTCTTGAATTTGTATATCCATCGAGATCCAATTACCTTCATAGATGGCTTGTTAGGTACAAGCTCCCAAGTGTCATTCTCCTTCAAGGCTTCCATTTCTTCATCCATTGCATCTCTCCAAGCTTTCTTGCTTTGTGCTTCTTCAAATGTGGTAGGTTTTTCATTGGTTGAATGCTTTGCAATGTAGATTGAGTGCTTGGTGACCAAAGAAGTATCATAACCAAACCTCTCTGGTTTCTTCTTCTCCCTTGAAGACCTTCTAAGTGGTTGATGTGAGCTCTCGGGTCCATATGTAGCATCCTCCATCTTTGCTTTACCTTTGTTCTTCCATAGCTTTAGTCTTTCCAAGTCTTCTAGGTCAATCTCCGAATCACTTTCTTCAATCTGCTTTGGCTCCTTTGGTTGAAGTGATGGAAAATCTTCATCCAAGTCATATGGCAACTTCACTTTCTTGTCATCATCAAACCATGATTTGTTTTCATCAAAAATTACATCTCTACTCACAGAAAATCCTTTATTGGTTGGATTGTACAATCTATATCCTTTTTGGTTTTGGTCATAACCAATAAATACTCACTTCTCTGCCTTGGGATCCAATTTCCCTCTTACTTGAGAAGGAATGTGAGCATAGGCTAAGCATCCAAAGATTTTGCAATGCTCTAGACTAGGTCTTCTTCCATTCCACACTTCATATGGAGTGGTTCCATCTAGTGACTTAGATGGAAGTCTATTTATGAGATATGTGGTTGTAGACACAGCCTCTGCCCATAGGTAGTTCGGCAATTCCTTTTTGTTGAGCATGGATCTTGCTGCTTCGACAATAGCTCTGTTCCTCCTCTCTGCTACACCATTGAGTTCGCGTGTATACCTTGTAGTGACTTCCCTTTTAACACTAGTTTGGTACCAAAACAGGACACTTAAGTGTCCTTTTTTGACAATTTTCCAAAAAATCACATACCTTCTACGAAGAGAATTTGAAAAAATCCTTTAACACACATATTAAATATAATTCAAAGGTTAATGCAAAAATATAAAACACAATAAATCATGTTTTGTGTTCATGTAAATAGCCTCTCGACATGCTATGGTAGTGAACAGGATGAAAATTCCTGATCAAATGTATTTTTATCAAAAGAAAAAAATTCATCATATGAAAGAAAAAATTATATACATTCCTTGAAACATAGATCACATGGTATGAGCCTTAAAATCACTTAGAAAAATCATTTCAATTCAAATAAAATCAATTATTTTGACTCTCTACACCAAAAACAGCAACTAGTTCTAATTATGGTTCAAACAAACTTATGGGAATCCATAGAAGTGTGCAAATGTTCCAACAATCAAACAAATTATGAAGACAACAACCAAGGTATACACATATAAAATCAACTCATATGACTCTAGTCACCAAAAATAGAAAAGTAAAGCCAATATATGACTCAAAAGAATTTATGGACATCATTCAAGGTGTACACATTCAAGTTACCAAGTAAAAAATGTGTGACATAACAAACCAAAGCTTACATATACGAGGCTAAATAATTTATTGAAATCCACCAAAATTTTCATGTCTTTGGAGAGAACCAAGAATCTTTTGTTGTGTGGGCATCACCAAATTCTATACATACAATCATGAATAGTTTGTGGACACATACTCAAAAGCCTTTGATATAATCTTTGATATCGTAAAATGATAAGGATCATTTGAAAACATTTCATCATTTCCATCATAGATGCCATCTTCTTTTTGTCAAATGAAATATGTATGCCAATTATTTTCATTCTTATCACAACCACCATTGCGGATCACATATTATTTGACGAGATTAAGAATGAAACATGGCATGAAAGCATATTTTGGAAGGTTTAATACTTAGAATATCATTTTAAATAATTATTATTTTTCATCATAATTTTCTATTCCACCTTTGGAGCTATGTTCTTTTTGTGAACATAGAAATATATGCTTTGCCAATTCAGCATGAAAGTTAGCACCAAATGGAATGGCTACTAGTTCAAAGTGGAGACCTTCTAACTTTGAATAAAAATATGCATTCAATTAGTATGAAGGTTATCCATTGATAACTTTCCAATTCTCAACAATCTCACTTACACACAAGTTATAGTGAGCCATTCTTTGAAAGATGCGATAAATGGCAGTGCTCTAGAGAAGACAAGGTTTGAGTCCATGTTTATCACTTATGTAAGTGTTCAACCTTCTCCAAACATCCATAAACACTTGCTTTACACTACCAAACTCCATGAATAGCTTTCCATTTCCTAAAACATATCCAATTTGTCAAAATGTTTGAACTGTGTTATTTTTTCAGTTATGCAAAAAGTTGAGTTTTCAAAAATCCCCATTTTCTTTGTCATTTAATAACACAAGTGAAGTTGTAAAATGTCAAAGATTATATTTTTCTCTAAAAGTACATGATGTGGGCTATCAAATCCAAGTGAGTATGCCACCAAAGCCTCAAGGGTGTCATCAAGAAAAATCAATCAATTTGGTGTAAAAGCAGGACACTTAAGTGTCCCAGGACACTCAAGTGTCCTAGTACAGAACTAGTGTTAATGCATCTTTCATGCAAGAAGGCATCAAATTCAGAAGAGAAGTATTCTCCTCCACCATCTGATCTGAGTCGTTTCAAAGTCCTACCTGTTTGGTTTTCAACAAGAGCAATATACTTCTTAAAGCAATTAAACACTTCATCCTTGTGCTTCATGAAAAACAGAATGGTCCACCTGCTACAATCATCTATGAAAGACACATAATATCTTGAGCCTGATATAGATGGCTCCTTACTTGGACCCCACACATCCGTGTGCACTAGATCCAAAGGATTTTGATACATATATCCTTTGTTATTGAAAGGTTGTCTATGAGCCTTGCCGAGTTGACAAGCTTCACACTTATAAATCATGTGTTGCCTTGTGATATTAGGCAAACCAAGTACACTTTGGTCCCTGCAAATCTGTTTGAGTGTCCTCTCACCAATGTGAGCAAGCCTTTTGTGCCATATCTCCAACTCTGTAAGAGTTTGAGATCCATAGCTAAACAAAGCTATGTTCTTTGTATCTTCCACTTCAAAAGTGAAAAGCCTTCCTGTCTTTTCTCGTTTGGAAATCCTTCGGAAGCCTTGCCTTGGGTCTTCAACATATGCTCCAAATTGGTTGAATCTAACCTGTAAACCTTTTTCAACAATCTGTCCAACACTTATTAAATTTTTGGTAATTGTAGGGACATACAAGACTTTGCTTAAGAGGTTCATATTCCCATCTGATGTCTTCACATTACCTATCTTCTCCATTGAGTGCTTTGTATCATCTCGTGTCTGCACTTCATGCTTGTTATGAGGATCTTCCAAATAAGAAAGTAAAGCCACATTTCTTGCTACATGGTTCGAGCATCTTGAATCAATGTAAAATATGTGATCATCATCCTTATCCTTCTTCACTGATAGATTCATAATCAATAATGAATCTTCTTGACTTTGGTCCTCTCCATAGTTATTGTAATCTCTTCTTCCTCTATGGCCACTTTGATAGTTGTTGTTGTTGTTGTATTTGTTGTTGTTGTTGTAGCCTCCATTGTATCTACCTCTATTTGATCCATAGCCACCTCTATTGAATCCTCTTCCTCTTGAGTTCCTCGGGTTCCTGAAACATTCTTCAGTAGTATGGTTAGATAAGCCACATATGTTGCAAGGTTGAGATGATTGGAATCTCCCCCTGCCTTGCTTTCCACCTCTGCCTCTTCCTCTAGCTCTTCCTCTACCTGCAAAGTTTGCTTGGAAAGAGCTTCCTTCATCTTCATTCTTCCTATTCTTTGACTTGTCCTTGACCTTAACTTTATCAGAATATAAGGCAGAAGTTTGATTACCTCTTGAGGACTCACCACCTTTGCTAATCTTTGCTTCATGAGTGAAGAGTTGGCCCATGAGTGTGTTGAGGTCGGGTACATGCCTATCCATGTATAAATCCATGGCTGTTGTGAATGACTCCCACTTGTCGTCTGCTTTGATTCCATTCATGATTTGTCTTATGATTTGCTCCTCTTCAATTACCTCTCCAATGCTTCCAAGTTGGTCGGAAATCTCTTTCATCTTTGTGACATAATCAGTCACATTTTGCTTCGGGCTTTTCTTCATTGTTGTGAACTCCATCCACAATTGGTTCTTCCTTGCTCGAGTGTTGGAAGAGAAGAACAAAGCAAGTGCATTCCAGGTTTCTCTTGATGTCTTGCATCCCTTGACATGAGATAAAAGAAAATCAGAGATTGAGTTTAGAATATAGGACCTTGCGAGTGCATCCTTCGAACACCAATTCGAAAGTCCTTCCACTTCTTCATGTGATGGTTGCCCTTTGTTCCTCATGGTTGGCACTGCTTCGTCTCCAGATATGAATCCATATAGATTCCTCCCTTGAAGGTAAGCCTCCATCCTTAGAGACCATGCCGGGTAGTTGTTTCGATCCAATTTGTCAATTGTTGATGGAAATCCATCTCCCATGTTGCTTGACTATGCTCTGATACCACTGTGAAGAGAGATGGTGGATGCAATCCAAAGATGAGTAGGTGCCGCTACAACCAGCTTCACACCAGCAAATTGAGACTTCAGAGTTGATTAGTAGACCCTTTAAGCTTCCTAAATCCACCAAAATATCAGACAAGTACTTTGGAACATGTATCCCAAAAGTTTAAGTCAAGACAGACAAGTTGCGAAATGACTAGCTCCCAAAACTTGCTATTTTTGGACATACACCTGCTGGAAAAAATGAACAGTGCTCTCAACCTGGTAGGAATTAGAAAACTTCCTTTTGGTCATAGCAAATAGACTTAGCAAGCTTCCTAATACAAGTTAAAACACTTCAAATGATGGACTGAGCACTGAGAACAAGTTTCAACAATTTCTGGAACCTCCCTACAATTCTCGGGGCTCTACAGAGATAGACCAGTAGGATCAGTAGAACTTGAGATATGACCTTCTGAACGTACTGCTCTAAGTGAGTATAGCAGAGAACAAAACAGAGAAGTAGATGATAATAAATGTATAGATTCACATATGATTACAACCACATTGGCAATGAATCTTTGCACAATGGGAGTAGAATGATAGAGCTATGGAGTAAGCTCTTCAATCTCTACAAAATGACATGAAGTGGTCACGTACAAGGCTTGCCAATCGCCTCTTCCTTCTTGCTCCTTTTATAGCTATTCTTGGAGGGAGTTTTGAATTCAAATTCGAATGGCTCCACCTAAAAGTGATCCCCAAAGTTAAGAGATATTCCCTCAGCTCAAAAATTCGTGATTTTGGTAGTTATAGCCACGAATTTGTTTTTACATCATGGATGAGGTAAGCCATCCTTTTCCTTTTTTCTTTTTCCATTTACAAGAGATAAAATGTACTCTTTTACAAGAGGTGTTCACATGACTACTCATGTGACTTACAAATGAGGATTATATCAAGCATATCAAGCATGTAGGCTTGGGCAAAATGCACCAACAGCTCCCCCCCAAGCCTAATATGCTTGGCCTTCAAATAAGTCTTCAATTGTCCTTGATTTCCTACAAGCCAATCATCAACTTGAATCTACTTAACTTCGTACCATCAAGAGCTTTCGTCAACATGTCTGCACATTGCATATCTGTAGAGACATAGGATAGTTGAATATCCTTGCTCAATAGCTTCTCCCTTACATAATGGTAGTGGACTTCAATATGCTTGGTTCTAGCATGGTATACCGGATTAGCTGCTAGATGTAGTGAGCTTGTGTTGTCACCAAAAATGTGAGGTGTTGAAGAATGAAGTCCAAGATCTGTGTACAAAGACTTTAACCACATGATTTCTTGAGTTGCATTAGCCAAACCTCTATATTCAGCTTCGGTAGAAGATAATGCCACGGTTGGTTGCTTCTTCGATGACCAAGAAATGATTTTTGAACCTGCAAATGATATATAACCGGATGTGCTTCTTCTATCATCTCTAGATCCGGCCCAATCTGCATCTGAGTAGACCTTTAGCTCAATATCTGGAGTATATGAATAGAACAAACCTTCATTCATGGTCCCCTTTAGGTACTTGAGGACTCTCTTGGCCGCTTCCATATGTGGTCTTTCGGCTTATGCATAAACTGACTCAATATGCTAACACTATAGCATATATCCACCCTTGTGAGTGTTGCATAGTTCAAACTTCCAACCAAGCTTTGATAGCTTGTGATGTCTTCAATTGTCTCTCCTTCATAAGCACTAAGCTTATGATTTTGCTCCATAGGTGTACCTGCACACTTGGTATTTTCCATCTTGAACTTGGCGAGCATGTCATGGACATACTTCCTTTGTGTGATGTATATACCTGAATCTGTGTAGAACAACTCCAATCCAAGAAAATAAGTGAGTGGTCCGAGGTCACTTATTTTGAACTCCTCCTTCATTTGACTCTTTACCT
The DNA here is from genome assembly GCA_020310875.1 of Ceratopteris richardii. Taxonomy (NCBI): domain Eukaryota; kingdom Viridiplantae; phylum Streptophyta; class Polypodiopsida; order Polypodiales; family Pteridaceae; genus Ceratopteris; species Ceratopteris richardii. Next base: position 118,125,857 of record CM035411.1, read on the forward strand.
GTTTGATTCCTTCAAGATCATTGCCTGTGATAATAATATCATCAACATACACACATAAATAGATCACTTCAGATCCATTCCTCTTTATGAACAAAGAGGTATCCGCCTTGCTAGCTTTGAATCCTTGGTCCTGCAAATAAGTCACCAATCTGAAATTCCAAGCTCTTGGAGCTTGCTTCAATCCATACAAAGCTTTCTCTAGTTTGCATACATAGTTAGGATGATGTGCATCCTCATATCCAGGAGGTTGTGCCATATACACTTCCTCAAAAATCCATCCATTCAAGAAAGCATTCTTTACATCAAGTGATAGAGATTCCAATTTCTAGATGGAGCAAGACTAATGAGAACCCTAATTGTAGGCATTTTTGCAACCGGAGAGAAAGTCTCCTCATAATCAATACCATGGGTTTGAGCAAACCCTTTAGCAACTAACCTTGCTTTGTGTCTATTTTATACTTCCATCTGGATTCCTCTTGATTTTGTATATCCATCGAGATCCAATTACCTTCATAGATGGCTTGTTAGGTACAAGCTCCCAAGTGTCATTCTCCTTCAAGGCTTCCATTTCTTCATCCATTGCATCTCTCCAAGCTTTCTTGCTTTGTGCTTCTTCAAATGTGGTAGGTTCTTCATTGGTTGAATCCTTTGCAATGTAGATTGAGTGCTTGGTGACCAAAGAAGTATCATAACCAAACCTCTCTGGTTTCTGCTTCTCCCTTGAAGACCTTCTAAGTGGTTGATGTGAGCTCTCGGGTCCATATGTAGCATCCTGCATCTTTGCTTTACCTTTGTTCTTCCATAGCTTTAGTCTTTCCAAGTCTTCTAGGTCAATCTCCGAATCACTTTCTTCAATGTGCTTTGGCTCCTTTGGTTGAAGTGATGGAAAATCTTCATCCAAGTCATATGGCAGCTTCACTTTCTTGTCATCATCAAACCATGATTTGTTTTCATCAGAAATTACATCTCTACTCACAGAAAATCCTTTATTGGTTGGATTGTACAATCTATATCCTTTTTGGTTTTGGTCATAACCAATAAATACTCACTTCTCTGCCTTGGGATCCAATTTCCCTTTTACTTGAGAAGGAATGTGAGCATAGGCTAAGCATCCAAAGATTCTGCAATGCTCTAGACTAGGTCTTCTTCCATTCCACACTTCATATGGAGTGGTTCCATCTAGTGACTTAGATGGAAGTCTATTTATGAGATATGTGGCTATAGACACAGCCTCTGCCCATAGGTAGTTCAGCAATCCCTTTTCGTTGAGCATGGATCTTGCTACTTCGACAATAGCTCTGTTCCTCCTCTCTGCTACACCATTGAGTTCGGGTGTATACCTTGTAGTGACTTCCCTTTTAATGCCTCTTTCATGCAAGAAGGCATCAAATTCAGAAGAGAACTATTCTCCTCCACCATCTGATCTGAGTCGTTTCAAAGTCCTACCTGTTTGGTTTTCAACAAGAGCAATATACTTCTTAAAGCAATTAAACACTTCATCCTTGTGCTTCATGAAAAACAGAATGGTCCACCTGCTACAATCATCTATGAAAGACACATAATATCTTGAGCCTGATATAGATGGCTCCTTACTTGGACCCCATACATCCGTGTGCACTAGATCCAAAGGATTTTGATACATATATCTTTTGTTATTGAAAGGTTGTCTATGAGCCTTGCCGAGTTGACAAGCTTCACACTTATAAATCATGTGTTTCCTTGTGATATTAGGCAAACCAAGTACACTTTGGTCCCTGCAAATCTGTTTGAGTGTCCTCTCACCAATGTGAGCAAGCCTTTTGAGCCATATCTCCAACTCTGTAAGAGTTTGAGATCCATAGCTAAACAAAGCTATGTTCTTTGTATCTTCCACTTCAAAAGTGAAAAGCCTTCCTGTCTTTTCTCCTTTGGCAATCCTTCGAAAGCCTTGCCTTGGGTCTTCAACATATGCTCCAAATTGGTTGAATCTAACCTGTAATCCTTTTTCAACAATCTGTCCAACACTTATTAATTTTTTGGTAATTGTAGGGACATACAAGACTTTGCTTAAGAGGTTCATATTCCCATCTGATGTCTTCACATTACCGAGTGCTTTGTATCATCTCCTTTCTGCACTTCATGCTTGTTATGAGGATCTTCCAAATCAGAAAGTAAAGCCACATTTCCTGCTACATGGTTCGAGCATCTCGAATCAATGTAAAATATGTGATCATCATCCTTACCCTTCTTCACTGATAGATTCATAATCAATAATGAATCTTCTTGACTTTGGTCCTCTGCATACTTATTGTAATCTCTTCTTCCTCTATGGCCACTTTGATAGTTGTTGTTGTTGTTGTTGTAATTGTTGTTGTAGTAGTTGTTGTTGTTGTAGCCTCCATTGTATCTACCTCTATTTGATCCATAGCCACCTCTATTGAATCCTCTTCCTCTTGAGTTCCTCGGGTTCCTGAAACATTCTTCAGTAGTATGGTTAGATAAGCCACATATGTTGCAAGGTTGAGATGATTGGAATCTCCCCCTGCCTTGCTTTCCACCTCTGCCTCTTCCTCTAGCTCTTCCTCTACCTGCAAAGTTTGCTTGGAAAGAGCTTCCTTCATCTTCATTCTTCCTATTCTTTGACTTGTCCTTGACCTTAACTTTATCAGAATATAAGGCAGAAGTTTGATTACCTCTTGAGGACTCACCACCTTTGCTTATCTTTGCTTCATGAGTGAAGAGTTGGCCCATGAGTGTGTTGAGGTCGGGTACATGCATATCCATGTATAAATCCATGGCTGTTGTGAATGACTCCCACTTGTCGTCTACTTTGATTCCATTCATGATTTGTCTTATGATTTTCTCCTCTTCAATTACCTCTCCAATGCTTCCAAGTTGGTCGGAAATCTCCTTCATCTTTGTGACATAATCAGTCACATTTTGCTTCGGGCTTTTCTTCATTGTTGTGAACTCCATCCACAATTGGTTCTTCCTTGCTCGAGTGTTGGAAGAGAAGAACGAAGCAAGTGCATTCCAGGTTTCTCTTGATGTCTTGCATCCCTTGACATGAGGTAAAAGAAAATCAGAGATTGAGTTTAGAATATAGGACCTTGCGAGTGCATCCTTCGAACACCAATTCGAAAGTCCTTCCACTTCTTCATGTGATGGTTGCCCTTTGTTCCTCATGGTTGGCATTGCTTCATCTCCGAATATGAATCCATATAGATTCCTCCCTTGAAGGTAAGCCTCCATCCTTAGAGACCATGCCGGGTAGTTGTTTCGATCCAATTTGTCAATTGTTGATGGAAATCCATCTCCCATGTTGCTTGACTATGCTCTGATACCACTGTGAAGAGAGATGGTGGATGCAATCCAAATATGAGTAGGTGCCGCTACAACTAGCTTCACACCAGCAAACTGAGACTTCAGAGTTGATTAGTAGACCCTTTAAGCTTCCTAAATCCACCAAAATATCAGACAAGTACTTTGGAACATGTATCCCAAAAGTTTAAGTCAAGACAGACAAGTTGCGAAATGACTAGCTCCCAAAACTTGCTATTTTTGGACATACACCTGCTGGAAAAAATGAATAGTGCTCTCAACCTGGTAGGAATTAGAAAACTTCCTTTTGGGCATAGCAAATAGTCTTAGCAAGCTTCCTAATACAAGTTAAAACACTTCAAATGATGGACTGAGCACTGAGAACAAGTTTCAACAATTTCTGGAACCTCCCTACAATTCTCGGGGCTCTGCAGAGATAGACCAGTAAGCAGTAAAATGCAGATATCTCCAAACTTATTAATCCAATGACCTTGAAAATTTATATGCATAAAGTCGACAGTAGGAGCTATCCAACGCAAGTTAAATCACTAAAAAAGAAGCAGTCAAACTCGAGATATGACCTTCTGAACGTACTGCTCTGAGTGAGTATAGCAAAGAACAAAACAGAGAAGTAGATGATAATAAATGTATAGATTCACATATGATTACAACCACATTGGCAATGAATCTTTGGACAATGGGACTAGAATGATAGAGCTATGGAGTAAGCTCTTCAATCTCTACAAAGTGACATGAAGTGGTCACGTACAAGGCTTGCCAATCGCCTCTTCCTTCTTGCTCCTTTTATAGTTATTCTTGGAGGGAGTTTTGAATTCGAATTCAAATGGCTCCACCTAAAAGTGATCCCCAAAGTTAAGAGATATTCCCTCAGCTCAAAAATTCGTGATTTTGGTAGTTATAGCCACGAATTTGTTTTTACATCATGGATGAGGTAAGCCATCCTTTTCCTTTTTTCTTTTTCCATTTACAAGAGATAAAATGTACTCTTTTACAAGAGGTGTTCACATGACTACTCATGTGACTTACAAATAAGGATTATATCAAGCATATCAAGCATGTAGGCTTGGGCAAAATGCACCAACAGCTCCCCCCCAAGCCTAACATGCTTGGCCTTCAAATAAGTCTTCAATTGTCCTTCATTTCCTACAAGCCAATCATCAACTTGAATCTACTTAACTTCGTACCATCAAGAGCTTTCGTCAACATGTCTGCACATTACATATCTGTAGAGACATAGGATAGTTGAATATCCTTGCTCAATAGCTTCTCCCTTACATAATGGTAGTGGACTTCAATATGCTTGGTTCTAGCATGGTATACCGGATTAGCTGCTAGATGTAGTGAGCTTGTGTTGTCACCAAAAATGTGAGGTGTTGAAGAATGAAGTCCAAGATCTGTGTACAAAGACTTTAACCACATGATTTCTTGAGTTGCATTAGCCAAACCTCTATATTCAGCTTCGGTAGAACATAATGCTACCTGTTTGGTTTTCAACAAGAGCAATATACTTCTTAAAGCAATTAAACACTTCATCCTTGTGCTTCATGAAAAACAGAATGGTCCACCTGCTACAATCATCTATGAAAGACACATAATATCTTGAGCCTGATATAGATGGCTCCTTACTTGGACTCCACACATCCGTGTGCACTAGATCCAAAGGATTTTGATACATATATCCTTTCTTATTGAAAGGTTGTCTATGAGCCTTGCCGAGTTGATAAGCTTCACACTTATAAATCATGTGTTGCCTTGTGATATTAGGCAAACCAAGTACACTTTGGTCCCTGCAAATCTGTTTGAGTGTCCTCTCACCAATGTGAGCAAGCCTTTTGTGCCATATCTCCAACTCTGTAAGAGTTTGAGATCCATAGCTAAACAAAGCTATGTTCTTTGTATCTTCTACTTCAAAAGTGAAAAGCCTTCCTGTCTTTTCTCCTTTGGCAATCCTTCGAAAGCCTTGCCTTGGGTCTTCACCATATGCTCCAAATTGGTTGAATCTAACCTGCATTCCTTTTTCAACAATATGTCCAACACTTATTAAATTTTTGGTAATTGTAGGGACATACAAGACTTTGCTTAAGAGGTTCATATTCCCATCTGATGTCTTCACATTACCTATCTTCTCCACTGAGTGCTTTGTATCATCTCCTTTCTGCACTTCATGCTTGTTATGAGGATCTTCCAAATCAGAAAGTAAAGCCACATTTCCTGCTACATGGTTCGAGCATCTCGAATCAATGTAAAATATGTGATCATCATCCTTACCCTTCTTCGCTGATAGATTCATAATCAATAATGAATCTTCTTGACTTTGGTCCTCTGCATACTTATTGTAATCTCTTCTTCCTCTATGGCCACTTTGATAGTTGTTGTTGTTGTTGTTGTAATTGTTGTTGTAGTAGTTGTTGTTGTTGTAGCCTCCATTGTATCTACCTCTATTTGATCCATAGCCACCTCTATTGAATCCTCTTCCTCTTGAGTTCCTCAAGTTCCTGAAACATTCTTCAGTAGTATGGTTACAAAAGCCACATATGTTGCAAGGTTGAGATGATTGGAATCTCCCCCTGCCTTGCTTTCCACCTCTGCCTCTTCCTCTAGCTCTTCCTCTACCTGCAAAGTTTGCTTGGAAAGAGCTTCCTTCATCTTCATTCTTCCTATTCTTTGACTTGTCCTTGACCTTAACTTTATCAGAATATAAGGTAGAAGTTTGATTACCTCTTGAGGACTCATCACCTTTGCTTATCTTTGCTTCATGAGTGAAGATTTGGCCCATGAGTGTGTTGAGGTCGGGTACATGCATATCCATGTATAAATCCATGGCTGTTGTGAATGACTCCCACTTGTCGTCTGCTTTGATTCCATTCATGATTTGTCTTATGATTTGCTCCTCTTCAATTACCTCTCCAATGCTTCCAAGTTGGTCGGAAATCTCCTTCATCTTTGTGACATAATCATTCACATTTTGCTTCGGGCTTTTTTTCATTGTTGTGAACTCCATCCACAATTGGTTCTTCCTTGCTCGAGTGTTGGAAGAGAAGAACGAAGCAAGTGCATTCCAGGTTTCTCTTGATGTCTTGCATCCCTTGACATGAGGTAAAAGAAAATCAGAGATTGAGTTTAGAATATAGGACCTTGCGAGTGCATCCTTTGAACACCAATTCGAAAGTCCTTCCACTTCTTCATGTGATGGTTGCCCTTTGTTCCTCATGGTTGGCATTGCTTCATCTCCGGATATGAATCCATATAGATTCCTCCCTTGAAGGTAAGCCTCCATCCTTAGAGACCTTTCCGGGTAGTTGTTTCGATCCAATTTGTCAATTGTTGATGGAAATCCATCTCCCATGTTGCTTGACTATGCTCTGATACCACTATGAAGAGAGATGGTGGATGCAATCCAAAGATGAGTAGGTGCCGCTACAACCAGCTTCACACCAGCAAACTGAGACTTCAGAGTTGATTAGTAGACCCTTTAAGCTTCCTAAATCCACCAAAATATCAGACAAGTACTTTGGAACATGTATCCCAAAAGTTTAAGTCAAGACAGACAAGTTGCGAAATGACTAGCTCCCAAAACTTGCTATTTTTGGACATACACCTGCTGAAAAAAATGAATAGTGCTCTCAACCTGGTAGGAATTAGAAAACTTCCTTTTGGGCATAGCAAATAGACTTAGCAAGCTTCCTAATACAAGTTAAAAAACTTCAAATGATGGACTGAGCACTGAGAACAAGTTTCAACAATTTCTGGAACCTCCCTACAATTCTCGGGGCTCTGCAGAGATAGACCAGTAAGCAGTAAAATGCAGATATCTCCAAACTTATTAATCCAATGACCTTGAAAATTTATATGCAAAAAGTCAACAGTACGAGCTATCCAACGCGAGTTAAATCACTGAAAAAGAATCAGTAGAACTCGAGATATGACCTTCTGAACGTACTGCTCTGAGTGAGTATAGCAGAGAACAAAACAGAGAAGTAGATGATAATAAATGTATAGATTCACATATGATTACAACCACATTGGCAATGAATCTTTGCACAATGGGAGTAGAATGATAGAGCTATGGAGTAAGCTCTTCAATCTCTACAAAGTGACATGAAGTGGTCACGTACAAGGCTTGCCAATCGCCTCTTCCTTCTTGCTCCTTTTATAGCTATTCTTGGAGGGAGTTATGAACTCGAATTCGAATGGCTCCACCTAAAAGTGATCCCCAAAGTTAGGAGATATTCCCTCAGCTCAAAAATTCGTGATTTTGGTAGTTATAGCCACGAATTTGCTTTTACATCATGGATGAGGTAAGCCATCCTTTTCCTTTTTTCTTTTTCCATTTACAAGAGATAAAATGTACTCTTTTACAAGAGGTGTTCACATGACTACGCATGTGACTTACAAATGAGGATTATATCAATCATATCAAGCATGTAGGCTTGGGCAAAATGCACCAACAATGAGGGCACACATATATGAATGTGACAAGTTGCAACAAAAGAGGAGAAGAGGCTAGAAGCCAGGAACTTAGGTATGAAATAACACCCAAGGACCATCAAAGGGCCAAGCTATGTGTGTATAGATTTCCCAAACAAAGTGTTTGAACCTCACAGTTCGGCAGAGATATTAGCCACCATGGACATAGTAGTGAATGAGGAACAATGGATGACCCATTGTGATGAGGATGGGCATGATATCTCAGTCTTCATGGTAGAACCCCTAGTCTTTGAGCCTGTCTTAGAGCACTATGATGTCACAACTACAGAGTCAACAGGAGTAAGTGATGAGGACTTAGAGTCCATCATCATGGAGAAATTTTAGCTCTTCAGAGGATGAATATCTATACTTAATCGATTCTAGAACCCCTTGCCAAGTGGAGTATAACCAAGAGAAGACACTAACTCAAATAGTGAGAACCAAAATTAAGAAAGAGAGGGAGCAGAAAAAGTCTCCCACCCAAGACCAAGATAGAAAATCATTGCTCGAAGTGGCAAAATTTTTTAAGAAATATGAAGTTGAGAATAGAAAAATCATGGTTACAATGTCTAAAAGGGAAACCCTCACAAGAGAAGCTTATGATAATGGAGGATAGACTAATACGATTGTGTTCATGATTGAAGAAGGAGATGATAATTGAACGTATATAGGACGTGATTTAAATGAAGAGGAGTGTTTTCTAGGACCTACAAGGACTTAAAAGTGGTGGTTCCGGACATGTTCGCATAGGATTCCCATGACACTAGATGCCAAGCCAACTAAATAAAAGTCTTACGCATACAATGATAATTATGGGGGTAGCATAAATGAAGAAATTGATCGTTTGATCAAAGAAAGATTTATATATGAAATTGAGCATACAAAATGCAAACCCCCCATTGTACTAGTCCCTAAAAATAAAACAAAGTTGTGTGTATGTATTAACTTGAATAAATTTAACACCGTTGTCGAAAATATTTTATCAATTCGACCGACATACAGGAAAATTGGAAAATTTCTTATAAATTTGTGAATTCTAAAACTGTTTAAAATGTTGTCCATGCATTTTTTACCTTTCCTTTGAGTACTTGTAGGTTGGAGAAGATGGAAATGTGCATTTGCACTCTCTTTTGAATCCTCTAAATATAACTTGTTTCAATGATCTATGTATAGTTATTGTGTGCATGATTATGAGAATATGGCTAAGCACTTAAATGTGTGTTAATTGTTCATATGAATTTATATGTTGCACTTTATTATGACTTGGTAAAGTTTTCCTTGATGTTATTGGTAAATGTGGTAATGCAAAGAAACTTTAGTCATGGATCACTGGTGACCATCCTTATTTCTTCTAGAGCAATATTGGAGTAGGAATTTTCATACATCATGGTAGAAGAAATGTTACAAGTCAAGACAGAGAGAAGGATAGTGTTGATTCCTTTTACCCCATTGATAAAATATAGTCACTTCAAGGCCAAGCATGTTCATTTCATCATCGAGGTGTTGGGCTCTATTATAAGATATCCGTTCCTTGATGAAAATCTATGTAAATATGATGTGTGTATGGTTATAAATTTTTGAGTTAATATCTATTAGTGTATGTTTTAACATATGTCAATATTTATGTTGATGGTTGAAATTTGATTTAATATATTTGAGATAATTTATGATAAGTTGACTTAGTATGTAGTTAAAATTTGGTCTACAAGAGATAACTAATAAAACTATAATCATAATTATGATTTTAAAAACCATTCGTGTGTAACTACTTACATGTGTATGCGTGTGTATGTATTAGTGTGTGTGAGTTGAGTGTAAGTGTATGGGTTAGTATATAAGATGTGTGTGAGTTGTAGTGCATGTGAGGATGTGTGCTTGCATGACGTATATGTGTGAGAAATATGTGTGCCATATGCATGAATGCTTTTATGAGGTTCTTGTGTAAAAAATATATTTTGCGCATGTGAACCTATGAATATATGAACATGAAACTCCTTAAATATAATGCAAATCTACTGAAACGATACAAAATAAAAAGCGAAAACAAATACGTGTACATGTACAAGTGGGTATGCATGAGATGGATTTAGAAAACTTCCCTTGCTAATGAATAACATGGAGGGAACACGTGCATGGAACGGAAGGAGGTGCAGCAAGTCATAGAACAAGTCAGGTAGGTGGAAAAAAAAATGTATCTTCACTTCTTTTCGCGTTGTATATCTCATGAAAATGAGAATCACAAGAACTAAAAAACTTTCAATTCTATTGAAGCCATCATATGTGGAAAAGGGCTTGATGGTATATGTAGAGAGGTTTGTATGCTCATTTGAAGGAGTGCTATAAAAGAAGAGATCTTCTGTTGTTTTTTTTTTTGGTTAACTAATGAAGACAAAGTCAATTGATGAAGAACACACATGATTGAAGGAGATCCAGAGAGAAACCGAGCAGAGTTCAAGTATATTATGTGGGTTATGTGGAGAGTCTAGATGAATATATCTGATGTGTACAAGAGTTTCCCTACCATTTTCATAAGTGCAGAAGATGAATTGTCGAGCGTTTGTTGTTAACAAATTAGTAACTTGTAAGTTTTATTGGCGGAGCTTCTTTATATAGTTTTGAACTCACTTGATGAACTTGGTTGGATAGTTGAGAGTCTAGCACTAGCACTAAAAGGTCATTTGGCCAAGTTTTTTCTATAGAAGGAAGCTCAGCATTAGCCTACTCTCCCGTGCTCTAACTGAAATAAAAGAGAACAAAAGTACAAATGAACGGGCCTAGCACCCATGGGACCCCCCAAATTCCACAAAGTAGGGGAAGAACATACAGAGCTATAGGGTTTTACAAAGGAGGTTGATAACCCCTTCATCCCGCTCATGTGGGACCCACTTCACTCTAATCTTGTTGTTCTCGAGGAAAAACACTCTATGGTGTCTAAAAGTTGGGGACTTCTTACAATTGGAATTCTTCTGCGTAGAAGGAAAAGAGATTTCTCAGTAGACAATTCCTTAGGAGGGTACATTTTCTTTTCCCCCAAGGATCTTGATGGTACATTGCAATTGAGTTAATCAGTCTTCTTGATCTAATTTCTGTTTGAGTTTCCCTTCATCACTTGAGCTTGCAATAACCACCCCGTGTGTGCCCTATAACCAACAATTGACCTGATCCACCGACTCATCCCTTTCGTGCCTACACAACAATAGTAGGAGATAGCTATCCCTTGCCAATCACTAAGCATCTGGTTGAATGTGTAGCAGGCAAGGAAGTTTATAGCTTCCTTGATGGGTTTATGGGTTACAATCAAGTAGCCTTTGCCCTTGAACATAAACATAAAATGGATTTTGCCTCTAAGTGGGGTATCTTTGCAATTAGAGTGATACCTTTTCGGCTCACAAATGCACTTTCTATATTTCAATGCTTAATGTGTCATGTGTTCAAGATATTTTTAAGGAAGACTTTGAAGTTCTATGTGGATGACCTATGTGCCCATTCTCGCATAAGACAAACACACACCCCCGAACTTACTCAAATCTTGAATATGTGTAGAGTATCAAGTGTGCCTACCCAGAGAAATGTGCCTTCACGGTTAGACAAGGTGTTTAGGATCACATCATATCAAAGAATGGAATATTGATTGATGAGGATAAAGTAAGAGCAATAGCAAAATTTCCTAGACCTAGGATAGTCAAAGAAGTATGGGCATATATAAATCTTTGTGGGTACAGTTTCATTGCCAAATCCTTGTACATCCTCTTGACTAAATTTGAATCGAATGGGGCATGTGATACTTATTTTAATGAATTGAAACAAAAATTATGCTCGTTCCCCATTTTGACTACACCAAAGTGGTAATCAGGAAAGGAAAGACCCACCTTTGGGCCGATCATCTTTCATGACTAACCTCTAGAGAAACCCCATAAGGAATACTTGATGAATTTCCAGATGCTTACTTGTTAAATCTAGAAGTATTTCAAGACTAGGCTAAGTGACTTGTTCCTATTCTCACATATGGACCTAAGAACCCCATAGTCAAGACTAGGGAAGCGGAAGTAGTCAAATCACAAAGAAATGAGATATACGTAGGGAGTATTTATAAATAGGATAATCAAGGAATTCTAGTTTGTTGTGTGGAAGATCTTGACTATGATAACTGGTTTCCATTAGCACATGTAGGTGCATATGAGAAAAACCATTCAAAACACCAAACCCTATAGACTCTAAGAAGATTGGGAGTGTACTGGCCAACTATGGAAGCAACCGTCTATAGGATGTGCAAGGGTTTCCCAACCTATATTAATAGACCTCTAGTAGGCCATGCCACATTGTATCAAATGTCTTTAATACCGGATTGGAGCCTCACCAGAGTCTGACAAAAAATCTCCCACTAGAGTTGACATTAACAAGACAAAGGAGTCTCAAGCAGGAGGCTCAATGCTACATATGCATCAGAGATAATCTCTACAAACAAGGACAAGATGGATGCCTAAGGCAATGTGTCCATAAGAGAGAATACTTGAGAATACTAGAAACGGCACACCAAGGTGTTGCATATAGACATTTTTAGTCTAGATAGAGTTATCAAAGCCTTATTATTTTTAGGATTATGGTGGCCCACTCTTGATATGGATTCACATACCTACGTGAAGAGATGTGACATGTCAATGAACTCAGTATCCAATGCATAGAGAAAAAATGCCATTGAGACCCATGATGGGAGGATGTGCATTCTCTAAGTGGGACATTTATTTTGTAGGATTGATTAATCCCCTTGCTAGAGGTTCTCATGCCGAATACATTATTGTAGCTACATATTATCTGATGAAATGGATAGAAGTCAAGGCCACCAAGAGGAATGATGCACAAACAACTACACCATTCTTATTCAAAAATTTCTTTACAAGATATGGGTTGCCTATAGAGCTGTTGGGCAATAGAGGAACTCACCTTCTAAATGAAGTGATTGAATATTTGTTGCATGATTTCATGGTGATTCACAAACAATCAGCACCATATCATCCTCATGCCAATGGAAAGGTAGAGAGTACTAACCAAATCCTATGCAATGTCATGACTAAGCTCATAAATAACAAATGCTTAGATTGGGATAAACAATTACATCATGTTGTTTGGGTATATCGAGTGGCCTACAAGATGGTACTCAATGCAACTCCCTTTTAGATGGTCTTGGGTAGAATGCAATGCTTCCATTGGAATTCTCGATATGCATCCTCAAGGTTGCACAAGAACATCAATGGACGAGGCACGAGATATCATCCAGGACTATGGATTTAGAACACTTAGGAGAAACTACGCTAAGAGTAGTAGCAAGAATCTATGTGGCCAAGAAGAGGTACAAGGCTTATTTTGATGCTCATGTGAAGGATATGGGCTTGAAAGTTGGTGATTATGAAGCAACATGCTCAAAAGTTAGAGAAATCATAGGTCCACTTGTTGAAAGTTATTGAGAACCATATTGGCCCACTCTTGATATGGATCCCCTCTTATATTATACCTGATAGTTACATGCCTCATCATTGTGCCTACATGAAAAAGAAGGTAATATAAGATGTTGAAACCTCTTATTTTGAAGATGCAATAGGAAATGCAGATATGAAAAAAGCTATGGATGAGGAGATGGTTGCACTTTATGGAAACAATACATGGAAGTTGGTTCCATTCGCTTAAGGGAAGAAACCCATAGGTTGCAAGTGGGTTTACAAGGTAAAGCACAATGGTCATGGTAGCATAAGCAGATACAAAGCATGATTGGTACAAAAAGGATATGCGTAGACATATGGCATTGATTATGAGGAAACATTCAGCATGGTAGCTAAAATGTCTACTGTTAGAACACTTGTATTTATGTTGATGAATTGATTGTAGGAGGTGACAATGAAGCGAGCATTAAAGAGGTAAAGCAACTCCTTATGCAAGAATTTGACATGAAAGATCTTAGTGTGTTGCGCTATTTCTTGGGCACTAAGTTTATACATACATAAATAGGTATATGGATGTCACAAAGGCAATATGCATTGAGTATGCTACAAAAGTATGGTATGTATGATTGTCAACCAACTTCTATACCATTAGATTAGAATTTGAAGTTGGATACTACATCAAGTGAAGCATTAGAAATGCTACTATGTACATGAGAATTCAGGGAAGTTTGATATATCTCACAATTGCAAGGTGTGATCTAAGCTACACTCTTGTACTTGAAAGTCATTTTATGCAAGTTCCCAAGAAGCCACATTTAGATGCTCTAAGGTGCACTCTACGTTATGTAACCTTTCTTGGATGTAATCCATTAATTGGTTGGATTAAAATATCCACACAATCTTCCACTGCATGGATTTGAGTTGGAACTACTTCTTTGTGACACATTAGGTCCACTCAAAACATGAGATTATGCACTGGCTTTTTTAGCATTTTCTTTGTAACTCAAATCAAGATTAATTCCTTCTTTCGCATTTGCATAGAAGCTTGACATTTCATCAAACACCACATCTCTGTTTACCTTCACCTCTCGTGTGAGTGGGTTGTAGAATCTATATCCCTTTTGCTGAAGGGAGTCCCCAATGAGGATACATTTTTCTATTTTTTGATCAAGCTTTGTCCTCAACTCATTTGGAACATGTACGTATGCAATGCATCCAAATACTTTCATATGTAGTGAGTTTGGATTTTTACCTGTAAACTTCTCTTCTGGTGTAACTTGATGTACAACTCACAAAAAGCATCTAAATATGAGGCCTTGATGTGGATGCTTTGTTCTTTGGGCAAATCGATAGCCACCATCATGATGGGCAGGGTTCTCATATGTGCCATTGCAATGTGCTATGGGCAGAGTCCTCATCGTGATGGGCATAGTCACCATTGTCAAAATGTCACATCAAAAAGTTGTCATCATCGGCACATCATTGGAGTCTCCATCGCAATGATTTGTGGTGCACGATCACATCAATCTACGGGTAGAATGAGCATCGTGATGGGAAAAATCCTTGTGTGTGGCATGGCTTTGTGGTAGGCTGGTCTCGAGCTTTTCACACGTGTCTTGATGCTTCACGGTAGCGGCCGAGGCTATTAGTTTTCATGCTAAAAAAAGGGGGGCCTCAGTCGCCCTAGTGAGGCCATCGTGGTGATAATGTGGCTTTTGTCTCTCGTGGGCAGGCGACATGCTCTTTTCTTTTTAGTTGATGCAGCTTGACTCAATGGTCGAAATCAAAGGTCTGCATGTCAAACATGTTCAGAACCTCCCCAATAACTATTATTTGTTTTTCTTTGATGATGCAAACAGTGCAATCCAGGTTTTGGCGGAAGGGCACTGGTTAATAAGGAATACCCCTATGTCTTTTTTTCGTTGGCATCTTGGTTAAAATTCTGGGCAAGGTCCTTAGAAAGAAACCTAGAAGTAACTTCAACCCCAAGTGGGACCCCCAAATCCTAGTTGAGATTGATCTTGCTCAAGAGTTAAAACGTTCAGTGATCCTCAAGGACTCTGGCGGGTGTTTTCTTCATGAACAGAACATACTGTACAAAAGCCTCCTTAATGCTTGTTTCAACTGTTTTAACCAGGGTCATCTTATCAAAGAATGCCCTCTGCTTTCAATCAAAAAAGGTTCGGATGCATCAACCCCTAAGCGAGATGTAAAGGCTGATGGTAAGAAAGAAGATTGTCCCACTGAACCGAGCTTCAAAAAAGTCGTCCACAAAGGTAGAAGAAAAGGTCCGCTTCTTAACAAAAGCTCTCCTCAACTTGAAAAGGTAAGCAACCCTTTTAGCATATTGGAAGAATGTCTAGAAACAGAGCCTACAGTTATGGAGGAGGTAAATTTGGTCTCTGAAGGTAGAACTGAATCCTCCTACAAAGTTGTTGAACAACACACTAATATCCCCCCAATGGTCCCTCAAAGTTCCCCCAACGCTTCAGGCAAGTGTTTTAACTCTACTTTGGTTGAAGTCAATGATACTGAATATAGTACAGAAGACGTTTTATTTATAGAACAGCTCAATCGATATGATAACGATAATCACGAAGACTTTCAAATGCAAAACTGTAATCCTAATGTCTTAATCTCGAGTCGGGACAGCCGCCATAAGGACACTAAAGTGAAAAATAACAGGAAAGAAATGGTTAGAGTTTCAGGGGCTAGAGTAAAACCCCCCAAAGACCATAAGAAATAAGTTTTTTTTCTTTTTTTTTCTGTGTTCTCATGGATTCCCTTAAAATCATGTCCTTCAACTCTAAAGGCCTAACCGACCCAGTGAGGTGTAAAGTCATCTCCAATTAGCTGAAAGAGTCTTCTTTAAACTTTGACTTGCTCTGTCTTCAAGAACTGAAAGTCTCGGGATTTGATCTCTAGTCCAACCTGCAAATTATGTATGGCAGACATTCCTGGTTTAGTACTCAACACCTAAAAGGAAGGGGTGGAGCGGCCATTGGTATTGCGAACTCTATTAAACATCTGGTTGATAAATGTTTAGTCAGCTCCTCGCAGCAGTGGGTTGCCCTTAAATGTTTGGAACCTCTCAATTTGACTATTGTGTGTGTGTATGCTTCTAACCATTCCAATGATAGAATCAGATGCTAGGATGAGCTCAGTGCCCTCTCAGGTGATATTATCCTTACTGGAGATTTTAATATGGTTATCAAGAGTTTTGATAGATTGGGTAATCAACACAACATCCTTCAAGGTCGTGAAAAGGTGAGTTGGTACAACATGATCAACAACTTGAACCTCGTGGACTGTTTCCCTGATATCGGTTTTACCTGGAGTAATAGAAGTCATAATTTGTCTGCTAGACTGGATCGTTTTTACATGTATAATAACAGACTCAAGGAGCTGTGGCATTTTACGTGTCACAAAGACACTACTATCCAGTTGTCTGACCACATGCCACTCATCATCAAGCTCTTCAAAAACTCCCCTAACTATAGGGCTGGATGGCCCCATTTGGACAGCTCTTTATTGAAGCTTCCCTATGTGAAAGAAAAAACTAAGGAGATTCTATTTTACCATTTTAAAGAAGTGGTACCTCCCCCTTTGTTGCTTGGGAAAAGTCTGTCAAAGATATCCAAGCCCTGTTCACTGGCCTAAAGGCTAAAGCCAAGAAGATCAGGTCCCATAGAAGAATGATGATCATTAAAGAGATAAAAAACTTTCGGGTTCCAACATTGACCAATCTAGTAAGTGTCTGAAGATCCTTGAACTTCAGGAAAGATTGAAATATGAAGATTACATTCATGCTAAGGGTGCTCTTGCTGCATCCAAAGAATTCTAGGCTAGTATGGTTGATAAACCCAACAAGCACACGTTTGATATCTTGAAAAAGAAAAAGGCTAGGGATTTTGTTCCCATGCTGAGGAAAAGCTCTGGAAACCTGGCTACTACCATGAATGAGAACTTGTAGGAGGCTGTGTCCTTTTTAACCAATGTTTTCTCTATGCCTCCCAAGAGAGGGGATGACATCCAGAGAGCAAGGGCCTTTATTGCTTTAAAGAGAAAAAAGATGATATCTCAGTCCTTGGCCTCTATCCTGGACATGCCCCTTTCTGCTGATGAGGTTAGAGAAACCATTAGTAAGTTGAAGCCCTGCAAGTCTCCTGGCTTGGATGGTTTGCCTAATGAGTTCTTTTAGGAACTTGTTGATGTTATGGTGCCCATTGTTCTCTTGATTTGGCAAGAGGCAATTAGCAGGGGTGTTCTCTCTTCTTTTATCAATTCTGGAATTATAAAATTGATACACAAGAAAGGATCTAGGGAAGACCTTAATAATTGGAGGCCTATCTCTTGTCTGACTTCAATTTACAAAATCTTTGCTTCTTCCTTGGCTAGAAGACTCAGTCCCATAATGGACATGATCATTCTCCCTGAGCAGAAAGGTTTTATCAAAGGAAGATTTATTTTAGATGCCATTATCTCCTTGTGGGAAGGAATGGAGTTTGCTAAGGAGCTTAATATTGACACCTTTTTCTTTAAAGTAGATTTTGATAAGGCCTATGACAGAGTTGAATGGGATTTCATACTGCAATCTCTTCATGATATAGGAGTTGGTAAAAAGCTCATTAAGTATATAAGTATTTTGTTTGGCAATGCTAACTCTCGTGTTGCTATGAATGGTCAATTATCTGATCCCTTTATATTATGCAGGTCCATCAGACAGGGATGCCCCCTTGCCCCTCTCCTCTTTGCCATCATCAGTGATGCCCTGGGTTGGTTGATCAGAGACTGTATGGATATGGGCACCATCAGTGGTCTTATGATTCCTGGATCCTCCTCTCAACTAGGGCTTCAAATGTTTGCAGATGATACCAATATGATTACCAAGGCTGATTCTCTCTCAGCTTTCAACTTCCTTAAATGTCTTGACCTATTTTGTTGTGCTAGTGGATCCAAAGTTAATCACAAGAAAACTAGTTTTTTTTTTTACTTAAAACTTTATTCCTTCTTGTGTGACTGAAAAGAAGTGTGACATTATTAAAAAAGGTTGTATTTTTAGACTGCTTGGCATCCCTATGGGCTTTGAAGTGACTGTGGATCAAAGATGGGCGTGGATAATTGACAAGTTCAAGAAAAGAGTTTGTCTTTGGATGGGGATGCAACAATCTTTATCTCATAGGATATTTGTATTAAAACATTACCTTCTCCCATCTCTAACCTATTTCTTTTCTTATTGGTAGCCTAGTAAGAAACATCTGTCCCAAGTGCTTGCTCTAGCCAGGAGATTCCTATTGGGTCGCACTTTACTGACCAGCAAAATTCCTAAAGTGGCATGGAGTACCTGCTGTTTGAAAAAAGAAGAAGGGGGTCTTGGTCTCACTTGCCCCTCTCACATGGCTACTCAAATGGAAGCCAAATGGATTGTGAGTGCCTCTGGGAGCTCTGACTTTTGGCTTGCCTAATTAAGAGGAACATTCATGCCTTCCACATCAAAGGCCACAAAAACTGGAAAAGTTATGGACTATGGGATATCATCTCCTCCCCCCTTGTGTTTATTCCTAAGGGCAGTCCCTTGGTTTGCTCCCTGTGGAATTCTTGGATGAAAACTAAACTTAATTATAAGCTCCTTGAGCATTTTGTTAATAACCTTTCCTTTTGATGCAGGACTCCATATGGTGTGGATGGATCTCTGACCATAACCAAGCTACCCTACCCATCAGACATAACAAATGCAGAAAATATGGTTTTTCTAACTGGTCTTCCTTATGTGGAGATAACCACATTATAAATATAGAAGACATAATGTCTAATGTGACTCTCTCTGTTGCCTGTAGAAACATATTATTGGACAAAAGGGCTTGGCTTGAGCAGAAGATGTCTACCTTCCTCAATCACAAGTGGATTTCCATCTCCTTGGTGGCTGAAGATATCTACCAAAAATTCAAGAGGAACTGCATCAGGATTCAGACAATTGTGCCAAAGCTTAATAAAAAATGGAAGATTCAGTGGTCCGCTCATTAGTGGAAATTCATATTCAAAATGGTTTGGGCCTTCCCCAAAGCTGCTAAACACTCCTGTCTTCTCTGGCTTATTCTTCATCATGGCATTTGGACTAGCAGTAAGGCTAAGGATCTCCATATCAGCTCTCGAGAATGTCCTTTTTGTGGCTATCTAGAAGATATTTAGCATTTATTTATGTCATGTTATGTTGCCAAGAGACTTTGGTTTGTTATTAATTGCTATTGCACCAATCTTGGTCTCCCCCCCTCACCTTCAAGAACATCCTCTTGGGCGAAGCTTGTGGTCTTGACACTGGTTTATGGCAAGTTATAAGATCCATTATTCTCTGGTACATTTAGAGAAGAAGAAACCAAAAAATCTTCTCAAGATCTCGTAAGGACTTCATGTATGAACGTATACAATCTCTTAAGTCTGTGACCAGAGATTGTAAAAATACGATGACCCTTGTTCCCAATGACACCAATGATCTTCATGATATCTTTAAGACCCTACACTTTCAGAAGTGGAAAAATAGTTTTTTTTCTATGTACTCTGCTAGAAGGCTAAGCCTCTTGATGTTCATCGAAAGCATCTTGTAATGCCACCGGTCACTCGGGCTCTGTATTCTCGTCTTTTCTTATAATTTATCTTTTCTATGTTGTCTCAAAAAAAAAAAAAAAAAGAGAAAAGGTAAAAAAAAAACAGAGGAAGAGAAAGAGAATTAGAAGAAGATTCGGTGAAGGAGAAGTCTCATGGGCCAGTTTATGGTTCGTGAGGGTAATGGTGTTTCTTAAGGCTCTCGCTCTCGGAAGAGTCTTGTTTTTATTCGTCTTTCAATTTCTGATGGCCTTGAGTGTGGGTGGTGGCAGGAGTGTCAAGAGTGTGGTTTGGTCTCCCTGTTTTTCATCTGTGTGTGGCCCCCATGGCCATGGTTTGGTCTCCCTTGGCCTTGTTTGTTCATCCGCTCTTTGCCCCCACGGCTAGAGTGCTCCGTTCCTTGGTGATCAACAATGTGGGACCCCTGTCGATGAATCCGATCCTCCCGGTTTCACTCCCTCAATGGTTTCATTAAGCGGGAAATTTATCTTAGCGAAGCACAAAGAATTATTGAAAACATGTCTTATTGGTCAACTGTTTGGCCCAAGGCCCCCTTTAGAGGCCATGCATCTTTGGCTTCATAAGGAGTGGTTCACGTGAGATTTGATAGTGAGAAAATGTCAGTTTTTGTCGGTGAACCACTTAGTTTTGGTCTTCGAGAATGAGGAGATGGCATTTGAAGACCTACACATGAGCACCTGGCAAGTTTGGAGGTCTAGCCTATGCCTTTTTAAGTGGTTCCCAGATTTTGTCCCAAAAAATTCTAAACCCCTATGCTACCTGCTCTGGGTTGAGCTTCACAACCTTCCTTTTTTCCTGTATGACTTCCTGAGGGATATTGTAGCACCTATTGGTCGACCACTGTCCTTGAGGGAGGATATGGGGAGCTTCATGTAGGAAGGAGTGAAGCATTCTTTCAACTCACAATGGCACCCATAGATCTGCATCGAGACTGACCTTAACTAAGCTCTCCCCTCAAAGATTTTGATATACTTAGGGGGAGGGGAAGTTTGAGAGTAGGAAATCAGATACAAGAATTTTCCAAACGTGTATTTTCATTGTGGTCTTCAAGGTCATAGGATTAAAGAGTGTCCTCAAAAGTATAACACCTCTAAAAAAAATAGAACCAAGAAGCCACCAAAGAAGATCAGATAAGTACTAGGGCACAAGCACGTTTGCCTATTGTTGAGGAAAAGAAAGAAACTAGGGTCTTAAAGACAGACTTAGAAGGGTTCATGGAAGTTAGAAATAGAAGGAAAAGAAGCCCTCGAGGGTCCTCTAAGAGGAACACCATGGTCATGGCTCCTCTAAATAACTTGTAGTGCAACTTTGAAAAGGATATCAACGAGTTGGAATTCCCAAGAGGGAATCTCTATGCAGTAGACGCTGAAGGTAAAACCTTGGAGACTGGCACCAACAAAGAAGATAACCAAGAGGGCTATACCACTAGTAAAGAGGATGGTTTCATTACTAGTGTCAGGGGAGCACCAACCAAGATTTCGGAAATACACTTATGATTACATGAACACCCACGTAGGGAAAGTAGTAGAAGAATACATGACCAGTACAAGAAGTTCTACAACTCGAGACTAATAGGTATAGATAACTCAGCCAAAGATGATACAAGAGATCCCACAACCTGGGATCGTAAGTATGGAGCAAGATCTTTGGATTACAAGAACTCCCTTCAGGGAGATGAACTAGCTATAAGAAATAACGGAAAAGGATCTCGTTCTATGAGATTACAATAGGACAAGAGAGTATGTCCAAGATATAGGACTAGAAAAGACTAGAGCAAGAGACAAGACTAGAACTCAAACTCGAACTTGAAAGTACTTACTTGGTAGTCACAACTCCTTGAGCTTCCAAGACCGGCATTGGCAAGAATGAGTATGAATGTGGCCAACCCCTCCTTATATAGGCTTTTAAGGGTGGTTACAAGTTGATGATGTCATCAATTAGAAACAAGTCCTCTGGTTGTCAGAATTCAGCAAATAGACAGTCGATCTTGGGAATTTGGCACGTTGGCATGCAATGGTAGCAATAGTTTCTCCAAAATCTTAACCAAACATAAGATAATTCACATGGAATCTAAGGTCTAAGATGGTTTTTATTGTGTCCATGACATCACCTCCCCCTCGGGCAATGAGTTCCATGAGGAACGGCCACATTCTCTAGCTTGGGTTTCATTGGATTCTTCTTATGGAATTCACAAACCTTGATTTTTGCTCTCGGAAGATTTTCTGTAAGTTTCCAAGTACGATCGTTGATGTCATATTCTTTCCAATGAATATGGCATTCCAATATTCTTCGAGAGATCCTTGAATCTAATACACACATGACCTCGAATTCTTGATGATCCTCAATCCTAATAGGTGGTGAAGGACATCTTGAGCTTCCTTGGGTTCTTCATGCGATAGATCCTTTGAGCTTCTAGTAGAATATTGTGGTGTTTCCAAGATCTTTGACAGAGAGCATTGAGTAAGCACATCTCCTTGATTGAACATGAACTCCTCCTTATCCTTTACCTTCTTGATATCTTCATAACATGTATACTCCATATCATTTGTAATGACTTCTAGGGCTTCAAAGATTCTTGACTCGGATTCTTGAGGAATAGTGTCTTGATTATTCAACACTTCTAGCACTTGGACTTGGCAATTGCTTGATTGATAGCCTCATCGAAAGTATTTAACTAAGATGTAGAGGATAAAAGACTCTTTATTTCATCTCTGAGACCACTTTGAAACTCATTAACTAGATAGTCTTCTTGATATGTGGATCCTTGAAATACAATTTGAAGTCTAATGCGAATTCTCCAACTAAACGATCACCTTGCGGTAACCTCTATTCAAAGTCTTGAAGTTTTTTATATATATCATCTAGAGTAGACTCGATATTTATGAGTATGGATATGGAGTCCATCATTCTTGATAGGGACTTGATGTGGATAGTCTTGCCAAAATGTCAAGGGAGCACTAGATTGTGCTTTCTGACTTCACTAGACAAGATTTTGGAAATACACTTGTGATTACAAGAACACCCACGTAGGGAAAGTAGTACAAGAATATGTAATTCCTACAAGAAGTCCCTGTTAATATATTTAGGTAGTGATGTGTCTGAACACTCTAGGACCGTTGGGGCACTTTTTTCCCTCTTTAGGAGGTTTTTTTCCCCCGGCTTGTATATATGCCTATTGCCCTAATGAGCTACTTATCTTTGTACATTCTCTAGTAATACATTCAGTATTGTGTGTTGTGCTTCAAGCTTCTTCTTCTTCCTTGTGCTGTTCGGGTGCTTTAGCAGATGTCTAACTCCAACAAATGGTATCAGAGCAGGTCGGCACTTCATCTAGGGCATCGTCGACACCTCTCCAATTGCAGTCTCAGAATTGCATGAATTTTGGTGAGCATACTCAACATGTTTTTGAGATCAAAATAGCTATGCTTCTGTGGTGCCGAAATCGCAATCTATGCTCGTTTTGGCCTTTGAACGCACTATTATATTGCTTATGCAAGCTATTTTGTCTTTTTGTGCCAAAGCTATACCAGTTTTGGTTCGCCAATAAGAGTGTCTCGAAGTCTGCTACACATCTAGCAAAATTTGTCTGGGCAGTTCTTTTCAACTTTTTGAGATACAGTCAATTTTTTGCATCAAGGTATTTTAGTCAATGGCCATGGCTGAAAGCAATGATGTATTCCGTATGTTGGTTGTTGAGGATAAGTTGGATGGTACCAACTACCCGTTATGGGCTTATATGATGCGACATGTATTGGTTGCAAAAGGACTGTGGAACATTGTGCAAGGTGTTGAAAAACATCCTATCACACCTGCAACCGTTACAACTGCAGATACTGAAGCTAATGCAGAAGGTGTCGAAGATGATGATATTCTACATATTCCTACTCGTACTACAGTTTCTGCTGCACCTACTGTAGAACAAATTCATTGGGATGGCAGAGATGCCCAGGCACATGCATTGATAGCTTTGTCTGTCAAACATGTCATTATTCCTCACATACGCTCTTGTAGAACAGCTAAGGATGCTTGGGATACTCTTACCACATTGTACCAAGCTAGGAATGAGGCTCGTGTTGCTTACCTCCGAAAATAGTTGGAGAGTGAGCACATGAATGAAGGTGATTCCATGGACAATTTTCTAACAAAGATCAAAGCTTGAAGGAATAGTTGATTTCTACTGATGAGGTTATACCAGATAGCTCACTTGTGCAGACCGTTCTGAATGGTCTTCTTGATTCATATCAGAGTTTTGCTTCTACTCTTCGGTTGATGATGAAAGACAATCCAAATGCCTTAACATTTGAGGAGTTAGTCTCTGTTCTATTGTAGGAGGATCAGTCCATGCAGAATAGGTCCATTATGCATGTTGCAGATCAAGCTTTCCTGGCTAGCCAGAAGGGCAAAGGAAAATGCAGCTCTTCAAGTAGTAAGCAGAAAT
This sequence comes from Ceratopteris richardii, assembly GCA_020310875.1. NCBI lineage: Eukaryota > Viridiplantae > Streptophyta > Polypodiopsida > Polypodiales > Pteridaceae > Ceratopteris > Ceratopteris richardii. Next base: position 118,150,139 of record CM035411.1, read on the forward strand.
CTGCTAATTTTGCACAATCAAAGAGGGAACACAAAGATGAAAAGAAATATGAAAAGTAGAAATTGTTTTGCAAGTACTCCAAAGGAAATGATCATATCAATGTAAAGAACTGTCCAAAACTGGCTGCTAAAGAGGCAAAGAAAAAAGAGGCAAAGAAAAAAGAGGCTGGAATGGTTGTTGTAGAGGCCTCTACACCAAAAACAGAGTCTGCTAATCTTGTGCAAGAAGAAGAATGGGCGTTTACTACTGTTTGCAGTTTTGACCCATCTTCTCATGAGCAGTGCATGTCTGCAGTAGACTCAGATGTTTGGTACTTTGAGAGCGGGGTGACCAAAAATATTACGTCGTAGCGCAATTTCTTCTCTTCACTCGAGCCTGCCCCTACAGGGAATACTGTTACATGCGCCAACAACTTCTCTTATCCTATTATGGGAGTTAGTAAGATCATTTTGACTACTACTGATGGTAGTTCTTTCACTTTGTCAGATGCTTTATTTGTGACAGGGATCAAGAAGAACCTACTATCAGTTTCTGCATTAGCCAAGATTGGCTTGGTTGTGAAATTTGTTGATGAAAGGTGTACAGTTCATGATCTGTCAAATGGCAATGTGATTATTGCTTCTGGCATTTTATGTCATGGGTTGTATAAGCTCATAGAATATGAAATATTTGTGAATCATTTGGCATGTGCATGATTCTCAGGCTATGTCAGATGCAAAGCTTTGGCATGCACGCTTTGGTCATCTGAATTTCGTTAGTTTCCTACGCCTGCAGAAATATGAAATGGTGTCCTCAATGCCCAAACTTGAGGCACCTAGAAATCATGTTTGTGAAGGCTATATTTTGGGCAAAATGCAGCGTTCCTCATTTTCAAAAAATGGTTTAGTTCAGGCTACTCATAAATTGCAGCTTGTACATAGTGATGTCTGTGCTCTTATGCAGACACCTTCTTTTGGAAATTATCTTTACTTCATGACTTTCATTGATGATGTTGCCAGGCATGCATGGGTATATCCATTGAAGGAAAAGTCGGAAGTGTTCATGTGCTTCAAACAGTTTTTGGTTTTGGTTGAAAATCTATCAACATGTAAAATGGGCACCCTCCATTCTGATCGGGGGGGGGGGGGGGGGGGGGGGGGGGGGGGGGGGGGATATATGTCTTCTGATTTTAATGCATTTCTGGCTGAACGTGGGATAAAACACCAGTGTACAATGTTGTATACACCTCAACAGAATGGAGTTGCTGAACGAAAGAATAGGTCACTCATGGAGATGGCGAGGTGTATGGTCAAGAGTCAGGCTTTACCACATAGTTTCTCACTTGAGGCTCTCATGTGTGAAACATATTTACTTAATAGGTGTCCCACTAAAGCACTGTAGTCTATCACTCCATATGAGGCTTGACATGATTGCAAACCATCTGTTGCTCATCTATGTGTTTTTGGTTGTTTGGCATATGCATTAGTGCCTGAACAACATCGCAGGAAATTGGATGATAAAGCAGTAAAATGTATTTTTATTGGGTATAGTTCTGAAAGTAAAGGCTATCATCTGTATTATCCAGAGATTAAACGCATTCTAGTTAGCCGTGATATTGTTTTTGTGGAAGATGCTATTCAACCATTGCTTTCATGTGCTAAGGAGACATCTATTAGCTCCAAAGACGTATGATACTTTGCTGCCTCTTTTTACAGGTGGACAGTCTAGTGCTGGTCCTAATGAGGCAACTTCTCAATCTTTGCAGGTTTCTAGTAATGTGCAGATCATTCCATTTCTGATGTAGATTTACATGATGCACTTGTTGATGAGAGAGCTAATATTGAGCAGGCAAAAACTATGCCAAAATGGGTGGTGCAGATTTTGTGTGACAACAAAATAGATGCATCTCTATCATATCATACTCGATCAGGCTCTCATAGTGCCTCTTTTGCATCACATTGCTATGCTATGGTTGCATCTAGTCTCTTTGATGAGAATGAGCCTGTTTTGTTTGATGAAGCATAAAATTCAAAAGATTGGATGGTTGCTATGCAATCTGAATATGATGCTATAATGAAGAATGGTACTTGGTCTTTGTGTGACTTGCCTCTTGGCAAGAAGGCCATTGGCACTAAGTGGGTTTACAAGCTAAAGCATAAGCCTGATGGAACAATTGACAGGTATAAGGCTAGGCTTGTTGCAAAGGGTTATGCGTAGGAAAGAGGCATTGATTTTGATGAGACCTTTGCACCTACATGTTGTATGACTATTGTTCGGAGCATCTGTGCACTTGCAACCCATCATAGTTGGAATGTACATCAGTTGGACATTAAAACAACATTTCTGAATGGTGACTTGCATGAAGAAGTGTATGTTTTTCAGCCCCATGGCTTTGTGCAAAAAGGGCATGAAACCAGGTGTGCAGGTTAAAGAAGGCATTTTATGGTTTACAGCAAGCACCACGTGCTTGGTATGAGAAGATACATGCCTATTTGATTGCACATGGTTTTGAGAACAGTCCAACTGAAAGCACCTTATATGTTAAGCGTGCTAATGATGTGCTTCTGATCATTGTTGTCTATGTTGATGACATGCTGCTCAGTGGTCCTATTGAGAAGCATATTGCTGATTTTAAGGCTGATTTGCATGCCTCATTTGAGATGTCTAATTTGGGGCATTTGCATCATTATTTGGGCATTCAATTTATGTACGTTGATGGTGGAATGGCCTTGTGTCAAACAAAATATATTGACACATTATTGTAACGTTTTGGGCTTGAAGATTGTAAACCTATTGCCACTCCTATGGAAACAGGTTTATGACTGAGTCTTCATGATGCTTGAGATGCATTTGATGCTGTTCTCTATCAGCAGGTTGTTGGATGCTTGATTTACTTATGCATTACTTGGCTAGATATTCAGTTTGTTGTCTCACAGATGAGTAGGTTTATGCATTGCCCAGGAGTCAAGCATTGGTAGGTGGTTAAGCGCATCTTTCGCTACTTGAGTGGTACTCGGCTACTTGGGTTATTTTATCCCAAGGGGGGATCACCATTGCCACATCTGCATGCTTTTTTTTCTTCTGATTGGGCTGGTTGCTATGACACTCATGTGTCCACTAGTGGTTTTTGCTTCATGCTTGGTTGCTCATGTATATCTTGGTTGAGCAAGAAGCAGCCTACTGTGGCTACTTCCAGTTGTGAGGTTGAGTATAGGGTAGCTTTCACAGCGACTGTGGAGTGTATGTGGCTCAGATGCCTTATGGCTAATTTGTGTGTTGGTCAGTCTTTTGCTACCACCATCTTCACTAACAGTTAGAGCGCATTGGTAGTTGGGAGGATCCCTGTGTTCCATGCTCGCACTAAGCACATTGAGGTGCATTATCATTATGTCAGGGAGAGGTTCTCTGCAGTGGAGATAAGCTTGGCATATGTGCCCATGTAGGAGAACATTGCACACCTTTTCACAAAGGCTCTACCTAGGGAGAAGTTTGAAGCTTTTCACAAAGCTTTGGGCTTACTTCCTTTTGTGGAGTGATTTCCACATAGCTTGGGAGTTCCTTATACATGAGTGCCAGCTAGTTGTTCATCGCATTACTCCTAGGGGGGATTTGTTGATATATTTAAGTAGTGATGTGTATGAACACTCTAGGACCATCGGGGCACTTTTTTCCCTCTTTAGGAGGTTTTTTTCTCATGGCTTGTATATATGCCTATTGCCCTAATGGGCTACTTATCTTTGTACATTCTCTAGTAGTACATTCAGTATTGTGTGTTGTGCTCCAAGCTTCTTCTTCTTCCTTGTGATGTTCACGTGCTTTTGTAGATGTCTAACTCCAATAGTCCCACAACTCGGGACTGATAGGTGTAGATTACGATGCTAGAGATGATACAGAAGATCCCACAACCCGGGACCGTAAGTATGGAGCAAGATCTCTAGATTATAAGATATAGGATATTCACATGGAATCTAAGGTTTAAGATGGTTTTCATTGTGTCCATGATAACTAGCAATGAAGACAACATGGATAGTGAGAGCTCCATCATTGGATCGACGCTCAGGAAAAACGTGCTTAATTCACTCCCATAGAAGGTGAATCATAAAGGGAAACAACCATTGGAAATTCCATGGAAGAGCCCCCTTAAGGGTAAGATATGTGGTCAGGACCCCTTGTTTTTTAGGAAAAAGGATGAAACCAAGAAGAAAAAAGACAAGGTCCCCTTCTGCAAAGAGGATAACCATTGATAATGATCATCACATCATTCAACATCGGGGGGTTGACTAACCCCTCAAGAGTGGCTATTATTGGCCAGAGGTTTTGGGATAATAGTCTAAGCATGGATTTCATCGGCATTCAAGAGGTTAACATGGAGAAGACCTCTAGAAATGACTCAAATGCATCTCTTTGACTCATGTCTAGGTTACCATTTCACACCCAAGAGGGGCTGGTGGCACAACTATTGGAATAAATAACTTTTGCTTTGGTGGAATAGTCAACTCCTACGAGGATCAAAAACATCATTGGCTTACTACCTCCTTCCAGGGCACCTTCCAATTCACTGTGGTCTCAATGTATGCCCCAAATAGGGAGTCAAAGAGAATTGACACCTGGGTCTCTTTGGACTCACTTTCCCACAATGTGATGCTTTGCGGGGACTTCAATATATTGGAGGACCCTTTGGATCGGTGGGATAATAGGGGGCATACTATTGACAGTCAGGAGAAAGATATCTAGGATAAACACAAGCTCCACCTAGACCTTGTGGAGATTAAAGATAGGAATGGCTTCTCTTAGTCAAACCTCCAATCTCGAGATGACTTGTGGAAAGCAAGAATTGATAGAAGCTATATTGTGTAGAACATTATCCATCACTAGGGCCAACCCACCATCTCTCAACGCATTGACCTCCTTATATCGGACCACTACCCTTTTATTATCACTTTCAAACTGATTGCCAAACTTAAGAAAGCACCTTGGTTTCATGCTTGCCTGATTTCTTTCTACCTTCCCTCTTTCCATCATGAAATCACCATGGTTTGGAACGGGTCGTTCACCAATAGTGCTTCATCGACCAAAAGTTGTAGGGGTGCAGTTGTGAAGACTTGTCAAATTCTCATCAGGACTCACAAGATGCTTCATAATGTTTGGCAGAGGCGGAGAGAGATGCTCTATTGGAGGCTCTAGCGTCTTGAGTAGGAAATGAACAAAGGGAACTACCACTACTAGACAAGACTATGGAAAATCAAAGGCTTGCTGAGATATGAGGAATGAATTCAAAGGAAAAACTACAAGTATACTTTAAAGATTGGTGGACAAGTAAGGCTGACAAACCAACTAAAGAGATATGTGGCATCCTCAAGAGGAAGCAAACAAGAGACTTTAATCCCTTCTTCATGTTAAAAATAAAGAACTAAGCTCGTATATATTTTTGCAAAAAGGATTTTCTTCAAGTAGAAGGAAAATACAAACATGAAAAATAGAAGCATTTACTTCAGCAAGTAGTGGAGGGCAAAAGAGAATCATTCAAAAGAGAATCAAATCCAAAAACTAAACTGTAAGAGGAGTGGTTGTCCAAAGTAGTGGAGAAATGATGGAGAAGAGCTCTCAAACTCATCATGAGAGTTTTTGGTCACTTGGCTATAAAAGAGGCAAGGGAGGACACTCAAAAATAGAGGAAGAAGGCATGGAAGCACCCTTGTAGCTACTCCATTTGTTTTGAGTCATTTCGTTCAGTTCACTCTCATAGAGTATGTCCAGCCGCACACCCATTTCTGGGTAGTCTACTTGTGAGAGAGTCATATCTCTCAATATATGTATCCAATTTTAGTGTTTAAACATTCGTTGGAAAGCTTATCTTGAGTACGTCCTCTATCTAAAACAATTTTATGAAATTCCTTATGCTCTATGAGTTATCCAGTTTTTAGTGAAGTCCAATTTTCAACCTAACTGAGTGGACAGGTAGCCTGTTTTGTATCAACGAGTTGCCAACCCAAATCTACTCCAAATGGAGTGTTTGATAGCTCATTTTAAAGCTATAGGTGTCTAATTTGAGTGACCAAAGTTTCAAGTTCATTGCATTTTTGAGTTGGTTCTAGTTTTTATTGAAGGTTCAGTTGTTGGCAAGAGTCTTGATCTTGAGAAGGTCTTCTACACTTTCCGCTGCGATTAGGAGAGGAATTCTCCAAAAATTGGTATGAGAGCATTGGATCTTGAAGAGGCAAAGCATCGGAACTGAACTGAAGCAAAGGAGAAGCTATAAATCAAGGGGGAGCTTCGTGAAGTCAAGAAAGAGCACCACAACATACTTGAGGTAAACTTCAATCTTGGAAGTTTTTAATGGCTGATTTAGGACAACAAGTTGAGAAGTTAGACAAAGACAATTTTCAGTCTTGGAGGTATAGAATGATAAATTACCTTAAAGGTAAAGGTTTATGGAGTCTAGTTAGTGGAGACGATCCACAACCGGTGGGCCTTGAAGATCCCAACATTACTCCGGCACAAAGGAGACAATTTGCTGATTGGGAAGAGAGGAATCGAAGGGTGATGTTCCTCATCTCACAAGTTATTTCTAACACTATGATTGGTCATGTGCAAAGCTTAGAAATAGCCAAAGAAGTTTGGGAAGCATTGGAGAGGGTGTATGCTACCTCAACAAGGTCTCGGAGGATGCAACTCAAGAACAAGCTCAACAACATGAAGAAAAGCTCAAACCAAAGCATTAGTGAGTATACATTGAGGATCAAGGAGCTTCGAGATCAGCTAGCATCCGTTGGATGCAAGATAGAAGAGGAAGACATCGTCCAAACAGCCCTCAATGGCTTGAGGAGTGAAGAAAAGTGGAAGCCCCTCATCACAAACATTCTTTATAGAGATCCTCTACCAACATTCGACGAGATTATACCAAATCTTGTGGTTGAAGAGGTAGCTCAACAAGGAGAAGGCAACAAAGGTAAGGACAGCCATAGTCAAGTGTTATATGCAGGAAGAGGTAGAGGAAGGAACTCAAGAGGAGGCTCGAGAGGAAGAGGAAGAAGCTACAACAACACAAATTTCAGCCAACACAACTCGGAGGATAACAAGGACAACTCAAATGACAACACACATGGAAGAGGTCGAGGAAGAAATAGAGGAAGAGGTCGAGGTTCATACAATCCTCATAAAGGTATAACATGTTATCATTGTGGTAAACTAAGACATTATGCAAATGATTGTTGGAAAAAGAATGGAAGGCTGAATGGAGGCAACCAAAGGAGCCAAAATAACTATGCGAGTACATCAAGTGAAGGAGACAAGCAAACCATGATTGCCATGAAGCATGACTACAACAACTCGAGAAGTGATGACCAAAAATGGTTCATAGATTCAGGTTGCAGCAACCATATGACATGCCAAGGAGATTTGTTCACAAAGCTACAAGGTCCAAGTGGAAAAGGATGTGTGGAGACCGGCGATGAAACTCAACACACAATTGAGCATGTTGGAGATATCAAGCTTGGAGATAGAAAGGTATTGGCTGATGTTCTTCATGTTCCTACTATTGCAAAGAATTTGATTTCAGTAGGACAAATGGTAGAGAAAGGATATCATGTTATCTTCAATGAAAAAGGCTTCTTTATAAAGAATCCAAAAGAAGGATTCAAGGTCATTGCTCAAGGAAGGAAAGAAGGAAGGATGTTCACTTTAGACATTCAACAACCACATGGAAAGGTGATGTATATTCAGTTTGGAAACAAAAGGTTTGGACATATCAACATTCCCAAGCTCAAGGACATGAGCAACCATGAAGTGGTAAGAGGTCTTCCAAGATTCAATGATGCTGGACTTTCAACAAAAGGTTTGAAATTGATTTATGGCACAAAAGGTTTGGACATATCAACATTCCCAAGCTCAAGGACATGAGCAACCATGAAGTGGTAAGAGGTCTTCCAAGATTCAATGATGCTGGACTACATGAGTTTTGTGAAGCATGCCGACTAGGAAAGCAAACTCGACAATCATTCAAGAAGAGCAACTATGTGGCAAGGAATGTCCTCGACTTGATACACACGGATGTATGGGGACCATCACAACAACCATCAGTGGCTGGTAATAGATATTTTGTCACTTTTATCGATGATAATTCAAGAAAAGTATGGATGTTTTGCATAAAACAAAAATCAGATGTGTTCTCCATGTTCAAGAGATTTAAAGCACAGGTAGAAAAGGAAACATGATGCTACATAAATACCTTGAGGTCCGATGGAGGAGGAGAATATTTCTCCAAAGAATTTTTAGATTTTCTTTATGAAAATGGCATCAAGAGTTACATGTAGGTACACGCCTCAACAAAATGGAATAGATGAAAGGAATAACCGACATATCAGAGAAGTTGCAAGATGCATGCTCAACAAGATGAAGATGCCACTAAACTATTGGGCTGAAGCAACTAGTACGACCATTTATTTGATGAACAAGTGCACAACGGCTGGACTGCACAATCTAACTCCCGAGGAGGTTTATTCCGGTAAGAAACCTGACCTTACACATCTCAAAGTTTTTGGATGTGTGTGTTATGTTCACATCCCTCAAGAACTAAGGACAAAGATGGAGGCAAAGTCCAAAAAATGTATTTTTATTGGATATTCATTGGAGCAAAAGGGATATAGGTGCTACAATCCGGTGACAAAGGAGCTACGAGTCTCACGAGATGTGGTATTTGATGAGCTAAGACCATGGTTTGGAGACAAAGGGAAAGAGAAGATTCTTGAAGAAGACTGCGAAGATGATGGAGGTGCTGTCCAAGAAGAATTTCAGCAAACAACCACTCAAATGTCAGGTCCAGAAGCTTCTACATCACTTGGAGAAAGCTCAACATGGAAGGGGAGACTAAGGAGTCATTCCTTATCACCAACATCATGTTATGAAGATCTAAAGCTGAAAGCGCTGCCCAAAATAGTGATTCAAATGCAAGTGAAGAAGAGTATGAAGAGGTGATCACACCAAAGGTAAAGTTGAACCGGTTGAAGAAGCAATGTTCAAAAGGAAATGAAAGGAGGTCTTCAAGAGCAAGGTATCCAATTGAAAGGCTAAGCTATGATAGTTTTATTGCAAAGCATTTTGCATATATGACACAGGTGTTCAAAGACAAAGAACCGGATGCATATGAAGAAGCATGTACACAAAAAGAATGGCAAGAAGCTATGCAAGAAGAGATAAAAGCTCTCAAGGACAATCACACATGGGAGCTAGTTCCAAAGGCTGAAGGTATGAAGATTGTTCCAAATAAATGGGTGTTTAAAATAAAGAGAAATGCTTATGGCTTTCTAGCTAGGCATAAAGCTAGACTAGTAGCAAAAGGATTCAAGCAAACTCATGGCATCGACTATGAAGAGACTTTCAGCCCGGTTGCAAAGATGGGAACAATTAGAACCTGATTGGAGTGAGTGCAGCAAGGAGATGGCCATTATACCAACTTGACATAAAAAATGCATTTCTCAATGGTGAACTTCAAGAAGAGGTATACATGAGTCAACCGATTGGATTTGAAGACAAAAAGCATCCAAATTTTGTTTGTTGATTGAAGAAAGCTTTGTATGGGCTGAAGCAAGCACCACATGCTTGGAATCAAAGATTGGTCGAGTACCTCACAAGGTGTGGGTATAGTCCAAGTAATGTAGATCCCTCTCTCTACATGAAGAAAGAAGAAGGCAAGCAGGTATATATTTGCATATACATTGATGATCTCATCATAACAGGAAGTAATGTTACAGGAATACAAGAGATCAAAAGGAAACTCGGTAAGGATTTTAGAATTTTAGATCTTGATTTGGAATGAGTGAATGCAAACCACTCACTCAACCTATGGACACAAATGTGAAGCTATGCTCAAATGATGGAGAGAAGTTACATGATGTAACTACATACAGGAGTATTATAGGTTCCTTGATCTATGCTACGATCACAAGACCAGATTTGTGTTATATTGTTGGAGTTCTTTCTCAATTTATGCAAGCTCCTACAAGTGAACATTTAAATTCAGCCAAATGAGTGCGAAGATATGTGAAGCACACTGTCAATCATGCATTGTTTTATAGATATGATGAAGAATTGTAGGTAAAGGGATTCAGTGATGCTGATTGGGCTGGTTCGAAGGAAGATAGAAGATCCACTTCAGGTTATGTGTTCATGATAGGTAGCAAACCTATCACATGGAGCTCAAAGAAGCAACCTACTATTGCACTATCATCTACAGAAGCTGAATATAGAGGTTAAGCCTTTGCAACTTGTGAAGCTATGTGGATTAAGAAGCTCTTGGATGATCTTGATGTGCAGGTGGAGACCATTTCAATTTATGGTGACAACATGTCAAGCATTCACTTGACAAACAATCCAATGTTTCATGCACGAAGCAAGCACATAGAAGTGCATTATCATTATGTTCGAGAAAAAGTTTTGAGCAAGGATGTGGATATAAAGTTCATTGGAACTAATGACTAGGTTGTAGACATGCTTACAAAGTCCCTAGATGCTTCTAAGCTAAAGAGGTTCAAGGACGACATCAACTTGCAGGATATGGCTGAAGGTGCAAGCTCACATGTGAGCTTGAGGGGAGTGTTAAAAATAAAGAAGTAAGCTCATATATATTTTTGCAAAAAGGATTTTCTTCAAGTAGAAGGAAAATACAAAAATGAAAAATATAAGCCTTTACTTCAGCAAGTAGTGGAGGCCAAAAGAGAATCATTCAAAAGAGAATCAAATCCAAAAACTGAACTGTAAGAGGAGTGGCTGTCCAAAGTAGTGGAGAAATGATGGAGAAGAGCTCTCAAACTCATCATGAGAGTTTTTGGTCACTTGGCTATAAAAGAGGCAAGGGAGGACACTCAAGAATAGAGGAAGAAGGCGTGGAAGCCCCCTTGTAGCTACTCCATTTGTTTTGAGTCATTTCGTTCAGTTCACTCTCATAGAGTATGTCCAGCCGCACACCCATTTCTGGGTAGTCTACTTGTGAGAGAGTCATATCTCTCAATATATGTATCCAATTTTAGTGTTTAAACATTCTTTGGGAAGCTTATCTTGAGTTCTTCCTCTGTCTAAAATAATTTTGTGAAACTCTTTATGCTCTCTGAGTGATTCAGTTTTTAGTGAAGTCTAGTTTTTAGCCTAACTGAGTGGACAAGTAGCCTGTTTTGTTTCAACGAGTTGCCAACCCAAATCTACTCCCAATTGAGTGTTTGATAGCTCATTTTAAAGCTATAGGTGTCTAGTTTGAGTGACCAAAGTTTCAAGTTCATTGCATTTTTCAATTGGTACCGGTTTTCATTTGAAGGTTCAGATGTTGGCAAGAGTCTTGATCCTGAGAAGGTCTTCATAGGTAGTAATGGGGTCGAATGCAAAATGGAAGAAGAAATCAATGCTATTATTGTCGACCACTTTACTCAACTCTTGGGGATTTCAGTGCCCCTTTCTCTCCCATAGGTGGGATTGCATGGCAACCATCTCGAGAGTATCTCCCTCAAGAATACCACATAATCTGAAGTCTCTCTTTGATGCCCCCATTTCAGATAATGAGATACTCAAAGTTATCGATAAACTCTCCAATGGGAAAAGCTCAAGTCCTGACGGCCTCACAAATGAGTTTTTCAAGTCTTTCAGATAAGTGGTGGCCACTCCATTGCACTTGGTTTGGCAAGAGGTGTTGGCTTTTGGTGTGCTTCTCGAATGCCTAAACAATGGTGTCATCAAGCTTATCCATAAAAAAGGTAACAAGAACACAAAATGAAAACTGGTGCCTGATCATGATGCTTCAAACAGCATACAAGAGTCTTGCAAAAGTAATTTCCAACATAATTTCTTACCACTTGAAGAGGTGGCTTAGTAAGAACCAAAAATGATTCATCAAGGGTAGATCAATATTGGAAGCTATTATTGATATTTGGGAAGTTCTCGCTTTTGCTGAGGAGTCCAAGCAAGATGTGGTATTCCTTAAAATCCACTTTGACAAAGCCTACAACAAGCTAGAATGGGTCTTTGTTCTCCAATCGCTTAAAGATTTTGTTTGCAGTTAGAAATTCACTAAGATGATTGCTGCATTCTTGGGGAACATGTCGATGCAAATAAATATCAATGGTCAGTTATTGAAGGATATCATATTAAAATGCTCTATTAGGCAAGGGTGCCCATTGGCCCCTTTTCTTTTTGCTATTTCCATGGAGGGGCTCATCAGTCTTGTGCAACATCACATGGAAATGGGACATATCAAAGGTCTCTCTCTACCTCTCAACCATGGACAAATCATCATGAGGCTATTTGTAGATGACATGAACACATTTGTGCATAATGAGTTGACCATCATTGAAACCTTTTGGGGGTGCCTTGACACATTCTATGATGCATCTGGTTCCTAAAACAACCACTCGAAAACCACTTTCAAATCCATCATCAGATCTCATCCCTAGCTACTAGTTGACCATGGTTTGAAAATTATCCCTAGGGGTCTTGTCTTCCGCCTACTAGGTATTCCGATGGGCTTTGGTGTCTTGATGGAGCATTAATGGAATTGGATCCTTTCCAAACTAGACAAAAAGTCAGCGTATTGGAAGGGCATTCAAATCAACCTCATGGGGGATGCCATGGTAATTAGTACCTTCCTCATATCCTCGACCATTTATTATCTCTCTTGCTGGAGACTGAAGGATCAAGAGCTTAGCAAATTGGAAAGAATCTACAGAAACTTTCTTTGGATAGGGGACCACAACAGAAGGGGGTGCCCAAAATTAAATGGTCTACCTGCATCAGCCAAAAGGATTATGTGGGTCTGGGCATTATGGATATTCAAGGCATGGCTAACAAGTTGGTAGCAAAATGGATCATCAAGGCTTGGTGCAACTATAAGAACTCTTGGGCAAAGCTCATTTTCAGGAATAAGAACGTGATTATGTTGGTGGGCATCCTTGGTTGTAAGGAGTTGGGCCTCCTTAATCTTTTATTCTCCCTCATTTTGGTTTCCCCTAAAGGCTCGAATCTTGTGCTCTTCCTGTGGAAGAGTTTGAACAAGATCAAACAATTTGCCAAAATCAGAGAAGATTGGAAATGGGTGGCCGGTATTAAGCAAAATGACTCAATTTGGTTTTCGATCATGGGCATCAGGAGTGTGGCTTTTCAGAAACTCCAAAATGGTAAGAGGCTCTAGAACAAGGGTTTCAAACATTGGAAACACCTCTAGAAACAAGAAATTGGCTAGTGGATGAGCTTTGAGGACATAGACCATGAGATTAGAGTGAACTACAAAGAAGGGACTCTCCTTCACATCAGGTGCTTTACCTGGGAACATTCAAAAACCTGGCTCCTCATTGGGTGCAATCCAATATTCCATGAGGGTCTTGTTTGGCACAATGGCAATTGCTTGTCTGAAATTCCTAAAATCAAGGTGAACATAGACTATCATATCACACTTAACAAGAAGTGGTGCCTAAATTGGACAAGGGTGTGTTGGGATTTGAAGTTCATGTCTATCTGGCATCCTCTCATTGAGATCAAAAAGTCAATTCTCATGTGGCAAATTCTCCACCCTAGTATCTAGACTAATCTAAAGGGTAGAAAAATTTGTGGGGCTCCGCCGTGGTGCAAACGATGCCACTGCAGCATTGAGGATCTCGGTCACACCTTCTTCGCATGCCCCAAGTCTCTCCTACTCAAGCCGACCCTTGGGAATATTTTGAGATTGTAGGAACAAATCACCTGGAAGCAAACGCTTCTAGGCAAAGCCATCTCCTTCTCAACAGCACTATGGAATGCTATAAGAGGGGAAACCCTTTGGAAGATTTGGAGGGAGCGATGTACCTTCAACTTTGAACACCCTCCTAAAGAGTGCTTGATCAAGACTGTTCCTCCTCGACAAAAGAATCTACAACTGCAAGAGGTCCCCACCCTTTAGGAATCATAAAGTGTTTCTCATCGAGAACATCAAGCTTAAAACCAAGTGGGCCTCACATGAGGGGGACAAGAGGGTTATTAGCCTCCTTTATAACACTCTTAGTTGAATCTGAAGTAGTAAAATGGGTCTCAAAATTGGCTAACCATTTGTTTGCTAGACCCTCCAATATTGTTGGGAATAGGATTATGCATCTTCCCTTCCCAGTAAACCCCTTGTTTTACATAGAACTAAAAATCTTCTAACATGCTCATGAGGATCTTCATGTGCCAATCCTCTAAATGAAGGAATTTGAAATTAAATTTTCTAGGTCTATTTAAGCCACGATATTTCCTATTGATGATGTGGATGAAAGAAGACTGGTTGACCTACAAAAAAAAACATCTTCTTGTAGTGTTGAAAGGAAATCCTAAGGTTTGTGATCGAGTTGCGGTCATGAGGTGCACATCCTATTCCTTAGACTAAGATAAATTCCAAGGAAAGGAAATGTTACCTTTTTAATGTTACCATTAGTGTCAATGTGAAAGACCAAATTATCGTCGGACACTTTTGTATATGTTTTGTAATAAAATATATAGTGGTTTGGTCAGCCATAGAGTGTAAGTTTTCCCGCATTTGTAACACCTACAAAATCTATCTTTGTGCTCACTGTGTACTGTGTTTTTCTATGTATTTTATAGCCTCTGTACGGACTATTATGTGTGGTGCATAGATACTGGTTTTCTACTTTGAGGGCATCATCGTGGAGCTCTTGAGAAGGAGAGTTTAGCATGGTGCATCACAATCAAAATATTTCACTAACATTAGAGCATTTTAATGCAAAAACTTTGTTCCTTTTGTGTCACCAAAGCAATCATCTGCCTATCCACCTAAGGCTTTCTCCAAGGCTTATGACTAAGGTGGAGACCAAGGCATAGACTTGGCTTGCCTTGTCATCCGAGTCACCAAAGTCACCATTGGTTCCATTGACTATGCACGAGGGATAAATTTAATGATCAAGGAAGATGGAGGTTCCTAGCACTTCTTGGGAGGTCACCATCCCAACTTGTTCCCTCCGGAGTCCCCTTAATTGAAAAACTCTCTTGCCACTAAACTACACTCTTATGGTGCGTGAAGAAGTGGAAATACTAAGGTTAACATTACCTTGAACATGTTTTGGTCCCTCAAACCTTCTTCATTCTTTCCTTTCAAAGCCTCTTTTGAAGAATTTTTGGGGTGATTCTTAGAGCCATTTTGGAGTACTTTTGTGCATAGCTCTCTTTACACAAGTTCAAGACCATCAACAAGAGTGCTCTTTGTACTTCTCTGACAACAAAGTTTCACCTTTGGGGCTGTGTTGTTTAGCCAAACTAGTATATCTACAAGTTTCTTGAAAGGTTTTGATTTTGGTGGGAGCAGCCACCACAAGTCTATGTAGGTTTTTGGAGCCAAAATAATAGAGTTGTTAGATACTTGCAGGTATTTTTGGCTAGTGTTTGGGCTATGAATTCAGCCTTTAAGTTCCATCTTACTACATATATTGAGCACATACACACTATACATGCTTCTATGGATACTGCTTATGTATGTCCATGTGGTCATTGATATAAAAATTTCTTTTTTTGCATAGAGCCTTTGATGTTGATAAAGAGGGCAGTGGTGAGGTTTTTTGAATTGGGAGACACCTAGATTTTGGGAGGCCTTCGATGATGTAGGTGGAAGACTTACCTAGACTCACCATAGGAGATATATACTAGTTGTTAATAGCTGCTTGATAAGCCAAGTTGGCTTCTTTCGAGTAATTGAGTATAGGTAGTGGAGTCATTGACTGCCTATGCATGTTTACATGTCAATATTTTCAGTTTTATGAGCATTTCACACTGATCATATGCTTTTTTGCAAAGGAGACTTTAGCAAAATTTTTCTAAATTTTTTGTTTTGTCAACTATATAGTGGTCGATTTACATCTTGATACACTTATAGGTGTGAGCACAAATATTCTCACAAAATCGTTTTGGTTGGTCATTACTGTTGATTAATCCATTTCTCTAGAGACTCTGTTAATTTTTCCCAACATTTGACACTCGGTCATCCTTTGTTTGAGCCTTAGCGGTGTTTGGACTCTCCTAGATCCATTACCATTCTCATCAATTCTCGATCATCATGGCGTCAGAGATCTGAGGCACATTAGGCAGATTAGGTTCTAGTTCCATGTTCCCCAAAGGAGCTATAATTTGCAAGGAAAAGACCATTTTGAGATCCAAAATTTTAATGGCACAAACTTTGCTCTATGGAATAATTTGATTAAAGATGTGCTGATTCAAAGGAGGAAATGTAAGCTAGTAAATGGAATCTCAAAGAATCATGCGAACATGGATGAAGATGGGTTGGATGAAATGGCTAGGTGTACCATTTGATTGCACCTGGAAAATAATGTTTACTTTAATATAATGGACTATGAAAGTGCAAAGGAGTTTTGGAAGAAGTTATGCAATACATATGAAAAAATAAATGGCACTAAACAAAGTGTATTTGATGAGAAAGTTATATGACCTTTGCATCAAGGACACAGATAGTGTTGCTTCCCATCTGAATGAGTTTGATGCTATATTCTCTCAGTTTACTTCCAATGAACATGAACATGAAGCAAGGTAAAGATATGAACATGTATTTTATATAGACTCAGTTTGCTCAAATCATATAGTAGGGAGTGTAGCTCTACTCTTGGACTTGGAGGACCCAAGGAATAGACATGAAGTCCGAACAAGAGATGACACAAGACATCCAGTAGAGAAGATAGGCAATGTGAAGACTTCAGATAGTAATATGAACCTATTGAGCAAGGTATTGTATGTGCCAACCATCACCAAAAACCTCATGTGTAGGTCAAATTGTTGGAAAGGGCTTGCAACTCATATTCACAAAGAATGCAACATTTGATGAGGATTCACATCAGGGATTTAAGAGGATAGCAAGAGGAGAAAAGTCAGATAGACTATTTACATTTGAGCTCCAAGACACTAGGAACATTTCTTTGTTCAGTTATGGTAGTCAAACCCTATTAGAGTTGGAAATTTGGCACAAGAAGTTATCTCATATAGATGAAAGGGATCTGAAGCCAATCAGTAGGTCTCAGAGTGTGCTTGGTCTACCAAATATCTCCAAAAAATACATGATCTACAAATGTAGGGTTGTCAATTTGGCAAGTCTCACATACAACCATTCACAAAGAAGGGATACATTCATGGAGACCTATTACAGCTAGTCCATATTGATGTATGGGGACCAAGCAAGGAGCCATCAATCTCTAGATCCAAGTATTATGTGTCGTCCATTGATGATTGTAGCAGATGGAAAATACTATATTTTATGAAGCATAAAGATGAAGTGTTCTCTTGTTTCAAGAAATATCTCGCACTTGTAGAAAATCAAACAGGTAAGATTCTGAAGAGGCTAAGGTCAGATGGAGGGAGAGAATATTTCTCTGATGAGAATGATTCTTATCTCCAAAATAGAGGAATCAAAAGAGGGATTACAATCAGGTGTACTCTAGAGCAAAATGGAGTGGTAGAGAGAAGAAATAGAACCATAATGGAGGTTGCAAGATCAATGCTAAATACTAAGAAGTTGCCCAATTACCTATTGGTAGAGGCTATATCAACAACCACCTATATGATCAATAGGATCCCATCAAAATCATTAGATGGGATGACACCATATAAAGCATGGAATTGATAAAGACCTAGCCTTGATGATTGCAGAATCTTTGGGTGCATAGCATATGCACACATACCTTCACAAATTAGAGGAAAATTGGATCCAAAGGTAGAGAAATGCATATTCATTGGCTATGAACTTAATCAGAAAGGTTATAGACTATATAATCCAAGCAATAAAAGTTTCATTCTAAGTAGAGATGCTGTTTTAGATGAAAAAAAATCTTGGTTTGAAGATGATTGCAGGAAAATCAAACTTCCCTATGACCTAGAGGAAGACTTTCCAAGATTGTCAAAAAGGAATGAGCATACACATGTAGAATCAAGTGATTTTAAAGAAGACTAGAAGGCTCCAAAAAGGGAAATCAAAACTTGGAACTCCAAAGGCAAAGCCAAAGTGTAGGAGATGAGAGATGTGGCAGAATCCTCTCCACAATCTATAAGAAGGTCTACTAGAGAGAAAAAGAAGCCATAAAGGTATGGTTATGACACCTCTTTTGTCTAAAGCATCCAGTCTACATAGCACACCACTCAAATTCTAAAGAATAATCAACATATGAAGAGGCCAAGAAGAAACCAGAATGGAGACATGCCATGGAAGAAGAGATAGAAGCTCTACAAGAAAATCAAACTTGAGAATTGGTGCCCAAGAAACCATCTATAAAGATCATTGGCTCAAGGTGGATTTAAAAGGCAAAGAAGAATTCTGATGGTTCAATTAACACGTACAAAGCAAGCCTTGTAGCCAAGGGGTTTGCTCAAACCCAAGGTATTTATTATGAAGATACATTCTCACATGTGGAAAAAATGCTCACAATTAGAGTACTTATGAGTGTAACATCTTCCAAGAATTGGACTTCTATCAAATGGATGTTAAAAATTATTTTCTAAATGGTTGTATTTCATGGCTCAACCTCTTGGATTTGAAGATCAATCATATCCAACATATGTATGCAGGCTTAGGAAACCATTGTATGGCTTGAAGCAAGCTCCTAGAGTTTGGAATCATAGACTTGTCACTTACTTGCAGGATAAAGGCATTATGGTAAGCAAGGTAGATCCTTCCCTCTTTATCAAGAGGAACCACTCAGAGGTCATATACCTTTGGTTATATGTGGATGATATAATCATTACAGGAAGTGATGTAGAAGGAATCACAAGGATGAAAGCTCAAATGAAGGAAGAGCTCAAGATTAATGATCTTGGTCTACTCACATACTTACTAGTTTTGGAACTGGTATATATAGAGAAAGTATGTTCTTAACTCAGAGAAAGTACATTGGAGATATGCTTAACAAGTTCAAGATGGAAAATACAAAGGTTGTAGGTACTCTCATGGAGGTAAACCTAAAGCTAAGTGCTCATGAAGGTGAGTTAATTGAAGATGTGACTAGTTACCAAAGCCTTGTTGGAAGCTTGAATTATGCTCTCTAACTAGAGTAGATATATGCTATGGAGTTAGTGTGCTAAGTCAGTTCATGCACACCCCAAGGAACCTTCACATGGAAGTAGCCAAGAGAATCCTAAAATATTTGAAGGGTACAATTATGAAGGATTATAATATCCATATACATCTGATTTAGATGTTAAGCTCTACTCTGATGCTGATTCGGCATACTAAAGATGATAGGAGAAGCACATTAGGTTGCCTTACTTTTAAAGGTACCAAATTAATCTCATGGTCTTCCAAGAAGCAACCTATAGTTGCTCTCTCATCAACAAAAGCTGAATACAGAGGACTTGCAAATGCTATACAAGAAGCTATGTGGATTAAGACCCAATATTCAGATTTAGGGTTGAATACTTCTACCCCACACATACTTGTAGACAACATTAGCTCACTACATCTTGATGCTAATCCTATCTATCATGCCTAAACCAAAAATATAGAGATTCACTACCATTATGTCAGAGAAAATATCATGAGTAAGGAGATACAACTCTCATATGTATCCACACATCAACAATGTGCAGATATGATGACAAAAGCATTAGATGGAAGCAAATTAAATAGGTAAAAATCTTGAAATACAAGAAATCATGAAGGAATGAAGAATCAATAATCTTAGGCTTGAAGGGGATCTTTTGGTACAATTAGCAAGCCTAAGTGCTTGGCTAATTATTTAGGATTACTCACTCATTTAGTTCTTGACAAGAGAGAATCTCACATGAACACCTGCTTATGAATTTGATTGTATTTACCTTTGATAAATGTAAAAGCAAAATGATTATGGAAACTTCTGAGGCTAGGGAGCTGAACGCATGAATCATGTCGTGTGAATAATCAATTCAATTCATCCCTAAATTGTAGTATCACTTTTAGGTAAGAGAAAATTCAAATTCAAACTCATATTATGAATATAAATAGACATGCTTTTAGTCGCGGGCTCTATGAGTCATTCTGAGAGTCATTGAGCTACATCAGTGAGTACACACCAAGCTCCCTTCATGGATGCATAGTCCACTACACTTACCCTTTATCATATGTTCACTAGCACATACATTTTAATACAATTCATCAAGTATATCTCTATCTACGTTCTCTGCAGCATCTAGATCATTATAGTGATTTTGTGGAAATTATTTCCTTGTGTGTACTCAATCATTTTCAATACTTTATCTATTTTATTGCAAGATTTTGCAAATGATGTTCCAAAGCACTTGGTGGTTCCAAATGCATTAAGAAGTTAAAGGAGTCTATTAAGCATCCCTAGAGTCAACTTGGTAGGTGTAGAGCAGGTTTTGTGCAACACCAACTCATCTCTCGAGCACACTCATCCATCTCCTCACAATTGTTAATATGTAAAGAAAACTAGGAATTTGCCCAAGACAAACATTGAATCTTCAATTCAGCTTTTAGATCTTGTTCATAAAGATGTGTGTGGTCCTATGCCCACAAGGTCATTAGGTGGTTCTCTTTACTTTATCATTTTCATAGATGATGCTACTACAAAAGTCTCGGTATATCCTATCAAATCAAAGGATGAGGTATTCCCTACTTTTAGAAAATGGCTTGCTTTAGTTGAGACCAAAAAAGGAACTAAGCTTAATGCTTTACGTTCAGATAATAGGGGTGAGTATACCTCACATGAATTTGGCCTTTTTTGTCACTCTAGAGGAATTTGTAGAGATTTTACAACTCCTTATAGCCTAGTAAAAAATGGTGTAGCTAAAAGGATGAATAGAACTATTCAGGATAGAGTAGTTTCTATGTTGCATCATGCAAACCTTTCCCAGGGCTTTTGGGTAGAAGTAGTATTAATTGTATTTCAAGTGATTAACCTTTCACCTAGTACTACCAAAGGTTTGAAAGTGGCATAAAAGTTATGGATAGGGAAACCACTGTTAAAAGTGCGTTTTTTCGTCACAGGCACTTTTAAGTTCTTTCGGGTTCTTGGGAGTGGTAGGGGTCTGATAAATCAGAGGCCCTGTAACTTAATTTTCCCAATTAACTTATCCAATCAGCAGTACCTTAATGTTCAATATCGAATCCTTTATGCAGCTTACTGTCGAAATTCTGGTTAGACTTTTCACAGTACGCAACGCAGGAGTTATTCAACACCGTTGCACAAACTTATTATCGGCCACTTAACAGTACTAAGTTAATCACAAATCAATGCAATTAAAAAAAGTAAGAGTTAATTTTACTCAAGATTTCACGAATCATACACCACATCGTCTCCAATGACCACAATCGCCGAGACAGACAGTCTGGCGATTCCGCTCGTCATCACCGGAGAGTCACCGTAATGTCTTTTCATTGATTGATAAAAAGGGACAACACTTTGCTACGACCTTTCGGTTTGTGCGGGATAGGAAAATATAGGAATTATGAAAATGCAGTCCGACGGCTTACACTGGCACGCACGGTGGACTTGAACCCGCAACGGAAACAAAATTTAGGGCTCATCTACTATGCCTTATATATACATGGTGCGAGCTAATTTAAAAGTTCTGGAAATCTTTTTTTTCAAGGAATCCAGCATTAACTTTAAAGTTTCCGGCTCTACTAACTGAGCGTCAGTGCGAACAGAACTTGTTGCAATCACTTGACTCATCAAAATTTTTGTCTGCGTTGTGGAGGTGATCGCAATCCGGGTGGATCGGGTCCGGTCGTGGCACACACAGGGTGTATGAAGCTAATGAATGCTGGAAGGTTTAAAGATGTGAAGGTGGAATTAATGTTGAGTATGGAGAAGAGAGAGATGTTGAAATAATTATGGGAATGGGAATGTAGGTGTGCAAGTTAGATTGATGACATGAATGATAAGAATGAAAGAGAACCATACACACGAATCAAATTTGGAAGGAAGAATGGTCCATTGGAGGAGCTTCTTAAACACTTCCTAATTCTAATCCATATGTATAGACTTCTTTGGATGATATGTATGCATGACGAGAATAGATGGAATCCTTACACATAAATCAGTTTCGAAAGGAAGAATGGTCCAATATTGGAGCTTCTTATACACTTTCAGAAACTAATAAATATGTATGGATTTGTATGGATTATATGCATGCAAGTGAATTATGATGATGGATTTTACTCACAAGCTCAAAGAAACATCCTCACTGGTTCAACGCAATACTGCGGAGCCTTCTCACACATAGAAGAAATAGAAGACATGTAAAAATACTTAAGAGACTGAGAGAGGAGACAAGAGACAAGTGACAAGTGACATGAATTAAAAGAATTTGAATTAAGTTACATGTAAAATATCGTCGTGGTACGTCATGCTAAGCAGTCTACTGATCAAAGGTGGTTCCGACCCTCAAACCATGACAGTTCAACCGAATGTCACACGTAAGAAGGTGAGTTCCACTCCAGTGACCCTATGTCTGTCTAGGCTCGTAACGTCTAACTAAAGAAGTCTAAGACTCATTAAAATCAGCTCTAACTCACTCACACGCTCCACCGAGGGTGAGTCAAGATAGAGATGCTGGTTTCAAGAGCCTATCCTAGATTGGAGTTCTAACTTAAATTTGAAACTAGGTTCTATACTCATACTAGCTCACCTTGGATCCTCACTCGCTCAACCGAGGGTGATCGTCTCAAGGAAACCCTAAGCTAGCATGAGCCCTATGGATGCCTAACCATGATGCTCTAGGAGTTTGGAGGGGGGTTTATATAGTTTTTTGAATGAATTTGGGCCCTTGGATCTAGAGAAATCAACTCTCAACTCTAGGATCACTACTTTTGATTACAACCATTTGATTAATCAAATCAATGGCTTGGAATTGTTCTTTCTATCAAATCTAGTGTAAAGGAGTGAAATTTAGGCGCCCTCATTCTCCACCATTGGATCTGGGGATGATCTGGACCGTCGGATCAGTGCTGACATCAATTCGGATAAGATAAGCCACTATTTTTGGAGAAATGCTGCATTATTGATCTTTGATTGTAAAAAAGGTCTTCTTTTATGGAAAAAATTCGTGGATCCTCCTTCCTTTATGCTTTAGTGCATCTCCACCCTTGAATATGAGCTCATCTTGACCGTACAGCATGGTTCAATCATATTTTGACATGTGGCAGACATTCAAGCCTTCAATTTTCTTAAACTAGAAAACTGCGGTGATCCTGAAAACTGGACTTTGTACTCTTTGACCCTCCAAATAGGCTTTGATGAAGATGAAACATTGTAGGACTATGTTTCCAAAGATCTCCTTCAGAAATATGCAGAAAAAACTCCCATCTGAATCTAACTTGTACAAGTTTGACTACATTTGGAAGCTTGCAAGGTGGCATTAAGGTGTCTAGGAAGCTCGGATAGCCTTGAAACTTTATACAAATATGTAGCCACATATGGTCTTTATACATGCCAAACCATATGGCTAACATAATTTTCTATACAAGAATTTGTAGGGTCAAACTAGAAAAATTACATTTTTACAAAATGAACATAGCATATCAATGTGCTACAAAATCCATTTTCTGCTGAAATTTGGGCTATAGACTGCCTTTGACAATCTTTACAAGTATATGGATTTTCATCTAATTTGGTGACAATGAAATTTTTGCCCTAATTTCCCAACTTTGACCAGCTTTGACCAGCTTTGACCGCTACCATGGACTTTCTTGATTTCTTTGAAACTTTGTATGTGACCTTCCTTTGACATCCTTGATGCATCCTGGACTTCTCGGGGAATTCTGGCTACCTTCACCAAATATGTTTTTTGTAGGCCTTCATAAGTGAGAGAGGAGAGAAAATCTCGACGACATTCGCCCCCACTAAACCTGCGATTCCTCCGGAAGCGCCACTCTAGCATCTCTGAAAAACAAAATGCCAGGCATCAAATTCTTTTATAGGCAACATAAGAAACATGGAAGGAAAATTGATTATATGCATGAATAAGTAGGTAACGCGACATGAAGCAAAATTTGCATGAAAGAAAGAATTGAAACAGACAACATGAATATGCATGAACAAATAGGCAACATATATGCAAATGAACAAGCAACATTGGAAACAAGAAAGAAAAAAAACAAGCATCAATATGAAGTGGAAGTGGATGTATTGAGTCGTTTTAAGCATCAGTTCCTCTCATCTTGAAGAAAATTTTGTACCTTTTTCATAAAGCAATCTACCTTAAATATGATTATAAACAAAGATTTAGGATTTTCAAGAGACATCTTTCATCTTTAGCTTATTTTAGATCAACTCCTTTCCTACATAAATATGAATATGCTCTTTCTCTAATAACATGCAAGGAAATCTAACTAAACTCCACTAATGCATAAATCTGCTTATATAGCCCGTGATTTATTCTACTATGCCTCTTTATCCTCCTTTGGCTTGCTCTTTTTTTTTTTTTTTTTCGATGATGATGATGATTCGGCAACTTTATGGTTACGATCACTTTTTTGGGGTGGAAGAAAGTGTAAACTTCTTGGTAACATGTAGTTTTTTTTTTTTTTTTTTTTGACGAGGAAAAATTAAACCCCGATACAAGGTACAACCATTTTTGATGACGGAGAACAGTCGTTTAAACTCCGATACAAGTGCTGTGAGATGGACTAAGGATGTAGAAACATGCAATAGCAGGAGCTAGGATTTCAACAATTATGCTTTCGATACTGGATACATATGCATGTATATATATATGAAAGTCATGTCACCAAAATAAACCTCCAAATCTACATGCCCTATCTTTCCACAATCCTAGATTATAACCAATTTCTTAGTAGATAAGTTACTACCTAAGATACAATTTTACACAAGTAGAGAAATCATCATTTGCCTTTTTTTGACTCAAGTGATGTGGATATGCAATGTGATGCAAAGACTGAAAAAAACATGCATGAAACAAGCATGGAAAAAAAATAGAATGAACTTGAAAAAAAACAAAGCAACATGAACTTGAAAAATTAATGATGTTTTTTTTTTTTTTTTATAATAATAATAACATGGATACTCCTGTTTATGAATCGGCCTCATTGTTGTCATCTTCTTCAATGTCCTCATCCAAAATGTACTCGTCATTATCACGCTTCTTGAATAACTTTATCCTTTTACCTGCAATGAAAGCTTTTAGTGCAACACCATTTAATTCACAAAGAGCATACGTACCATTGTTGTTGACTTTTGATACTATGTATGGCCCAAACCACCGTTGAGTGAGCTTTTTGCGTGCATCATATTGAGAGTCGAATGTACTATCATAAATGAGCACCCAATCTCCTACTTCAATTGGCTTAGGACGCAATCGATGAGTTTTATCAAAATAATGCTTGTTCTTCATTCTAGATTCTCTTAATTTTTCAACAGCATCATCAAGTCTTAATTTACCTTGTTCTAACTGTTTAATACGCAAACTCAAAAAATCATCAGTAGACATGTTTTCAGACCAAGGCAAATTTGACCATGCAGAAATATGAGACTGAATTGGAAACAATGGTTTTTGACAGTACATGAGTTCAGCAGGCATATATCCAGTAGTACGTGTGCATGTCATTCTATCTGCCCAAAGTGCAAAAGGTAAGAATTTAGGCCATTGTTTGATGTCACCATTACATGCTTTAGATATGGCTTTCACAATAGGTGGATGCCCTCTCTCTATTTTACCATTGGCCTCTGGGTTATATGCAGTAGTGAGAGACAAACAAATACCGTGACGCTCAAAGAACTCTTTAGCTTCTCTCGCATTTAACTCTCCACGATCGGCAACTACTTTCTCTATGTACCCAAAGCGACTTATGACATCTTCAAGCAAGAATTTGCAAACATTGTAAGTGGTCTTAGATCGTAATGCACGTCCCTCTACATGATTAGTTAAATCTTCTCTTGCAAGTACAATGTAACGCATTTTGTCAATACCTTTAGGCATAGTTACAAGATCTACTACCCACTTGTAGTGAATACAAGGTGGATAAGTAGGATGCAACGGATCTCTATGTTTGACTGATGAATGAAGTTGACAAGTAGAACATGTAGAAACATAGCTACTAATGTCAACATACATCCTAGGCCAATAATAGGTACTTCTAATTTTTTCATATGTTCCAAAAAATCCTTTATGACCGGCCCATAATGTCTCATGCATTTCCTTCATTACTTGCAATTGAAGACCTCTTTTTCCTAGGACTCGTTGTGGATTCTTAACCTTACCCTTAGCATGTCTCCAAAGATAACCATTACATAGGAAAAAGTTATAAGCTCGTTTCCTAATGTTACGGAATCTATTTGTAGTCCAGCTAGGTAATGGTTGTAGTGTACTGAGATACTTTCCTATGTCTCTCCATTCATCTTCGTACTCAGACTCATGAAATTTCTCATACTCATATATATGTGGAACATAGTCAACTAAATTCACATTCTTTATTAGATCACTTTCAAGATCATCATCAAATCTAGCTCTCGATAACATATCAGCAACTGAGTTTGACTTACCTGAAATATGAACTAACTCAGGATTTATGAACTTAATATATGAGATCCATCTAAGCATGGCTATATCAGGAGATGAACAATTGGCTATCATTCCAATGAGAGGCAAACAATCAGTCTCAACTTTGACATTTGCACCAATGAAATATTCTTTGTCTGTTTTCAAAGCTGTTACCATACCCCATAGTTCTCGTTTGATCTGTGGATATTTTCGTTGTGTTTCATGTAGAATTTTGGCACCAAACCTAATTGCATATCTATTCCCTTCACTATCATCTTGACTTATGACCCAACCTATACCAATAGGACTAGTATCAACAGTCAATATAATAGGTTTGTTAGCAGAATAGTCTACACGCTTAAGGATGGGAGCTTTGAGCAATAATTTCTTCAATTTACGCATAGCTTGAGTGTGTTTGTCAGTCCAAATAAATTTTCATTTCTTCCTCAACAAGTCATAAAGACAATCAGCAACATGAGCAAAGTGAGGGATCCAAATAACATAAAAGATGCAAGCACCAAGAAATCTACGTACCTCACTCACGTTGTTACATGTTTCAGAAATCTTGCTAATGGCATCAACTTTTTGTGGGTATGGCTTTCGACCATAATGGCCACATAAATGTCCAACAATAAGCACCTCATTGACACCAAAAACAGATTTCTCTATGGAAAATGTGAGACCTACCTCTTCAAATCGTTGAAATATTCTTTCACAATCAGAGATATGGTCAAGAACAAATTTACGACATCCAGATGAATCTACAGTAATGTCCTTTACACGTTCCTCACTCCCTTTAATTGGAATATCATCAATGAATGGCATAGTTATATGAGGGATAAAGTCACGTAAGACCATATTCATAGCACTCATCATATGAGCCACAGAATTAGTCGCTCCTTGAGGTAAAGTACACATTCGCACTAAGCCTAAAGGAGTTTTCATTGTGGTTATGTCACGACTATCAATTGCTAACTGGAATTGGTCATATCCAGAATATAGATCACCCATTGAATAGATAGAATGTCCTGAAAATGATTCAGCAAACTCATCTACAATGGGTCCTGTTCCTACATTCCTTATGGTGACTTTATTGACGGGTTGGAGATCTTGGATAAAACGTAGTTTCCCATTCTTTTTAGGCACAGTGAACCATCTGTTTGAGTAAGGTGCAAAAGATGGCTCTAAAATTCTCATGTTTATCTTCTCCTTAAGTAGTTTCATTAGCTCAGGTAAGTGAGCCTTTGGAACAGGTATAGGACGAAGATTCCATGGAATATGTGGAATAGTAAAGATTATCATGGGTGCAACTAGCTTAGGATCTACACAACCAATCTCATGAGGATACATAGTAAAGGCTTTTCCATGGCTACGTATGACTCTCTCAAATTTATCTCTCTCTGCTGGCAAAAGAAAGTCATCATCTCTACCAATTTTCACCTGTTTGATTGTCTCATCTGTGAATGTATGTCCTATGTTTTTCTTATCCCGAAGAATTGGATCATTTTTCACATCAATAATTTTTTCATTACTTCCTTGAGGTAATGGTTGAGCTATGGGTTTGATTTTTTTGTCTGCAGTTTTGTATTTTGTTTCAACTAAGGCATCATGTGTTTGGTTAAATTTTGAGCACTTGTCAACATTGAGAGCATACTCTTGGATTAGAGCATACTCATCAAGGGAAGAAAGAAGAATAATATGGGAATTAGAATTTTGTTGAAGACATAACTCTAACTCCTCAAGAGTAGAGAAACAATGAGATGTTTCAATCACATGCTCAATGTTCTCATCATGTTCCATGATTTTGTTATTTTTATAATTTTTTTGGGTTTTTTGGATAAAAGACTTGGACAATTGACTCTTATGAAGAAAATCTAATCTAGAATGTGGAAAACAAAGTGACAAACTATTGAACAGGTTGGTTGGCTGCGAGATGTCAAACCAATATCCACTGTTGTCCCGCTCAACAATGGATTCTATCCGAAATTTTGATCATATGTAGCTCCAAACATGAATCGAGGTGCACAATCACTACAAGCATGCTCATGACCCTGAGTAACAATAGGTTTCTTTCTAATTGACAATCGATTCCTAGGATGATTCACTCCTACCGTCATGACTTGAAGTGATTGCATTCCATCCTTAGACTTAAATCTAGCATAGGTAGACCCATCATCCATGGCTTTAGTTTCCATACGACTCTCACAAATAAAGGGTTGACCTAAGAGAACTTCATAGGAGCAATTATCTTGAATAAAAAAGTGAAACTCTTCTGTGATTCCTCCTATGGATATGGGCACACTAGCACAAGCTCCATACAGGGTACCTACACCATTATCTGCAGTTCTCATACGCCATCCACAATCTTTATCTATGGGCCATCGAAACTTATCATAGACTTCTCTTGAAATCACATTGATTTCAGAGCCGGAATCTACTAATGCATTTACAGTGATAGTGTTCTTATCATTTCCTATTTTAACATGCATCTCTGATGTACCTCTAGACCAAAATGTTCTTTTAAAGTGGCTTTCAGGATTGTTTTCATGATTTTCATGGTCAGGTTGAATAGGTCCTAAGAAATTTTTATTAACATTTACTTCATCATCATCAAAGTCCTCTTCATCAGATTCATCAAAGTTTAAGGCTTCATTCATAGCTTGATCTTGATCTAGAGAATCTTGCATCTCAGTATCTAGATTAAGTGGAAACCTCTTCCTTTTAATTAGGCCGATAAAGTTATCTTTAAAAACAGGCTTTGCAATAGAGAAAACTTGTTCTAAAGACATAGTCACTTGACTCTTAAGCAAAATGTCATCTAAAATCTCCATAGGATCTATTTTTCTCTCAATTTCTGAAATCAAGATGGCTTTAGGTTTTCTCTTTGGTTTCCTTTGTTTTTGCTCAGGGTCTTGTTTTTGTTCATGTTCTCGTGTTTGGTCTTCAGTTTGTTTTGATTGTTCTTGTTTATCCAAAGGCTTTGGTTCTGTTTTTCTTTGCTTTGTCTTCTTCCCTTTTTGTTTCTCCTCTTGTTTTTGTTCATTGGGTTGTGCTTCTTGTTTTTTATCTTTGGATTGTGATGTTTCTCCCTACTCTATGATTGTTTCTATTCCCTCTGAGGTTTATTTTCGTGTTACTCTTCTTTCACTAGGCTCAGCTTCATCTCTTTTTCGTTTTTCTTCTACATTGGATATGTGAGAAATAAGAGATTGATCTTCTATTGGTGACTCCCAAGCCGTTATTCTCCTAATCTCATCCCGTGCTCTTACTAAAGCCTCTATAGAAAAATCACCTTCCTTTGTGGGTTTACTTGATTCTACTTGTTGTTCATCAAGAGCTTCTAGTTTCACTCCTCTAGTTCCTACGTCCATTATGGTTATATTTTCATAATGTTTTTTCATTCCTCCCTTACCATAATTTCCTTGCAAAGGTAGCCTAGATCGATAGTCACAGATTTTCTTGTCTATGTCTATTACTAGTCGTTGCTCCTTAGCAGCCTTCAATAATTCACAATCTCTCAAAAAGTGCTCTAACGAATCACACCAAGGACACCTACGAGGGCCACGCACAAAACCATTTTGATTTTGAGGATTTTGATTAACTTGTGGTGGGAAATTTTGAAATTGAGGATTTTGTTGATAAGGTATTGCTTGAACAGGATAATTAGGATTTTGAAAATGCAATTGATGTATTTGAGGAGCTTGGGGAGCAACATGCGGTACTTGAGGTGCAAGAGGAGCTTCCATATTATACGGTTGATGATTTTGAAAATTTTGATTTTGAGGATTTTGAAAAGCTATTTGAGAAGCTTGAGGATACATGTTTTGATACATTTGAGGATTTTGCACATGAGGATGAGGATTTTGCATTGAAGGATTATGCATTGGAGGATTATGCATTGGAGGAACTTGATATGCTTGAGTAGGAGCTACTTGTGGATTTTGATTGGTAGCTATAACATGTTGATTAGGCTCTTGAAAAGTCATTGGGTTCATTTGATTTTGGAAAGTTTTGGTGTAATTAGATTGTAAAGCATCTATAGTCTTGGCCAAATTGGATTGTGTAGCAATAAGACTTTCCATTTGCTTAGTGAGAATATCCACTTGAGATTGTTCAACTACACTTTTATTTGGCTCTACTTTAAAACCTTGATTAGGCTCCATCATTTGAGGAATAGGAGTAGAGTCAAAAAGCATAGCATGGGATTGTTCTCTAACTTGCTCCTTAGTTTGTGGAAGGCTAGCTTGAGGAAGACTAGTTTGCTCATAAAGCATGGATTGTCTTTGATGTCTATGGGCTACAGCCTCTACTACTTTACGCACTTTTTGCCAATTGTCAGTAAGACCATAGCGCTTAACTGGTTCTTCTAATCGCCGTTCAACTTCCCTGCGAGTTTCAGGATGAAGAAGCTTAAGAAAATTGATCACAAGATCAGGTTCCAAAGTTATCTTATCCTCATCAGGAAGTTGTTCATAGCGTCTAATATACTCATTTTGTAAATGAGTAATAGAGCTACTAGGCTTTGGAGAATTGACCCATCGTAAGAATCCATCTCGATTATGTTGGCTATAATCTTCAAGATAGAATTCTTTGAGCATCTCCTTTCTAAAATCACTCCAAGGAAGACTATCATATTGAGTGACATGGTTTATGATAGAGCTATCAACAATTCGTTCAAAGAATGATATCAAAAGATCTTCGGGAAGACCAAAAATCATAGCTTGCTCTTCAAACAAATCTAAGTAGCTTGTGATGTTGATGCCATTGAATTTTCCCTTCTCTCTCAACATAGAAGAGACTATTCTTTGGCCTTGTTTCTCAACAATACGGGATTTGAATCCTTCCTCCATCTTATGTGAATAAACAAGTGATGCACGATGCTCTAGATCTCTCACAAATGCGTTTACTTCACGACGAAGATGTGCACGATACTGTGAGAAATCCAGTGCAACACTCAAGACTGATGATGATGATATGATGAGGATGAAAAATATGAAACAAAGGATATGGATCACAACCTCCCAACAAGATCAGAAGCAAATGCCACGAAGCGTTTCACGTCGGGTTCAAATGTGGAGGTGATCGCAATCCGGGTGGATCGGGTCCGGTCGTGGCACACACAGGGTGTATGAAGCTAATGAATGCTGGAAGGTTTAAAGATGTGAAGGTGAAATTAATGTTGAGTATGGAGAAGAGAGAGATGTTGAAATAATTATGGGAATGGGAATGTAGGTGTGCAAGTTAGATTGATGACATGAATGATAAGAATGAAAGAGAACCATACACACGAATCAAATTTGGAAGGAAGATCCATTGGAGGAGCTTCTTAAACACTTCCTAATTCTAATCCATATGTATAGACTTCTTTGGATGATATGTATGCATGACGAGAATAGATGGAATCCTTACACATAAATCAGTTTCGAAAGGAAGAATGGTCCAATATTGGAGCTTCTTATACACTTTCAGAAACTAATAAATATGTATGGATTTGTATGGATTATATGCATGCAAGTGAATTATGATGATGGATTTTACTCACAAGCTCAAAGAAACATCCTCACTGGTTCAACGCAATACTGCGGAGCCTTCTCACACATAGAAGAAATAGAAGACATGTAAAAATACTTAAGAGACTGAGAGAGGAGACAAGAGACAAGTGACAAGTGACATGAATTAAAAGAATTTGAATTAAGTTACATGTAAAATATCGTCGTGGTACGTCATGCTAAGCAGTCTACTGATCAAAGGTGGTTCCAACCCTCAAACCATGACAGTTCAACCGAATGTCACACGTAAGAAGGTGAGTTCCACTCCAGTGACCCTATGTCTGTCTAGGCTCGTAACGTCTAACTAAAGAAGTCTAAGACTCATTAAAATCAGATCTAACTCACTCACACGCTCCACCGAGGGTGAGTCAAGATAGAGATGCTGGTTTCAAGAGCCTATCCTAGATTGGAGTTCTAACTTAAATTTGAAACTAGGTTCTATACTCATACTAGCTCACCTTGGATCCTCACTCGCTCAACCGAGGGTGATCGTCTCAAGGAAACCCTAAGCTAGCATGAGCCCTATGGATGCCTAACCATGATGCTCTAGGAGTTTGGAGGGGGGTTTATATAGTTTTTTGAATGAATTTGGGCCCTTGGATCTAGAGAAATCAACTCTCAACTCTAGGATCACTACTTTTGATTACAACCATTTGATTAATCAAATCAATGGCTTGGAATTGTTCTTTCTATCAAATCTAGTGTAAAGGAGTGAAATTTAGGCGCCCTCATTCTCCACCATTGGATCTGGGGATGATCTGGACCGTCGGATCAGTGCTGACATCAATTCGGATAAGATAAGCCACTATTTTTGGAGAAATGCTGCATTATTGATCTTTGATTGTAAAAAAGGTCTTCTTTTATGGAAAAAATTCGTGGATCCTCCTTCCTTTATGCTGTGCATCTCCACCCTTGAATATGAGCTCATCTTGACCGTACAGCATGGTTCAATCATATTTTGACATGTGGCAGACATTCAAGCCTTCAATTTTCTTAAACTAGAAAACTGCGGTGATCCTGAAAACTGGACTTTGTACTCTTTGACCCTCCAAATAGGCTTTGATGAAGATGAAACATTGTAGGACTATGTTTCCAAAGATCTCCTTCAGAAATATGCAGAAAAAACTCCCATCTGAATCTAACTTGTACAAGTTTGACTACATTTGGAAGCTTGCAAGGTGGCATTAAGGTGTCTAGGAAGCTCGGATAGCCTTGAAACTTTATACAAATATGTAGCCACATATGGTCTTTATACATGCCAAACCATATGGCTAACATAATTTTCTATACAAGAATTTGTAGGGTCAAACTAGAAAAATTACATTTTTACAAAATGAACATAGCATATCAATGTGCTACAAAATCCATTTTCTGCTGAAATTTGGGCTATAGACTGCCTTTGACAATCTTTACAAGTATATGGATTTTCATCTAATTTGGTGACAATGAAATTTTTGCCCTAATTTCCCAACTTTGACCAGCTTTGACCAGCTTTGACCGCTACCATGGACTTTCTTGATTTCTTTGAAACTTTGTATGTGACCTTCCTTTGACATCCTTGATGCATCCTGGACTTCTCGGGGAATTCTGGCTACCTTCACCAAATATGTTTTTTGTAGGCCTTCATAAGTGAGAGAGGAGAGAAAATCTCGACGACAGCGTCTGCAAAAATGCCTCCTGCAAGTAAAAATCATTTGCAAGAGCTGCGTCACGGCTCAATCTCATATCTTCAACCTGTTTATCTATTCTGGATAAACGCTCTGCTTGATAACTGAGCTGCTTTTCTCTTTTCTCCAGCTCTTCAGATTGGAACTGCATGGTTTTGTAGTAGGCTTCTCTTTCCTTCTGCACTCCTTCCAATTCTTTCTTCAAACAGAGATATCTGCCAAGCTCTTCCTGTAACTCTTGATCACGCTTGAACAGAGTTTCCTTAGTTTTATGTAGCTCTGCTTCAGCTTTAAGTACATTGTTGGCCAGAGACTGAGAGGCTTCTTCTAATATGCTATATGCTTCCCGCGTGCTATGCAGTTCATTGCCTATGGCAGTCATTGCATCTGTTTTATCAATGATTTCTTGCTTCAACGTGCTGATTTCTGTATCCTTTTGACACAGCAAAGCATCTCTCTGTGCTAGCTGATCTTGAAGCTGTTGAATCTGTAAGTGTAGGCCATGATTTCCTGCTTTAACTGCATTGACTTCTTCCTGTAGTGGAGTAATATCTGCTTCTAAGATATCGACTTTATGCTGCAATTCTTGACGAATATTATCAGTGACCATTCTGAGTTGCATCGGTAACTGCTGTGAGAATTGGATTAGCATACGACCCATGGACTCTAATTCAGTAAACATGGGAGCCGGGAGAGGAGGAGGAGGAAGTGGCTAGGATGAAGAGGCTGATAAGAGGTGAGGGGAGGATGGTGGGGAATAATTAGGCAAAGAGGATGAGGAATCCGGTGCTTTTGGGACAATAGGTTGAATTGGGACAATTGGTGCATCAGAATGCATGATAGATACCAACACAATGCCAATTGTCTGTTGCGTTGTGGTTTCAATTCTGTTAATTATAGTATCCACCAAAGCGATCACTTCATTAACAATGTCGACGACAATGGCTTGCACATCTTCGTAGGTCTGCTACTGAGAATTCTCCCGAGAAGAGCTTTCTTCGGAATCAACAGTGGACACGCCTTGTTCCTGTTGCCAGATGGGAGAAGAGTGAGCGGGAGAATCAAGGTGGATCGAAGTTGCAGTGTCATGGAAGATCTCTTCTTCATTTACGGCATTGGAACCTTGCACCTGGCTCTCCGACGGGCTTATGCGGGTGCGTTTTTGGCAAAGAAGTTGGAAAAGATCTTCATCCTCATCCTCGTCATCTTCGAGCACTTGAGCAGAATCTTCATGGAACAAGATAGGAGCGTTGGGAGGCGCTTGCACGGCTTGGAGTACCGAAAAAATAAAGGTAAGGATATGTGGTAAACGAGATCATCAAATATCACCCTTATTAACATGTTTAATAACCATAACACATTCACGGTGAATGCACTGGAAATAATAAGAGGCAAAATTGACAGGCTCCCGAGAAGCCATATCAATCATCGAGTAAAAGGGGCGTGAAATCCCGTAGGTACGTTTCTGTGAATTTAGGATAGCAACTAAGAATTGTAATGCGGTCCGTTCAGGATCAGGGCGATAGAGAATGGCGTACTCATTAGATGAGTGCCATGGGAATAATTCGATCATGGTGGCTACTGGAAGGAGAGGACCATTTTCCAATCCTTCCATAGGGAGACGGAAAGCTACAGCAAACGACGCCAGGGTGATAACGACACGGGACGGCAAACAAAGAATAGGCCAACTCTGCTCCGTAGCAGGTATGGCGGCAATGGCAGCAATAATCTGTGCATAAAAAGGTTGGCACTCCACTGAATGCCAAGGCAATTCAGCGAAGTTCAAGAGGCCACGGATACGCAAATACTCGCTCACTTCAGGAGTGAGTCCTTCACGGAAGGTAGCGAAATTAGCTAGTGCTTCCATGAGGCGCATGCAAAAGCTCAATAACACACAGAACACAGAAAACACAGTGCACAGAACACAGAGACACAATAGCAATTAACAGTGATAGGAATACAATTAAGTAGAGACACGACAACGTGAGGTGATCGAAAACCTTAATCATCATGCGGTATTGAAATGATAACCACCATAATTACGGTGTGCATGCATGTGCAGGATCAGTAACACAGGGCGGCGATTAATCATAATTAGATATCAAAACAAGGAGAGTTACAGTTGATATTCACTGAAATACGGAAATAAAAAGAAAAGAAGCGACATATGAAAAAATGAGGAACACGTCAGCGGTGATCAGACGGTTGGTGATATAAGCGCAGCTTTGAACCATTGATTACTTTGGGAAGAGGGACTCTTGTCAAAGTAGTCAACCGAAAAGTAGCGGGTCCCACTTGCTCACTAATCCGGTAAGGTCGGAACCACCGTAATTTAAACTTCCCAGCAGAACGATTTGCTTTAGCATTATAAAATAGCACAAGTTGGCCCACCGTAAACACAGGAGTCTTGAGGAAACGATCATGTGTTCGGGCTTGCCGCAACTGAACTTCTTGAAGAATTATGAAGCTTTCCCAACGATGTTCATCCAAGTCTCTGAGTGCTTCCAACCGAAATGGCAAAGAGTCTTCCGTCAGTAATTTCTGACTTAGGGCCATGCGTAAGCTTGGCACTACAATCTCCATCGGCGCGATTGCTTCCAACCCATAAGCAAGCTTGAAAGGGGTCATTCCGGTTGCAACTTTGTATGTAGTCCGGTATGCCCATAACACTACGGGTAGTAACTGATCCCAACGTTCTGGTGATTCTATGACCAATTTGCGAAGCATACTCAACAATCTCTTGTTGGTACTTTCAGCTAAACCATTAGCACGGGGATAATATGGGGAACTGAATTTATGCAGAACTTGAGAAGTATGCGTTAGTACACGCATTAAATTGTTAGCAAAGTGTGTTCCTTGATCTATCACAAGTTCTAGAGGTAATCCATAACGCGGGAATACGTCCTTCATCAGGCATTTTGCCACCGAAACAGCTGTGGCGGACCATAAGGCCCAAGCTTCTGCCCACCTGGTAGCGTAATCTGTACAAGTTAGGATGTAGCGAGTGTTGCTAAGGATCGCTGGTGGTTTTATTGGCCCAATAAAATCAAGACCCCACTTCTGAAAAGGTTCCAAAGGTAATAAAGGTTGTAGAGGAAAGAAGTGGCGTTGTAATGGCTGTCCCGATCGTTGACAAGTGTCACACTGCTACACAAACTGATTCACATCTTTATACATGGTAGGCCACCAAAGCCCACTTTGCTGAATTTTTCGGTGAGTAAGATCTGCTGCAAAATGTCCACCGGAGGGTATTGAATGTGCCATAGCAATAACGGAGGCTGCTTCATGTGGTGGAATACAACGAAGTAAGACACCAGTATGATCCATGTAGTATAGCTGACCGACAATCAACCGGAATCTACGACTATAAACTGCAATTTTCCGTCGCAGAGCAGAAGGAGTATAAGGAGGAAGACATCCATCAGTTAGAAAAGTTAACAATGTATCATAGTAGGTAGGCGGCACAGGATGTATGGTAGATTCGTCATGAGTTGGTTCAGTAGCGTAAATTGCTGGTGTGGTACCATCAACTCCCACCGGAGCTTCACCGGAATCCAACCGAGAGAGAAAATCTGCTAAGGTATGTGTTGTACCGGGTTGATGAATC
The DNA here is from genome assembly GCA_020310875.1 of Ceratopteris richardii. NCBI lineage: Eukaryota > Viridiplantae > Streptophyta > Polypodiopsida > Polypodiales > Pteridaceae > Ceratopteris > Ceratopteris richardii. Next base: position 118,187,431 of record CM035411.1, read on the forward strand.
ACTTCATAGTCGAACTCCTGTAGCAATAAAACCCAACGAGCCAAGCGACCACCTAAATGTTGCTGCCAGACCAGATATACAAGTGCGGCATGATCCACGTGAAAGGTGAATTTTCGGTCGAGCAAATAATGCCGGAATTTCTTCACAGAATACACCAACCCGAGACATTCTCTTTCGGTCACTGAATAGTTCCTTTCAACATAAGCTAGGTGACGACTTGCATAATAGATAGGCCGAAACCATTTATCCGTTTGCTGCATTAAAACACTGCCAATGGCTATATCCGATGCATCTACAAAGACATGGAATGGGTGGTCCCAATCAAGAGGTTGCAAAATTGGAGCCTGCGTCAATAATCCTTTTAGACGATCGAATGCAGTTTGGCATTCCGAAGTCCATTTGAACTGTCATGGAGTACTAGTCATTAGTCGATTAAGTGGTGTTGCTAAATGGGCTAGCCACCGTAGATGCATGCCATGCCACCGGATTTGCATTAAAATTGGTATTCCGCTGTCCTCGGTAATTTTGGTATCCTTGCGACTGATTGTTTCGCATCTACGGTGGCACATAGTGGGTTGCTGGCTGACCTGGTTCTTGTATAATGGCGTTTACAGCTGCTCGTCCCTGCACTTTGGGAACCTCTGCAAAAACGCATCCCTTACCGCCTCATAGGTAACAAAATGGTTGATATCATACTCTATTAACCACCTTGCTCCTTCATTGACTAATGTTGACTGGAATACGATGGCCTTGTATGCCGGATCAGGTGGATGGTTCAGCACTACATAGCTTATCTCAAAGGTTCATACATGTGCATCAGGGTCGTCATCTGGAAATCCACCGAACTTTGTGTACGTCACCCCTGTTGGAACAGGTCGAAGTGGGAGTGGTTGTTGTTGTTGCTGCTATTGTTGCTGCTGCTACTGTTGTTGTCCACTCATGGTGCTATTAGTGGTACCGTTGCTGTCTCCTGAGTTCTGAGGAGATGTTTCTGGTCCTTCGGAATCTGTGTGGTCAAACTGCTCACCTTTCGGCTTGAAAATAGTGTTCAATCTCTTACGGATCTCCAAATCAAAGAGCCTCTCCTCAGCCTTGATATCCCAGGTAGGCAAATTTGCCCCGAACAGTGATGTCCGAAATGAAGATTCACCAGGGAGTATCACATTGTCACCGAAAAACTGTAAATTCCCTGCAACTGGGACCGAACTACACCAGAATTTGTCGAACTTTCCCCAAAACAGGGTATTCTTTCATCGGCAATGATCTCTCTGGGTAACAGCACTTTATCCTCGGAAAAGTTCAAATCCTGACCAGACGGTGTCGGGTCAACTGCGCACTGCGTCCTTGTACACTCCGAAGTTACTGTACCCTCTACAGACTATACAGAAATTACATCGAAATCTATCGGAATTTCCTCACGTGTCACCGGAATTCTACTGGAATCACTGCTAACGAGCTCCGCTCCTTCGACAACTGGGCTTAACCGGTCTATACTTCTGCCAGCTAGGGGTGTCCCTAATAAATTTGGTACCACCCAGGGATGCTGGTCTCTCCTGTACTTCGGATAAGACTCACCGAACCGAGTAACCGGCATATATCACCTTTGCACCACTTGCGTACTACTCCACCTTACTGATTATTCACCATCTATGCCACCTTCCCACAGACGGCGCCAGTGTTAAAAGTGCGTTTTTTTCGTCACAGGCCCTTTTAAGTTCTTTCGGGTTCTTGGCAGTGGTAGGGGTCTGATAAAACAGAGGCCCTATAACTTAATTTTCCCAATTAACTTATCCAATTAGCAGTACGTTAATGTTCAATATGGAATCCTTTATACAGCTTACTGTCAAAATTCTGGTAAGACTTTTCACAGTACGCAACGCAAGAGTTTTTCAACACCGTTGCACAGACTTATTATCGGCCACTTAACAGTACTGAGTTAATCACAAATCAATGCAATCAAACAAAGTAAGAGTTATTTTTACTCAGGATTTCATGAATCATACACCACAGCGTCTCCAATGACCGCAATCGCCCAGACAGATAGTCTGGCAATTCCGCTCGTCGTCACCGGAGAGTCACCATAATGTCTTTTCATTGATTGATAAAAAGGTACAACACTTTGCTACGACCTTTTGGTTCGTGCGGGACAGGAAAATATAGGAATTATGAAAATAGAGTCCGATGGCTTACACCACCATATATGATCATCTTTGAGCTTTTTGGTGTGAAGCATATGTTCATATACCCAAGAACCTTAGACAAAAGTTGGACCATAAGTCAAAGAAATGCATTTTTTTATATGGTCTGGAAGGCCAATTCGGATATCGCTTATGGGACCCTAAAACACGGTGAATGATAAGAAGTAGTGATGTCATTTTCAATGAGTCTATGATCCATAAACAACCCATCAAGGAGGTTGAAGTGAGAAGCGTGGTGTTTGAGGATACTAGTCCTCTAGTTAGCATGCATAAAAATGTTGCACATAGGGATGTTTAAGAGAATCTCTAATCACATTAGTCTACAAATATTCTAGTTCAGCAACCATTGAGATGCTCTGCACGTGTCTCACATCCACTTGATAGATATAATCTAGGTTTGTATTTTGTTATGCTAACAGATGTTGGTGAGCCTTCTTACTACAAAGAAGCTATGTAGATAGAGGACCATGTCAAGTGGGAGTGTGCCATGAAGAGTGAGTTGGATTCTATTCACAACAATGGTACTTGGGATTTAGTTCCTTTGCCAAAGGTCAAGAAAGCTTTACCATGTAAATGGGTATATAAACTAAAATTCACATCAGATAGTGATTCTCCAAAGTATAAAGCATGACTTGTTGGAAAGGTTTTAATCAACAACATGGTGTTGACTTTGATGAAATCTTCTCGCTACTGATCAAGATGACTACTGTGCGAATGTTTCTTGGATTCGTTGTAATGGAGGACTTAGAGCTAGTCCCAAATGGATGTGAAAACTGCTTTCTTGCATGAAGATCTTACATATGAGATCTATATGGAACAACCAGAGGGCTATGTAGTTCCTGGCAAAAAAGTCTAGTTTGTAAGGTAAAGAAGAGCTTCTACGGACTTAAACAATCCCTAGATAATGGTACCAAAAGTTTGATGCTTTTATGAAGTCTCAAAGCTATTCCAGAAGCAATGAGGATTATTGTATCTACACAAAAAATGCTCACATGGGAGCTTGATATGCTTGATAGTTTATGTCGATGATATGCTGAGTGTTGGGAAGTCCTCTTATGACTTGCCAATTCTCAAAAAGAATTTGAGTGCGACATTTGATATGAAGGATTTAGGGGATTCCAAACATATTCTTGGCATGCACACTACTAGTGATAGGAGTAAAAGATGCATATAGTTGTCTCAAATTGAGTACATATCCAAAGTACTTCAAAGGTTCCATGTGTAGGGTGGAAAGGCATTGAGTACACCTTTACCCACATATGTGAAATCAAGCAAGGATGATTTCCCCAAATCAGATGAGGAAAAGGAATTCATGACCAAAATTCATTATCAATCTATTGTTGGTAGTCTCACGTTTGCTATGGTAGCTATGAGACCACACATTGCATTTGCACTAGGAGTTGTGAGGAGATAGATGTTGAATCCTTGCAAGAAGCATTGGGAAGCAGCCAAGATGATTTTGAGATATTTGAGTGGTGCTAAGGACGTGTCTATGCTTAGGTAGAGGGAAAGCATTCATTATTGGTTACATAGATTCTGATTATGATGGTTGTGTAGACAATCATAAGTCTACATCAAGGTATATTTTTCATTTTGTTGGAGGTGCTATCTCTTGGAGATCTCGTCTTAAAGAATGTACAATTGTTTCTACTATAGAAGCGGAGTATGTTGGAGCAACTGAGGCATGTAAGGAAGCATTGTGGATTTCCCATCTTGCTTGAGATATGGGTCAGCATGTACCTCATTTACTCAGTGATAGTGAGAGTGCCATTTCATTGGCTAAGAATCCGATCTATCATGCAAGGAACAAACACATTGAGGTAAGGCATCCCTTCATTAGAGACTGCTTGGCCATTAAGGGAATCATTCTTGAGAAGGTTCAAACTCAAGGTTATGCTACAGATGCTTTGACTAAAGCTCTACCACATGATAGCTTTCAATAATATTGTCACTTGATGGGGGTTACTCGATTCATGACCTTACATAGTTACTTGTATACTATGTAACATGCCCATGATGTGGGAGGTATATTTACACTCATAGATTCTTTATCAAAATTTACTTTTTTCCCATAGTGGGAGATTGTTATCGTTAGTGTCCATGTGAAAGGCCAAATGGCTGCGAGACACTTTTATATATGTTCCTTAATAAAACATACAGTGAGGTGATCAGCCACATATTGTAAGCGCGATCACATTTGTAACACCTAAGAAATCTATCTTTGTGCTCCTTATGTACTATGTTTTTTTTGCATATTCTATAGCCTCTATACGAACTACTCTGTGTGGTGTCTGGAGCTCCATTTTTTATGAGGGTATCATTGTGGAGCTCTCGAGAAGGAGAGTTCAGCATGGTGCATCACCAACAAAATACTTCATTCAATACTATCGACACATTTATACTCCTTCTTCATTTTATAATCATGCTTCTCCTATGCTCAAGCTACGTGTTCCCACCTCACATGCCAAATTTTATTGGGGGATTCTTTAGTTGAAAGGTGTTTGAGTGTTTGTAGGAGAAGAATGGAAAAGAAGAAGAAAGACAATTGCATCAGAAGTCTCTATGTCTTGACAAAGAATAAAGAATGCAATAGATTTGTGTAGAATGAGACAAAATATGTTCTCTATGCATAGCAATTAATCCAAAGAAGCACACACACAAATATACAATATATCACAATTACTTGTGTGCTCAACCTCCTCTGTGTGAGTTCTCCACCTTGTCCAATAGCTTGCCCTTGTGCACTCCTTGCAGTCAAGCTTCCAATAAGGTTGAAGGATTGATCACTTCTCTCTCAACGTGTAGCATGTCCTTGATGAGCCACATCTTAGTTGCTCTCTCGATTGCTCTCTACACACTCTCTCTGCATACCTTGTCACCTTCTTTGCACCTTTGTCTCTCTCTTTGCATACTTTGCTTCTTTACGCATGCACTGTTCCAGTCTGTGTCTTGCCCCCTCTTCATCTTTTACTATAGAGTATAGTTTTACTCCTTAGTCTATCTCCAAGAATGATCGTGCCATTTGGTTGTGTGTCGATTCCCCATATGTACATCACTTCAACCACTTGTCTATCTTGGTGCTCACTTTGATGTCCCAAGAACCTCTTTATGTAAAGGCCAACGACTCCCTATTTTGTCATGTAGTGACTTTATGAAAACAAAAATCTAAATGGGGGGCCAGAAATAAACTCTTGCATAGCATGTCCACTTCTCCTCTTTTCCACTTTTGACCTTTATTTCTACAAAATGTGGACATATGGGAGGTTTCACTTCGACCTTCAATGACACTTTAAAAGCCTTAGAAGCCCTTTAAAAAGTTCCTTTTGCAACTTGTATTCACTTTTTTTGCAAAACCACTGTGAAGAAACTATTTGTGCACTACCTATGCACCCTTGTTCGTAGCCACTTGTGCACAACCTCTGCAACACTTTGCACTTGTGCACCACATGTGCATCGCTTGTAAAGTCACCACCTTGGCCACTTCAACATATATGCATATGTTGTCTTCTATTGAACTCATCACTCATATGTAATTTTTAACTTACAAATACGCAAGTTTAACTTCGGCTAATCCGTTGTATGTCAAAACATCTACAATTGATTATCTTTTTAGCCGCACTAGGGATGTAAGATTTCTCTATAAAAAAGGAAAAAAAATGTGAAATATGATACATCATCGAATTATTAATTTTTAAGCTTTGAGACATGATATTAGTTTGATGCCCGCTAGCACACATGAGCATGTTGTCAATATGTTCATAAGTTTTCTCATATATAGAAACTCTAGATGTTAAGATCCATGTTTAGCATAGAAGGAGTTTTTCGAACTTCAAGTTGAACTCATTTCTATGATGAGGGAAACTTAGGAGAACAACTAATGATGGAAGAAATAGTCGATGCTTCTTATATATGGCTTATGTGTGAGAATGTCATTCTTAGTTGCCTTCATTTTCATTTTATATGCACATAGGTCTATTATTTCATGGCAAGCAACCAGCTAATAGATAGCAGTTCATATTTTGAACGGAGGGTTCTCGCCCATCTTAATTAGAAGAAGCCAAGTGCGAGCTATTTTTTGTGTCTTTGGTAGTGATGCCTATGTGCATGATGATGATCGGCCTAAGCATTACATTTTCATGAGTTACAATGTCTCACAAAAGGCGTACAAACTCTATGACCCAAAGAGTCACTCAGTTACAGTGACCAAAGACTCCACCTTTGATGAATACTTTAAGGATTCATCCTTTTTGCATTCATGTCAGGATCAGGATCCTCCCATTTCCACTTCAAAGGGGGATTATGGAAGAAGCTTGGAGCACAACACACAATATTTAATGCATTAACAAATGAATGTATAGAGATAAGTAACCCATTAGGGTTATAGGCATATATACAAGTCAAGGGAAAAAACCTCCTAAAGAGGGAAAAAAGTGCCCTCGTGGTCGTAAGCATGTTCATACACATCAGTATCGAAATATATCACACTCAAGCTTCCAATAAGGTTGAAGGATTGGTCACTTCTCTGTCGATGTGTACAACCTCCTTGATGATACTTTGCCACATCTTAGTTGCTCTCTTGATTGCTCTCTACGCACTCTCTTTGCGTAGCTTGTCACCTTCTTTGCACCTTTGTCTCTCTCTTTGCACCTTTGTCTCTCTCTTTGCACACTTTGCTTCTCTACGCATGCACTATTCTAGTGTGTGTCTTGCTCTCTCTTGCTCTTTTACTATAGAGTATAGTCCTACTCCTTAGTCTATCTCCAGGAATGATCCTACCCTTAGGTTGTATGTCGATTCCTCTTACATAGCTCACTTTGACTACTTGGCTATCTTGGTGCTCACTTTGATGTCCCAAGAACCTCTTCATCTAAAGGCCAACAAATCCTTATTTTGTCATGTAGTGAGTTTATGAAAATAAAAAATTAAATGGGGGCCAAAAATAAACTCTTGCATACCATCTCCACTTCTTCTCTTTTCCACTTTTGGCCTTTATTTCTACAAAATGTGCACATAAGGGAGGGTTCACCTTGACCTTCCATAACACTTTAAAAGCCTTAGAAACCCTTCAAAGAGATTTTTTTGTAATCTGCATTCACTTCTTTTGCAAAACCATTGTGAACAAACTATTTGTGTACTACCTATGCACCCCTCTTCTTGGCCACTTGTGCACAACCTGTGCACCACCTGTGCACCACCTGTGCATCACTTGCAATGTCACCACCTTGAGTAGTTCAACATATACACATATGTTTTCTTCTTTTGAACTCATCTATCATATGTGATTTTTATCTTACAGATACACAAGTTTGGCTTCGGCTGATCCGTTGCATGTCAAAATGCCTAGAATTGATTATCTTTTTAGCCACAGTAGTGATGTAACATTTCTCTATAAAAGAGAAAAAAATGAGAAATATGATACATAAAGTCGAACTATTAATTTCTAAGCTCTAAGACATGATATTGGTTTGATCTCTAGCACACATGAGCATGTTGTCAATATGTTCGGAAATTTAAGGTCCATGTTCGGCATGGAAGCAGGTTTTCCAACTTCAAGTTGAACTCATTCCTATGATGAGTGAAATTTAGAGCAAAATTAAGGAGATTAATTAATTATGGAAGAAATAGCCGATGCTTCTTATATATGGTTTATGTCTTAGGCTGTCATCCTTAGTTGCCTTCATAATCATTTCATATGCACATAGGTCTATTATTTCATGGCAAAAAACCAACTAACAGAAAAAATCATTCTCGAAATTGCTTGTTTTCTTCACGCTGGTTTACTTCTATAATTTTTCATCAGATTGACATCGTACTATATCTGAGTCCTTCAATAAATTCCCTAGAAGATTTTTTCATATAAATGTGTTAAAAAATTTCCATAGTCTTCTCGTTGTTGACTTTTAAGCAATTCGACAAATAAGCAGTTCAAAGAAGTTAGTTTCAATGAGGAAGACTCTCCTGCTGGAGAGAGAGAGAGAGAAGAGAGAGACGTGTTGACCATTGAGGAATTCAAGCAGATCTTGGACTTTGAAGTTTGAAGGGAAGTGCAGTGACCATGCATTTAAGGAGGAACGCGTGTTCAGGTTCCAGCTGAAGACTGACAGTCTTAGCGTAGTGTTAGCTTATTAGCTTCTAAGCTTGAAGGGCAAGCTACGATTCTGAATGGCCGTTACATTATAAATCTTTATTTCTGAGCTTACCGGTCAGCGGAATGTGCACCCAATAATCCCTTAAAAATGCTGACACGATGGCTGTACTGAGCAACCATCAACAATCATGTTTACCAGAAGGTCCTTCTCTCTTCTCGGTTTCTACCTATTGCTTCTGCTTCTACTGCTCCATGGGTCGGCACAAAATCATCCTCTCCTGCGGAAACTACTAGCTGAGGTATATAACATGACTGATTACGCAGATTCTCTGAAAGTCTCTGTGTGTATGCGTGTGTGTGCGCGCGCGCGCGCGAGAGAGAGAGAGAGAGAGAGAGAGAGAGAGAGAGAGAGAGAGAGAGAGAGAGAGAGAGTTTTACGGACAATTAGACTTCGTATTTAGCACAGAGATCTGTTTTGTTGCACGAAAGAAATAGGTTTTGGTTTTTCAGCAACTGTTATGCATTAACTCACACAGTGGTAAAGGCAAAGCTCTCTACTGTGTACTGCGAGCAAACCAGCTCAATATGCATTTCTTTACATTTGCTTTGGCGCGGAATCGTAGTATATCTGTGTGTTTTTCTGTCCACTGATCTGGTTTCGTGGAATTGGCTTGTTAGCATTCTGGACCGGGCAGTGGAGGGGACTCTCCGCCATCTGTTGATCCATGAACTTCTGATGCGCAAGGCTGTTTTCGTGAAAAGAACACGACACTTCGCGCTTGCAATGATCAGCTGCCGTAATAGTTCTAGAATCTATACAGCTGATCATGAAAACTGCAATCAATGTCTCGTCTGATCGGTCGTACTTTCCATCATCTTGTTTAATCTAAGCGTGTTGTTGTTGGACGTATCCATGTTCTGCTTGTAAATCGTGATGAGGATGAGGATATGGATGCGTCTGAGTGTTTGTTTTCATCTTTTAATTTGTTTCCTTCTAAATACTTTCAATTGATGCAAGATGCTACGTTTGTTGCACCGTTCCTCTCTCTCTCTCTCTCTAACACTAATGCAATGTGATGTTTGGAAGATACTTCTGAAAATGTAGAGATCAGGACATGGATACGTCTCAGCTAGTGTTTTTTGTCGAGTTTCCACTCTCTCTCCAAGTGTGGTCTATTTCTTTTTTAATTTATTTAGTTGGGAGGATATTTATGTTATTTCAACTAAATGAAGTTAGGCATATCCATGTCGCATGAATTATCATCAGCATGTGAATACTTCTAAGTGGGTATCGTGGCCGGAGTGCGAGAGTAGCAACTCGATCTCATGGTAGAGGGAATATTCCATGGAATGTTCACTATCGAATTAAAAAATATTTTCTATTTGCTTTGTTTTTTGAATTTATATAAGCCATATGCTCTCGTTGCTACAAAAGACAAGCACATAAAAAGATTTTAAAATCAATATTTTTGGCATCTTGGATTTTTTGTCCTCCAAAGTTGATCCATGTTGGTCTCTGTGGTAAATTTACTAATCATGCTTGGGAGAATCTCTCTATTTTATGTTAATAATCAGTGATTATGGTAGAAATATATGGATGTACTTTGTTCACGAAGATTCATGCTTTTCAAAAATTTAAAATGTGGCACAAGATTATTGAAAATGAAACATATAGAAAACTAAAGAAGATTCGTATTGATTGAGCACGAGAATTCTTATGGGAAAAATTCAATAGCTACTATAATGCTCATGGAATCTAAAGGCAGCTTACCACAACTCACACGTTTCAACAAAATAGCATTCTTGAGAGACAAAATAGGAAAGTAGTTAGAATGATGGGCTACATGCTAAAAGCTCAAGATATGACTGATTCATTTTGATGGCCCTTGTAGTTTCTATATATAAAATATGGCCTATATTCAATATGGATGTAAAATCAATATTTCTTTATGAAAATCTCAAGGAGGAGGTATATGCATCTCAATCACCAATATTTGAGTCACATCAGTGACAAAAAAAGTTTTGTAGACTTAAGAAGGTAGTATCTTCCCTTAAGCAAGCTCTAAGTGCCTCATGCCAACGAATTGATAGTTGTTTCAAAAATCTAGGCTTTCAAAGAAGTACTTTGGATGTAACTTTATCTGTTGAAAGATAATCAATCACTCAATGATTATCACCTTGTATGCAGACAAATTTCTCATTATAAAAGATTATGCAAATTTCACGAAACAAATTCATGCTAGCTTCAACAATGAGTTTGGAATGTCATATCTTGGGATACTTAATTCTTGTCCTTACAGTAAAGTATGGTGAAGGATAATGTGGTTTCGATATCATAATAGAAATACTCGATTAAATTCCGTAAAGATTTTGGATGGTGGATTGCAAAGCCAGTGGCACACCTATGGAGGTAAGTCTTAAACTAGAAATAAAGGATAATATTCCAAAATTAGATGCTAAGAAGCACACAAAGCTTGTTAGAAGTCTTATATTTTTTTGAAACATTGGACCAGAAATAAAGGATGATACAACAAAAGTAGATGCTAAGAAGACACAAAGCTTTCTAGAAGTCTTATCTTCAAATTGCAAGAACCTTGGGATATGGTATTCTTTATATCATAGTTGATACTATTCAAGGGTATTTCGATTCATATTAGTCATGATATTTTGATTTTAGAAAATGAGTTTCAGGATATTGTTTCTCACTTGGTTCATGTATCCTTTCTTGGGTAAGTAGGAAGCAACCAACAATGAAACTCTCCTCCACTAAAGGAGATTACAAATTAGCTTGCGTTGGCCTCTTATGAGGTAGTCTAGTCAAGCAGAATTCTTATAGACCTAGGATTTCTATCATAAATAACAACTATACTTAAATGTGATAGTCAAAGTTATATGGTCATTATAAAGAACCCAGTATTTCATGCTCACACCAACCATACATGTTCCTGATCTAATAGGAGATTACTACGTGCACGTTGTTATTGAGGTCACTCTGTGATGATTATACAGAGTATTGTCCTCCTATGGAGTTGTCTATAAGCATCACAGAGTGATTGAGTAGCTAGTCTGTTGCATTTCTCTTGGAGTCTGCTTCCTCTCTATAGCACTCCTCTTGTAGAGATTTCTTCATTGCTATAACATTCCTTGTGTCGATGAGTACTTCCTACGTTGATTTTCCTTAGCCTTTGGAATGGCATGCTAGCCCACTTTATTTCTCATTTGGAATATTTATAGCTCTCTATAATCCTTTGGATTATTATGAAGTTGGATTTTGTCTTCTATATGTGTATTGGCTATTTGTTCTACTCAGAGTCTTTATTGTTTCTTTACTATCAATTAGAGTACTTGCACACAGGAATGTCACAAGGTATGCCTCCCTAAGGAAGAACTCCCCTTAAGTAGAAAACGTACTTGATTGTGGTCATAGAGGGCTCTCCTATAGTTTGGCACTCTCCTAAAGTTGGATACCCTAGTACCTCCTCTACAGTTTGGCACACACGATGGGACACTTTCATTTTTTTGTGTGAGGTTCCTAGTAGTAAACAATTGTTTTTTTTCAGTTTCTTGATTTTTGCATCTTGTGAGTGGGTACATGATCGACAATCGAGTAGACAGAGAGCCTCTTCCTATACAAAGGATCCTCTAGAAGTCATCTTTACCTTCATCTAACTATCAACTTAGCGTCCTTGTACCCTTAAAATTTTCCATACATTTGGCTTCAACCCTACTTTCAAAGAAGAAGCATAGAAGGTCATTGGATTTCTCTTCGGACACTTCAAATGATGCACAAGCACCAATGGAGGATCTTTTGAATGTATTCTCAAGGTTGGACATCAAATTCCCTACCTTTAAGGGATCAGTCTATGAAGATGTAGATCAACAGGTGAGAAGATTTCTCTGATTATATCGCAGTCATGGACTTCAAAATCAAGAGGACGTGATGTTGGTGCTATTTCCTTGTACATAAGAAGATCTTGTAAATAAGTGTTACAACAAGTATGCAGACATGCATTTTCAGCACGTGAGAAGCATTGAAGACTTCAGTCTTGCAAACATTCCGATCGAGCGACTCTTCAAAGCGAGCCCTAAATCAATTCAAGAATCTTAAATTGCATCGAGATAAATCTTTTCATGAATTACATACTTTTACTAAAGAACTTGTCTTTCGATTATCACATGCTCCAAGTGATTTCTTGGTCAAGAAGTAGATAGAAAAGGCTATTCCTAGGTCATATCAACATAAGCTTAGGGAATCTCTCAAACTCGATGCCACATAAAATGACTTTGTAGCAGTTGCCTCTGCATAGAGGAGGCTAGGATGCTTTTTAAAGGAGGGACTCAAGCAAATTATGCTACAAATTGTGACCTAATCAAGCAACTTAGAAGGGAATTAAGAGCTAAAGATGCAATGAAGTCAAAATGAAGAAAAGATTATCTCACCACCTGTGTGCCAAAACAAAGATTTAGTGACCCAACTTTGTCAAGAACTGGAGGAGTTACGGACCTCTCAGGATATCCTAACGTAATTCTAGTGTACCACATGTCACATACAAAGAAAATGTTGTCTACCTGAGGGCACACCTCTATGTCAACATTGCCCCAATGCCAAGGATCAAAGTTTACAATGAAAAAGGTAAAAATGGACCTCACCAAGGCAGCACCCTTTACTGTCACATTAGCAAACCACCATCGGGTTATGACCCTTGGTATCATTGAGAAGGTACCTATGATAGTGCAAGGCTGTTAGATTCCCTTAGAATTTCCCTACCATAGGATACCTCTTATCCTCTACTCTTGGAAAGGCCTTGGGAGAGGCAAGCAAAAGCATTGCATGATTGAGGAAGGAACAAGTTGTGGATTTCAACAAACACTAACAAACAAATACAGATACACTTGGAAGAAGGATCCAACATTGGCAAGGCTACTAGGTATACAATTGACACTCAAGTAATGCCTTCTTTATCTCATGAAGATGATACACTATTAAATTCGATGATGGGGAGTGCAGAATGTTGCATAGTGGAGATATGTGAGATAAATGAGGATTTTGTAGAAGCAACAAAAGGAGGCCAAAAAGAGGAAAATATTAACATTTTGCACTTGAACAGTAAGAAGAAGGAAACATGTGATTGTTGTATGATGGATGAAATAGAAAAACATTGGACTCCATGAAGCCTAAATTGTACACTTCTCTCAATTTGTGCACCAAGATGCCCGAATTGGGCACTTCTCTCAAATTGTGTGATGATGCCCAAGGTTGAGACCTCCCTCAAATTGGGCACCATGAAGCTCAAGGTGGGAACCTCTCCCAAGGTGGCCCAAGTGGGCATCACAAGGCCCAAGTTGGGAACCTAGCAGGTAGTGGACAAGTACACAAGGCACCTTCCCAGGGCTAGAATGGACTAGTCCTCTTTGTGGAAATGACTCATTCTCTAGAGTAAGGTAGTAAATTTCAATTGTTGCACGCATCTCTAGAGAGGCAAAAACCACCAAGTGGGCCACTTGACCTTAGTGGTTAATTTCTACCAAAGAGGATGACTACACTCTTTTCTCTAGGTGAAAAAACCTAGGATAATAATTATTTGGATGTTTTTTTTTTAATATGGAGAACATGACCAAGCACCTCAGACTACATCCTATAATTCAATGGTACCAAAGGATGTTCTCTTTCTTGAAATTATGTGAGAATGGGCCATGGAGCTAATTATAAAACATGAGATAAGTAATGTTCTTGTCTCTATTGATGAAGAAGAAGCATTCTTGTAGGACATAGAGTTTGAAGAGAACCAAAACTATTATTTGAGCAACCCACAAAGCAAAGTGATTATGGTACCTTGTAAACACAACCCAAGGGTGAGGTTTATCTCAGATTATAGTAAACCTAGAGCAAGGAAGAAGCTGACAAAGAAGCACATTGGAGCTGTAGAATGTCATTGGAAGACAAAGCCTCACTTGCAAGAGACTCCTACTATTCTAAAGAGGTATGCAATTAAAAAGATAGAAGCATCCAATATGAAGGATACTATGGCTCAGAAGAGAATTAGGAAGACAGACATTACGACTCTAAAAAGATTCGATGACATGAGGAGAGAAGTAAATAGGACTTATGGCCAAGGAAGAGATGTTAGTGGACCTCTGCATCTAGAAGATTTGGATGAGGAAAAGAAGCCCCTCGATAACACTTCCCGGGTGGATTCTGTGAGCCTCTCCTCAAAAGAAGACATGTGAATGATGTGTGTGCCACTCTCCTCCTATCCATTTATATCCTCTTGTATCTAAAATAGAAGTGATATGGAATGATCTAGCATCGCCATGTGGCCAGCATGCAACATTCATCCCCACTAACCATAAAAATACCTTAGGATATACCCTTGAGCTTAAGACCTTGGCTAACTAGCCCTCGTCCCACACACACATGGAATGGTCTCTGTAGACCAATGTCTGACACTCTCTCCCCCTTCTAAAGCATTGTCCTCAATGATCAATGAGGGAAGGTACTTGCGAACCAGAGTTGCTGACTCCCAACTAGAGTCAGGAAGTGGTAATCCTCTCCAAGCTACCAGATATTCTCGGATGGCATGATTCCTCAACCGTTTCTGTCTCTGATCGAGTATTATGTATGGAGAATGATCTTCTCTATCGGTTTCCTCCAAAGAAACAATACCCTGTATTAGATTATCCTCCCTAGAAATATACTTTCTTAGTTTAGTGACATGAAACACTGGATGGACTCTGCAATCTGAAGGAAGCTCTAATCGGTATGCAACATCACTTAACTTCTTTACTAGCTTCCAAGGTCCACAAAACCTTGGGGATAGTTTACTACACTTTCCTATGGAAAGTGAAGTAGATCTAGCTGATACTTGAAGAAAGACTCTGTCTCCCTCCTCAAAGGATCTAGGAGATCTCTTTCTATCAGCATACTGTTTCACCCTATCAGCTGCTTGCTGCATCTTGGCTTTAGCTATTTCTAAGTTGGCTTGGAGGTTCGCTAAGAATTCTGAAGCACTAGGACATTTCTTTGGCATTCCTATGTGTTGCAAAGCTAAAGAGAGCACAAGGCAGAGAAAAAGACGGGCCCCAAAATTTTTCCGATTTGGACACCCAATTTTTGTATTATAACCATTCTTGTAATATATTTTCCGATGTAAATCCACCAGAGGAGTCCTCTAGATGCATCCCCACAGAAGATTAGAAGCTTACCCATGTAAATTAGTAGGAAATTAGTCTTTAGTTAATAAAGTGCCGGTCTCTTGTGTGAAAGGACCATTTTTAGGGCACAAGTATATAACTCAATTGGTGACTCTTTGTAAAGACTTTTTGCCATTGTGAGAATCAAGAGCACACAAATTCGAAATTGTGTCTTCTCCTCTCTGTATCTTCTTCTTTGTGAGCCTGTGTGCATGTGTATTGCTTGGAAAGAGTGTTAAGAAGTGTTGTATATCCATGAAAGTGTTTGTTTGCTGTTGTTAAGGTGTGTGCGAAGTGTAGGAAGTGCTGAAGTGTAGGAAGGTTTTCCCGCGACTCAGTATTTTGCTCATAACTTGAAGTAGGAGTGTCAGAATTATGTGAAACCACGCCATTGGATGCGTCTTCTCGAGAGCTTCGAAACGCGTATGTTACTCGCTATATTTGGAGTTCGGAGCTGAGAGAAAAGCTCAATTTACTGTTGGCTGCTGTTCCAAGTATCGTGACACCATAACTGACAGTTGAAGCTTGTTTGGATCAGTCTTTACCTTGTTTGCACTCTTTGAGTAGTTCATTTGCATTGATCATCATTTGAATGCATGTTCTCATACACTCGGTTAGGTTTGTAAACTCATCGGATTGATAATTAAAGCGTGAATCCCCACTATATGCACTTGAGGGGGATTGAGGTATTGTCTCTTTCTCCACAAGTCCCTAAGTTGGTGCTTAGGTCAACATGTTTTTTGGAGGCGTTGACGGGGAGTGTCAAATCAAACCGAGTGTGTGATGGTAAGTAGCTTTTTGCATTGAAGGAGGAGTGGTGATTTTCTCTTCTTTGGTAAGTCACTATCAGCCGCACTTACTACTTCTCATTCTTGAGTGTGTGTAGTGAGTTATTAGTCTAGGAAGTGAGTGGAGTGAGTGAGAGTAGGAGGAGTAAGGGAGTAGGTTGAGTAAGTAGAGTAGCTTTCAGTCTTTGTTCCTTTGATTTTTTAGTGAGTAGGAAAGTTCTAAAGTATAAAAGCCAAAAATCGAGTTGTCCAAGTCATTTGTTTTTTAGCAAGTACCGTGAGCAGATTTCAGCGAGTATCGTTTTCAGCTAGAGAGGAGTTTGGGAGCTGCGCAGAGCAAGGGGGAGTGATAAAAGAGTTGGAAAAGTTTCCAAGGTAAGCACATTACTGTTTTGTTGTGATTACTTACCTGTAAATCAAGTTTCTAGAGAAAAACGATCTGCGATAGGTATCGTGGAGGATTTACAGGGGGTAGAAAGTGTATTTTGGGTGATACAGAGGGTGAGGAGAGGGTAGAAAAACCAGGAAAACCACTGTCTTGAATCAAAAGCAAAAAATCTAGCAAAAATTTGAAAAAGGGTCAAGTATCATGTTCTCCCACGGTCGAGTATCGCGATACCTGACAAGTATCGTGATCTCCTGTGGTTGAGTATCGCGATATTTCCCAAATATCGTGTATCGAGTATCGTGTCTCTCCGAGTATCGTGTATCGTGTCCTATCGATCGCGATATTTGCTAGAGATCGTGTATTATGTATCGTGTTCTTCGATCGCGATACTTCACCAAGTATCGTGTATTGAGTGTTGTCTTTGGAAGTATCGAGTATCGTGCCCTCGTGTATCGTGCATTCACCGATCGCGATACTTGTCACAGATCATGTATCGTGGTTGTCCAAGTATCGTGTTTAGCCAAGTATCGTGTATCGTGTCTCTCCGAGTATCGTGTTCTATCGATCGCGATATTTGCCAGAGATCGTATATCGTGTATCGTGTTCTTCGATCGCGATACTTCACCAAGTATCGTGTATCAAGTATCGTCTTTGGAAGTATCGAGTATCGTGCCCTCGTGTATCGTGCATTCACCGATCGTGATACTTGTCACAGATTGTGTATCGTGGTTGTCCAAGTATCGTGTTTATCGAAGTATCGTGTATCGTGTTCACTGAAGTATCGAGTATCGTTTAACTCAGGTATCGAGTATCGTGGGAATTCAGATATCGTGTATCATTTTTTGCCAAAGGTCGTGTATCGTGAAATTTTGGAGTCAAGTATCGTGACCTGAAAGTTTCTTCTTCAGTCATTTTTCCAGCCAAATTCCTCTAGAATTCTGACCCATAGTAAAGAAATCTAGAAGATAGAGGTTAGCAAGGGCTAATCAGAGTTGTTAAGTGGATGAACCTGAGATCTGGAAGAACCCTAGGAAGCCGAAGAAGTGTAATCTCTTCTGTAGGTAGTGTAGCCGAGCCAAGTAGCCGTTCACATTACTCGGAGACCTCGAGTGAGTCAGAGGAAGAAATTCCCATGGCTTCAGAGGATATGCAGAACACTGTACCAATGATTGGCATGATGTCAATTATTGAGGGAGAGTACCGGACCTCTTTAGAATATGTGACCACCAACCAACATGAGATACCCATATACTTGGATGGTCTGAACGGATCAGTGGCCAGACTAAAGAAGGCTTCAGAGGCTTACATAGTGCCTAGGCCAGCAGTCAAGTATGCAGGAGGGTTTTACATGGACAAAAGGGATATCCAGTACGTTGTTACAGAACACCCCGAAAACATCGATGAGCATGGGGAAGAAAACAATGCTCATAACCCTAATGGTGATGGAAATGAAGAGCAAGTAACTACTCCTACAGGGAGATCTACGGTTGTTAGGGTTTGGAGAGGAGACCTGATTCCCCAAGATGACTCCATAATGGATGTATACTTGATCAATGGAATGGACCCTCTCCTTAGAGCACATTCTTCAATATGGGAAGCAGCCCCTAATCCAGTTACTATCTATGAGTTGCAAGATCCTGATTTCCCCACCATCATCACATATTTGGATAAGAATCAGAGAAGATATTGGCCCTTAACGGAATTAGAAAGAGCCGAGTTGAAATATCAGAATATTCTAGTGTTTCCCCCTAGGGACCAAGCCACTACTTCACGAAACCCACTTGGAACGTCTTAGAATGATTCATATCAACAGTCGGGGCAAACACAACAAACACAAATCCCGGTCAGACCACATGTGCAGTTTGCAATGCCTGCAAATAACCCTAATTATCGACCTCAACCACCTGTTGACCCAAGACATGGAATTCCTGCCCCAGTCAGACCACCTGTAGCAAGAGGACCAGACATACCTGTAGGAAGACCAATTTTCCCCGTGATGCCTAGACCATCTGAAGCAGGAAGAAGATTAAGGCCAATTCAAGTGGCCAAATGCATGAGAAACCACTATGATGGCTCTAGTGAACCTTACAATCACATAGCTGAATTTAAGCAAGTAATCAGAGCCGAACAAGTGGAAGAGTTTTTGATCCAATATGAATCTTTTGGTCTAACTTTGACAGACACAGCGTTAGCATGGTTCCAACCATTAGATCCTGATAATTTTCAAAACATGGAACAAGTCTATCAAGAAATGATTGAGGAATTCACTAAGTCTGGAATTAAAAACAACTCGTCATCATTGATCCATAGCTTTAAGCAAGCCCCTACAGAATCAGTGAGATTGGCAGCAAGAAGATTCAAGCAATATGTGGACAGATGCCCAGTGGAAGAGAGACCTACCCAAAAATAAAATGGTGTCATTATTTTTGGAAGGATTATTGAACGGATCATTAAGATCTCTGGTGTATGTAAAGAGAGTTCAAACTTTGCAAGAATGCTGAAGGAATGTATTGATTTAGAAGACAATCTTGCGGAGGATTTGAAAATACCTCAAGGTAGCTTGAAAAGTGAAGATTCGGCCAGCAGCACATCAAACCCTAAAAACAATGTAGAGGAAATAGCCGACTTAGTAGCAAAGAAACTGAACGTTCAAGGACAGAGGAACTACCCCAATAACCCTATAAGAGTGCCCATGCTTAGAAGATGTATGCAGTGTGGAGGTGATCATTCCTCTCACTTGTGCACTAGGCGAGTAGTCCCACCACCTACTTATGCTTATAATAGACCCACCGTCCCAGGACCTCTACAATATTGCAGTGTAGAACAAAAATATACAAATCACAATACAGAAATTGCCCTTACAATAAGCAATCGAAACCATCACAGCCATATATGAGACCTTATGGATACCCTCAGAGAGAGCAAGGAGGTGAAGCATTGAGGTACCCCACTTATCAGCAGCAGGCACCAGTGCCACGACCATATGCTTATCAAGGATACACCCAACCACAACCAGTACTAGGACAACAACCACCCCATCCTCAGAATGTTGTCTCAGTGAAAGTGGCTCATCCTCAAGAAAACCTAGAGAGAGCAATAGTACCAGCTACACCTTTGATTGGTAATGAATCATATGACTCATCTTATGACTCTAGTCAAGGAGGCTATCCCTCTTATGAAAGCTCCATGATAGAGTATGGACAAACGTACGACCCATATGTTTATGACTTGGAACCACAAGATAACTCTTATGGATATGAGCAGGATTATGTGCCAATGATGTACACAGCTCCGAGAGCAACCATACCACCCCGACCCATGAACAGACCGCCTGTGCCCAGAGGACCATGCTATAGATGTGGAGGTGATCACTATATCAGAGAATGTACATTGCCAAACCCACCACCACCACACGAGTCTGGGAAGGCTACTGTAGTGACTGTGGTAAGGAACATCTTTTCAGAGATTGCCCCAAGAATCCCAACAAGGTTACCTCCAATGTGCAAATCAATGTGATAGAAGTAATAGAATCATCAGGGAGTGATATGGAATACACTGTGCCATTGAAGGCGATAACAAGAGCAAAAGCTAGAGAGACCCCAGAAAAACCTAAAAAACACAATCAAAGTGACCTAGAGATGAATACGCCTGCACCTCAAATAGTTGAAGATTCGGAAGAGCGTGAGAAAAGTGTTGTAAGCAAACGAACACAAAGATGGAAGATCCGAAGAGATATAATAAAGGAAAGGAAACTACAACAAAAGAAGGAAAATGAAAAAAATGAACAAACTCAAAAAGAAAAAATGAACCTGGAAGAAGGAAATAAGAATGAAAGGCATAAAAAGGATGAGATAGGATCGGTTTTAGCAGATCCCATGCCTGAAGAATTAGCCATGTGGATTCAGGCATACAACGCACAAATAAGAGCAGGACCTACCATAGAACAACATGAAAGAGAATATCCTAGAGGTGACCTAGAGAAAGAGAGGTTGGAGATCTGCAAAAAATTAATAGAAGTTGCTCAACAGACCTTAGAAAAACCTGCGTTGCCATTACCCAATACCCGAATTTCCGAAAGAGAATTCCAAGAGTGCATCATCACTAATGATCAGGAAAAACCCGAAGCAAGTAAGACACAGAATGGCAATTATTGTGAGGATAAAAGGGAAGGATCCATTGTTTCCCGAAGTAGAAGGGGAATGGCCTAAAGACTTGTGGGCAAGAGTCCAAGAAGACAGGTGGAAGAAAGTGGAAGGAATTGAACCGCCCTTTGAAGAGCTAGAAGCAGAAGATGGAATAGAGGATTCAATACCTGAGTTGAATTCAAATGAAATATTACCAATTGATCCGAGTAACGAAGAAAATGATAGTGTAAAGGTTTTGCCAAATTACACAGGAGAGTACGAACATAATTCAGAATTGTATTGCATTCCCTCAATAAGGAAAAAAGAACCGAACCCATCAGTCCAAACATCGGATATCATACAACACCTTAGAAAGGTAAAAATCCCTTGTACCCTAACATTAGAAGAACTGTTGAAGGTTAAACCACATTTGAAGGAGAAATTGACCAGTCAATTGGAGATCAAGACGGAAGAAAAAGAGATATCTGATGAAGTAAACACAGTAAAGATCCCAGTGGATAAGGTAGGATATTTTAGTGAGGGAGATGAAGGAAACACTTGCCTTCCAATTACTTATAGGGGTTATACCACCAAAGCCATCTTAGATTCCGGAGCTGGTGTAGGCATTGCTACTAGAGAAATCTGGGAGAAATGGGGAAAACCAGCTTTAAGACCAACACGCATGAAGATACAAATGGCAGACGGACACACAAAAAGACCCTTGGGATTATTGGAACGAGTAGTTTTTACCACATGCGGAGTTGAATTTGAACACACCTTAGCAATATGTCAATTTGAAAGGGCGAGCAATTATGAAATGATACTTGGGAGACCTTTCATGAGACAGCTAAAGGTTGTGCAAGATTGGGGAAAAGATGTTGTTTACCTACAACATGAAGGAACCACCACGAGAATAAATCTCCACACATATACATATCAAGATGTTCCCCCCTTACAATGGAATCAAATTCATAAGAAGGAAGACAATCAGTCAATTCACAGCACAGGTTCTAGTGACCAATCTTGGATGAAAACGAGGACACTCATCTATGGATATGCCAAACTGCAAAAAAGGAAGAGGATAGGAGAAAGGGATGGCAGCAAAGGCAAGGAGTAGCTAGGTCTGTACAAGATCCAGCTTACATGCCTCAAATCTTTTTGGATGAAGAGTTTGAACCTCACGGTTGGATGGAGATTTTAGCGACCCTCGATGTATGTGTGAACGAAGAAGTAATAACTATGAATGAATGTATTGATGAGGAAGGATATGCCGTTAGTCTATATGTGGTAGTCCTTCAGGAGGCTGAAGAAGGAGAAGTGATAGAGAAAGAATGGAAGGAGGACTATGAGAGCATTGAGATGGAGCAAGAACCAAATGATGAAAATAAAAAAATAGGTGTCACAGCTAATGAAAACAACCAGGAACCTACAGAAGAAGAAGAGCTGGAGTTAGATAAAGAACCAGAAGGTGAAGAAAACAAGCCACAAGATCAGTTTGAAGTGCCAGCCTACTTCAAAAAATATGAAGTAGAAGAGAGAAAAATTGCTATTCAAATGCCTAAAAGAGAAGCAGAGCCAGGAATAGCATATGACAATAAAGAACAAACCAAGAAGATAGTAGTAACCTTAGAGGAAGGAGAAGAACGATGTACTTTCATAGGACAGGATGTCTCAATGGAGGAAGAACAAGAGTTAATACGCCTCATAAGGGAATATCGGGATGTCTTTGCCCGGACCTATAAGGACTTGAAAGGAGTAGATCCATCTATATGTGCCCATAGAATCCCCATGACATCTAAAGCCAAACCTTCGAAACAAAGACCGTATACATACAATGATGTGTATTCAGCAAAGATAAAGGAAGAGATAGATAAGTTGTTAGATGTTGGATTCATTTACGAGATCGAACACATGGAATGGGTATCACCTTTGGTGGTTGTACCGAAAAAGAATGGGAAGTTAAGAGTGTGCATCAATCTGAAGAAAGTAAATGCCACGACCATAAGGGATAGTTACCCATTACCCATTACGGATCATCTGTTGGAAAGAGTGGCAGGGAAGGAAGTTTATAGTTTTTTGGATGGCTTTTCAGGGTATAATCAGGTAGCCATTGCTCCTGAGGACCAACATAAAACCGCTTTTGCAACTGAATGGGGAGTCTACACCTTTAGAGTCATGCCTTTTGGTCTAACTAATGCCCCAGCCACCTTCCAAAGATTGATGTGCCATGTATTCAAAGAGTTCCTGAGAAAGAGTATGGAGGTATACGTGGACGATCTATGTACTTATTCAGCTATACGATCAGAGCACATCCCTGAACTAGAAAAGATCTTTGCCAAATGTCGACAATATCGAGTATGCCTCAACCCAGAAAAATGTGTCTTCATGGTTTCACAAGGAAAAATATTAGGACATATTGGCTCTAAAAATGGAATTTCAACTGATGAAGACAAAATCAAAGTAATTCTGGATTTACCAAGACCAAAGACTGCTAAAGAAGTACAAGCATTTATGGGACACTGTGGATACTATCGGAGATTTATACATATGTATGCCATAATTGCTAGACCTCTCTATGCACTCTTGTCTCGATTTAATTGGACCGAAGAATGTGAGAAAGCCTTTAATGAGTTAAAGAATCGATTGAGTTCAGCACCAATCCTTCGAGTACCTAATTGGAATAAGCCATTTCACATTCATGTGGATGCTTCCAAGTTTGCCATTGGTTGCATCTTAGCTCAACCTGTAGATACAGGAAAGCTAGAGCACCCTATAGCCTATGCCAGTAGACAATTAAATCAAGCAGAGCACAATTATACCACAACTGAGAGAGAAGGCCTAGGGATGGTGTACGTAGTGAAAAAGTTCAGACATTACCTATTGGCAAACAAATTCAAATTCTTCATTGATCATCAAGCCCTACTATACTTAGTCAATAAACCTTGCAATACAGGAAGACTAGTACGATGGTTTTTATTGCTAATGGAATTTGATTTTGAGGTAGTAGTCAAGAAAGGAAATACCCACATAAGAGCAGATCACTTATCAAGAATGACCCATGGAGAACCACCCATAAGAGTACCAGATGATCTGCCAGATACGTACCTTTTTAACCTGGAAGTATGTCCCCAATGGGCAGAAAAGTTGATCCCTATACTCACGCATGGACCTAAAGATGGGATCACACCAAACCGAACCCAAGACCTTTGGAAGACTAAAAACCTTCATATCATTGCAGGAAGTTTGTATCTCCAAGATTCAAGTGGATTACTAATGAGATGCGTTGAAGAGGAGGAACAGGAAATGTGGCTTCAGAAAGCACATGTAAATCAATGGAAAACTCATTTGAATGCAAACGGAACATGGCAAACCCTGAGGAGATTAGGCATATATTGGCCAACCATGCAGAGGGACGCGCATAACTATGTATGAGCCTGCCAAACCTGTCAAGAACAAAATCCAGAAGTCCACTCTATGCTACTCCACAGTAGCACCGAGATGGAGCATGCCTCTGGTAAAATTCTTAAAGACCCAAGAATACCCAGAAGGAGCCACTTCAGCAAGGAAACGTGCACTTGTAGAACAGAGTAAGGATTATGCCATTATAGGAAAACAACTTTTCAAGTGAGGGAGAGATAATCAATTACGATTGTGCATTCATGAAGACGAATATCTTGCTGTTTTAGAGATGGCACATACAGGAGCTGCAGGAGGACATTTCTTTGCAGATAAAACAGCAAAAATGATCCTCTTTGCTGGAATGTGGTGGCCAACTCTACATCAAGATGCCGTAACATATGTGCAATGATTTGATACTTGTCAACGAACGAAATATCCAATTAGAAGAGATGAGATGCCACTGAGACCCATGATGAGTGCCAGAGTTTTCACTAAATGGGGAATAGACTTCATAGGACCTATTAGCCCACCAGCGAAAGGATCCCATGCCGAATATATAATTGTAGCCACAGACTATCTGACCAAATGGGTTGAAGCCAAAGCAACCAAGAAAAATGACGTAAGAACTACAACCAAGTTTCTCTTTGAGAACGTTTTCACTAGATTTGGACTACCGATAGAAATTGTGAGTGATAGAGGTACACACTTTGTGAATGAAGTTATAGAAGCCTTACTGAATGAATTCTTGGTAATTCATAAGAAATCAGCTCCTTATCACCCACAAGCCAATGGACAAGCCGAAAGTTCGAATAAAATCTTGTGTACAGTTCTCACAAAAATTGTTAACAATGGTAGATCTGATTGGGATAAGCAATTACATCATGCTTTATGGGCATTTCGAGTAGCCTACAAAACCGCCATAGGCACTACTCCTTTTAACTTAGTGTATGGACAAAATGCTATTTTGCCAATTGATTTCTTAATTCCCACTCTCAGAGTAGTAACCACTTACGAGTGGATGGGACATGAACTATCAGCTCAATTGGATCAAATAGAAAAGCTTCACGAAACTAGGTTACAAGCAGTAGCAAGCATTTATGCTGCTAAACGGCGACAAAAAGCCTACTTTGATGCTCACATTAAAGACAAAAATTTGAAGGAAGGAGATTTAGTTTTGGTATATACCTTGAAACAACACGCTAAGAAGTTGCAGAAGAGAGGATATGGCCCATTAATCATCAATCGTATATCGACAAGTGGAGCCATCAGCTTAGCAACCCTAGATGGGGAAGTATTACCAAACTATATCAGTGGATGTCGAGTGAAAAAATATCTAGAACCGTTGACTGAAGAAACAATGTCACGATTAATCAAGGGCAAGAATAGACACATCGAGGAGGAAAGGATACGAGAAGAAGCGAGACAGGAAGCACTAGAACGAATTACGAAACGGAAAGAGTGGATGAGAGAGAGAGATGAGAGATATCGACTAGGAGAAGAACTCATCCCAATGGCTAATTTTAGAGCCACTAAAAACCTAGGTCCATAGAGAACACAACCATATTTGATTTTGGGAGCGGGTAAAACGGAGTACCACTTAGTGGATGCTCTCATTGACACAGGAGCTTCCATAAGCTGTATCAAACTTTCTTTGACTCAGAAACTCAAGGAGGAATTACGTCCATCGATGGCACAGTTGATAGGAATAGGAGGAACAATTACTCAATGTATAGGTGAAATCACCTTACCTCTGCATCTTGGCAACAACACTATGGAACAGAAGCTATTAGTGTGTCATGATCAGGATTTACTCGAAGATGTAGTGTTAGGTCAAGATTGGATATACGAATATGAGGTGACCATTCAATTGGCTTTAGGATACATCTCAGCCAAGATAGGACATCGTGAAGTATTCAGTTTGCTAGACGAATGACCAATCAAAGCCGCAAGCATAGAGCCAAAAATTCACTCTAATGAACACAGTCATGAATGTATGTTCACTAGCACTATAGAAACCCCTTCATCAAGTACTTCATGTGAGGACACACTAAATCCTGCTTGCATACCATCTTCTAATCTAGCAAGTCACAAGAGTGTCATTCTATCTGAAAACAGCGGTAGTGAAGAACCATGCACAAGAGAGACTAGTCCTCTGAGTAATCCAAAGTCTGTACCTATTAGAATATACCCTATTCCGTACACTAAACAAGCTTGGATAAGAAAGGATCAAAGGGATGCATATCTTCAACGACAGAAACATCTTCGACATCAGAACAACCAATCAAACAAGAAGGCAAATCATTTTGAACACCAAAGTCAACGACGAATTGCTAGGATATGGATTCCAAAGAAAGTAGTAGCCGCCCAACCGGATCGAGTGCAAATATGGATTCCAAAATCATGTGCTCCAAAGACGCTAAACCAAAACGATGAACCACTGCACAAGGAGAACCAATATGGTCTAAGGTCAAAACAGCCAAAGAAGAGGAGCTAGAGGAAAGAGAAGGAGTCTGCAGTGGCAACACAAGCCAGTCCGAGATTCAAAAAGCAGATAGAGCAGACGTACAACATGAGAAGCACCACATTCATCAGGAATGTTTGGGATACAATACGTCCCAACAGAGTAAAGCAGATTTGGATGCCGAAAGGCAAGACAAGCTGCATGCATCATCCAAATACTTCAAGTTGCACACATTTGGAGTTATCAGGACCCAAAGTATGCATGATAGGGCCACATTACAAGGCCAAGCATTCGGCACATCTTTCTTCTATTTCAGGATAGTCGAGCACATTTTCCTCTTGGGAAATAGGAGAGCACTTGTACATACATTAAGAAAATCACTCAAAAAATAATAACCGCTTCGGCTATGACCTAACTTTTCTGTTTTTTTCTTTTCAGAAGAAAATATAAAAAATACCTAAAATATGGAAAAATCCAGGTATTACCTTTCTCACACCCACGGGAAAGGGACGACGCCATTCACTCGGAGCAATGTCAAGCTTATGACAGACAAATAAAGGGGGATTTCTGATAGTATATGGCCACTAATTCATACTCTATATTGAGTGCAGATGGCATCCACTAATTTCAAAGCGACTCAAGAGGAAGAGGTTCAGCTTCTTCCACTAGAATCCATAACAAAAGCAAGAGGCCATTGGTTTCTGGATGACCAACCGGTGTCGGACCTCATTTTTATGGCTACTATCAAGATTATGGACAGGGATCACTATTTCCCTATTATGTTGCAAGACTTCAAGACTATCATACAAGGATTACCTCGCATGGTGGATGTCTGGACACAAGCAGGAATAGAGGCATTTCTAAAACTGCCCATTTATTTGCCAGATTTTCAAAGATGCACGCAAGTGATGAACACACTTCAGCCTGCAGCGAATAGAATATCAGTTCCTGAGGCACGAGTATTGGACAAAGTGGGTACTTGGAAAACCATTCAATTCACTCATGAGTTAATCAACAAAGCTTTCGGATGGAATCAAGAAGGAATCACCAATGTCAAGGAGGAATGTCATGATCCAAAAAAGAGATCCTTTTTGGATATCAACAGAACGGATATTGAAGATGTTGTCCGCTTGGTGCATCAGCACTTTTGTTTTCCTAGTATGCATAGATACACATCACCTCAAAAGATTGTCGTACAACTGCTTTCACATGCTATGAGGCAAGTCGGTAATAAAGTAAATATGACTCCATATGTTCAAGAACATCTATTTGAAGCCAAGAAGAAGTGGGATCAGAAAAAGTTTCTCAATGGCAGTTCAGCTTTGACCTTACTTATCTATGAGGCACTCGAAATGAAAAACTGCTTGCGTGAGATGCCAACCTCAAAAGGGCTAGCCAAATATGCAAAGTCAGCTACAGTCCCAAAGACAAAGAAAATATTCATTGTTGTTGAAGAAGTAGGAACGAGTTCAAGGACACCTATGAAAGGAACTAAACGCTTAAGAGAGGAAGAAGCTCAGGAGACATCCACTTCGAACAGGACACACATCTTACCAAAGATTCCTGGAAATCAACAACCAATTACGAAAAGAGACCTCTCTACTGCCCTAGAAGAAACACATAAGTATATGCGGGGGCAGATAAATCTGAATATTCAAGGTCACCATTACAGACAAGCGAGCCAGGAAAAGAAACCGAAGAATAAAGCAACTCGTCAAGTACCTTCTAGATACAAAGAAATAGGATTGGAGGAATCAAGCTCTAATGAAGAATCAAGCTGTGAGAAGGACACCCTGGATACAGATATGCAAAAAGAAACACACAATGAAGATTGGACAGAGATCAATCAAGTTGAAGTCACGCTAGATAATGAACAAAAACAAGCAAAGAACATAGAAGAACCAAAGGAACTAGAGCACGTCATTCAATTGAATGACACAACACAGATTAGTATCAAAGAAGCTACCATATCGAATAAAGAAGTAATGCAACCTATTAAGGAAGAAATGCAAACTCCAGTAAACATAGAGTCAGACCTACACAAAAACAAAGAGCCAATTGTATTCGAGGTGCCAGATGACACACCTCAAGGCAAAATCAATCACATGGAGGCTGAGCCAAGCATACAACTCCACATTAGGCAGCCCCATGACACTACATTACACATAGCACAAGGAAAAGATGTGACAACAAGAGCAGAACCAAATATTCCTCATACTTGGTTAAATGTGGATGTTACTCAGTTAAAGCCGGTTGTAAAACAGATGATCCAAACGGCCATGGACACACAACAACAGATGATGGATATAGATGCAGATTATGATAAGGCCATGAGGGAAAAGAGTCAATTCCAAATCATGAGTGAACAATTGTCATCACAACTCATCCAGGCCCAGAAAGAAACGACAACTAAGGAAATGGAGTTACTCAATGTAAAAACACAATGTGATACATTGATGAACCAGCATCACCAACTCCAGGCACAATTAATAGATCTACAAAGATTACATGAAGCCAGTGAAGCAGACAAGGAGAGAATAAAAGCTAGAAGCAATCTGCTTCAAACACAACTAAAAGTGTACATGGAGGAGAATGATACTTTACCAAACAAAAATAAAGAACTGATGAAGTCATTATTATATGATCAACCTATTGAACAGCAGGAGATATCCGAAACTAAAGAGAAAGAATTAAGAGATCAGGTGGCACAATACGCAGATTTGCTGAGACAAGAGCAAGAATTGAGAGAAGAATGGGAACGTAAGTACATTCAAGAAACAAATGAACTAAAAAAGCAATTGAATACAGCACATGGGAAACTTGCAACAAGCTATAGTGAAAATATGGATCACGTAGCAAAAATTGGAAATGAATTGCTTGCAGCAAAGGAAGCGCTCAGAGTAGCCATGCAAGAAAATAAAGAGAAGACTGAACGTATAGCACAGTTAGAGATCCAAGTAAAGCAGAAAACACCAATCGGGACACCAGTAGAGCCAGGGAAGGAAAATCCTACTGACGAGGTAGAGGTACGTCCTCTATCTCCCCCGATTTGTAATTCTCCAATACATGAGCAGATGGCAGATATACATGATGATCATCCAATGCCATACACTGCAGAAATAAGTCAGAAGGAGCGGGCACTAGTGGTGTCCCGATTGACAGAAAATTTTGAAAATGAAGTAATCAAAGTAATGAAAGAAGCAAAGATCAAGGGTAAAGACCTGGAACAAATCATGAAGCCTTTCAACATTCCGTACGGATTATTGAAAGAGAAAACAAGACAATATATAAAGAAGATTACAAAGAAAAGTCCAGATGAGCAGCTAAACTTCAAACATGACGCGTTCAATTACACTCAGGAAGAGTTCGAAGCTGCACAACCGGTTTGGAGAAGGAAGTTTTTGGAGAAACATCCTACACTACGGGTGCATTGGCAAGCAGCACCGTATTTCCTACAGGTAAACCCTTCACTTTGTCCTATACCACGCCGAAGAGAAACCAGGGAATTTTTGGAAATGCAAAAGAACGGTGCTACAAATAAACAGTGGCTTAATTACCCTCTGCTTCCAACTCCGCCACATAATTATCTACCTACAGAAGAGTACATGGTAAAAACCATTGAATTTTGGCTGCAAAATTATGCAACAGTACCCGATGTAACTATAAAGATGACAAATAAAATACTCAGTATGATACTTATAGTATTGAAGGTCTTCAAGCATGCGGCCTACACATTTTTGAATTTCATTGGTATTAATGAGGGGCAGCCTCATTTTTGATCTGTCTGTTATGCCTAGCCGACCAACCATAATGGCCTATTATTCCAGGTTGATGTTCTTGCCCAGTACATATATGCAAACATTCGAAGAAGCATTCTTTATAGGATTTTTTTGAAATTGATTCAGAAGTCTTTTTAAAGATGTCCTCCAACCTGAATGCCAGATCAGTGGCATACGAACTGAGCTTCTTGGCGGACCATAGACAGCCATCCCATGACGGTGTAAAGGCAGAACAGTGGAAACAGCTAATGATACGTGAAACCAATCTGCTTAATGAAACAGAGCAAAAAGTATACAGAACATACTCCCGTCGACTGTCAAAGCCTGTCGGGGACGACAGAGTCTAGGAGGGGGGCAGTGTTGAGGGAGAATCAAGCAAAAAGAAGAAGACAAAGAAAAAAGCTTCAATAAAAAGATACTTAATGAAGACATATCTCTGCAAGAAGCCCCACAGGGGCACGCAACACCCATCTCTGCACAGAGCCCCGCAGGGGCACATATCAAGGAAAAAGCACGTAGGTGGAAGGAGGAACCAGGGCCAACAAGTATCCATGAAGAAGTGCAAGAAGATATCCAGCGGTTCCGAAACCACAAGAGGATGCTTGAACCTCTTGATCTTTGGAAGGTCGAGATCGAAGACTGAAACATCACATCCTCATACCTTCCACTGGTGGCGTGCGTGGCAACCCGACTTATAAAGCAAAACAAATGCATCAGGCCCAGAGAATGTAAAACAAGAATTAAGAAGAGGCCATCAAAACCGAACAACTGTTTAACAAACAGGCAGAACTGAGCAAGGGTTGCGAGCGATGAAAAGAAAAGAACAGGCAGCACAAATGCATCAGGCCGAGAGGATGTAAAAGACAAAATCAAGACCAGGGCCATTAAAACGTAATGTCAGTCTAACCAGTAGGCAGAACTGACCGAAGGATGCATGCGGACAACAAACTGAAGACAAGAAGTAAAGCCTGTCAAGGGACGACAGAGACGAAGAGGGGGAGAGTGTTGCAGAGCTAAAGAGAGCACAAGGCAGAGAAAAAGACGGGCCCCAAAATTTTTCCGATTTCGACACCCAATTTTTGTATTATAACCATTCTTGTAATATATTTTCCGATGTAAATGCACCAGAGGAGTTCTCTAGATGCATCCCCACAGAAGATTAGAAGCTTACCCATGTAAATTAGTAGGAAACTAGTCTTTAGTTAATAAAGTGCCGGTCTCTTCTGTGAAAGGACCATTTTTAGGGCACAAGTATATAACTCAATTGGTGACTCTTTGTAAAGACTTTTTGCCATTGTGAGAATCAAGAGCACAGAAATTCGAAATCGTGTCTTCTCCTCTCTGTATCTTCTTCTTTGTGAGCCTGTGTGCATGTGTATTGCTTGGAAAGAGTGTTAGGAAGTGTTGTCTATCCATGAAAGTGTTTGTTTGCTGTTGTTAAGGTGTGTGCGAAGTGTAGGAAGTGCTGAAGTGTAGGAAGGTTT
This sequence comes from Ceratopteris richardii, assembly GCA_020310875.1. NCBI lineage: Eukaryota > Viridiplantae > Streptophyta > Polypodiopsida > Polypodiales > Pteridaceae > Ceratopteris > Ceratopteris richardii. The sequence goes on from CM035411.1 coordinate 118,219,331, forward strand.
TCCCGTGACTCAGTATTTTGCTCATAACTTGAAGTAGGAGTGTCAAAATTGAGTGAAACCACCGCCATTGGATGCGTCTTCTTGAGAGCTTTGAAACGCATATGCTATTTCTATATTTGGAGTCTGGATCTGAGAGAAAAGCTCAATTTACTGTTGGCTGCTATTCCAAGTATCGTGACACCATAACTGACAGTTGAAGCTTGTTTGGATCAGTCTTTACCTTGTTTGCACTCTTTGAGTAGTTCATTTGCATTGATCATCATTTGAATGCATGTCCTCATACACTCGGTTAGGTTTGTATACTCATCGGATTGATAATTAAAGCGTGAATCCCCACTATATGCACTTGAGGGGGATTGAGGTATAGTCTCTTTCTCCACAAGTCCCTAAGTTGATGCTTAGGTCAACACTATGGTACTGGGAGCATTGGGATTGATTCCATAGTTCATCTCAAAAGGAGACATACCAGTCACCTTGTGAGGGCTATTGTTATAAGCAAACTCAACTAGTGGCAAATAACTATCCCAATCTGTCTGTCTCTCAGACACATGCCCGCAACATATCCTCTAGAATTTGGTTGAACCTCTCGGTCTGACCATCTGTCTCTAGATGATCACCACTACTCATTTTTAGTGACACTTTCAGTTTGTCAAATACGAACTTCCAGAAGTGTCCTGTAAATCTGACATCCCTATCTAAAACTATGGATGTAGGTAACCCATGCAATCTGCAGACGTGCTGGATAAACAACTCCGCTACCTGTGGAGCTTCTATCGTCTCCTGCGTAGGTATAAAATGAGCCATCTTGCTCAATCTATCTACCACAACTAGGACTGTATCCCGCTTCCTTTGGGTCCGTGGTAACCCCACTATGAAGTCCATGGATATACTACCCCAATTATGATCTTGAACTTGTAAAGGATGTAAAAGACTTGGTGTCTTTACCCTTTCTGCTTTGTTGACTTGGCACATAAAAGCATTGTTGAACATAAGTATGAATATCTGTGGCTAATCCAGGCCACCGAAATGTTCTTCTAACAAGCTGTATTATCTTGTCAACACTAGGATGTCCTGCATAGGGAACATCATGGTTATCATGCATAACTTTGTTTTGCAAATCGCGAGAATCTAGCACACAAACCTTTCCTTCCCGCTTCACTATTCCATTCTCCTGTGAGAGATTAGAATACGGAATGGACTTGTTTGCTCTAGTAGAAGAAGAAACAGCTGGAACTGTCCCGTCTCCTAAAATAGAGTCATCATTGATGGCTCGACTTATCTGTAACAAATGTGGATCTTCCACCTGTGCTTCCTTAATTTCTTGAAGCAATGAGCTTTCTAAAACTGTAAAGCTCATTTGATACATTATACGAGATAATGCATCAACTACTATATTTTCTTTGCCTCTTCTATACAATATTTCCATATGAAATTCCACGAGCCTGTCAGCCTCGAAGATCTGGCTGACTATAAAAATACTTGAGTGTATGATGATCTGTGAATACCTTAAAGTCTGCACCATAAAGATAGTATCTCCAAACTTTAAGTGCATGCACCACCGCATACAACTCTTGTTCATGCACCGGCCAATTGCGTTGTGCACTACTTAACTTCTTACTTTCAAAAGCTATTGGTCTGCCATCTTGACTCAAGACTGCTCCTATGGCTATGCCGCTAGCATCCATTTCTAACTCAAATGGTTTCTGAGGATCCACCACTTTGAGTATAGGAGCCTCTGAAACAGCTTGTTTCAGAGTATCAAAACTCTCTTGCTGCTCTTGCTTCCATGCAAATAGAATTTTGCCTTGAAGCAAGTTTGTCATAGGTGCTGCTATCAACGAATATGAAGAGATGAATTTTCGATAGAAACCGAAAAGTCCTAAGAATGACCGTAACTGCCCCTCATCCTGAGGAGTAGGCCATGCTAAAATGACTGATACCTTCTTGGGATCCATCTGAACCCCATCGGCTGAAATCACATGCCCTACATGCTCTATCCTTGGAAGAAACAACTGTGTCTTCTCCAGATGTACATACAACTAATTTTCTTTTAAAATATTCAACACAAATCTTAAATGATTTTCATGCTCATGCATAGTCCCACTATACACTAGCAAATCATCCACAAAATCAACAACACATTTTCCTATGAAAGGTCGTAAGATATCATTCATTAACATCATAAATGTAGCTGGAGCATTTGTCAAACCAAAGGGCATGACCAAATACTCATAATGACCAAAACTGGTCCTGAAAGCTATCTTATGTACATCATGATCTTTTACTCTAATCTGATGATAACCACTCTTTAAATCTTACTAAACACAATGGCTCCACCTAGAGCATCCAAAAGATCATCAATCCGGGGCATGGGATATCTATGTCTAATAGTGATCTTATTGAGTGCTCGATAATCGACACACATCCTATAAGATCCATCCTTCTTCTTCACAAGAAGAACTCGTGCGGCAAAGGGTGAATAGCTGGGTCTAATCAGCCCTTTTTGAAGATATGCGTCCACAACCTTGCGGACTTCATTTTCCTCCTGCAAACGCATTCGAAATGGTGGCCGAGCGGTCGGACTCGCTCCTGGTACCAATTCGATTCTATGCTCTATATTCTTGCAAGGAGGCAAACCTGATGGTAATTCCTTTAAAAGCAACTCTTGGAATTCTGCTCTCACTTTGGCTGAAAGTGATGGAGCATTCCAACTTGAGTCTCCATGACTGCATGAATCCATCTCAACATACGACAAATACATGAAATCAAGAAAATAGATATACTTACAATCAATTTTGAGCAACTTGGTAGCAGTCACCAATCGCGTCTCTTGGAGATCTGGTTCTCCACGGATCAGTAATCTCCTTCCCTCATGCTCAAACTGATATACATGTGAAGTAAAATCAATGACTGGTTTCTTCCTTGCATGCCTTTTCTTACTAAGAAATATGTCGAATCGAGCTAATCTCGCTATCTCAAAGTCCAATTTGTCCTCATAGGATTGGATCTGAATAGGAAGATCAGCTACTCGTCTATCCCAAGTCTCAGTTCCCTTCCCATCGACTAGCTCTAGGGAATAAGTATAATCTGACTGTACCGTGTCTAAGGGTAATCTCTTGACTAATCGGGAACTAATAACATTATGAGTCGAACTTGTGTCAAAGAGTACCTTGACAGACTGTCCTCCCACGACTCCTCTCATGACAATAAGCTCAGTATCTGGGAATTGGTATCCTTTCTGTGCCACTGGCGAAAGCACAGCATCTAGCACAGCATCTAGCACAGTCGGAACCTTTTTAGTGAGGGTCATGGCCACTATGGGAGATGATAATGGATATGGGGAATCCCCAAACTCATCCTCACTCCCACCCCCTGCCTGAGTCAGATTTATGACTATGGTGGCTACTATCTTTTTCTTTTTAGAATACTCCTTATACAAGTGCTACCCTAAGCAACCATAGCACAAACCCTCTTTCATTGCCTTCTCTTTCTGCTAAGGGGTAAGAATAGATCGGTTATATGCCCTCTCAGCCAGAGCAGACACTTTTCTCTTTCCTCCTGAGACTGTTTGGATCATATGCACTTGCTTAGCCTCCCTAGAAGGCTGTGCACTGACCGAACCAGGAGTCGAAGTATGGAAAGGTCAGCTAACCCTAGTCCATGGGGATCTCTGGCCCTGGGAACTTGTGCTCTTGTGGCCGTCCTCATAAACCAAGGCCATCTCTGTGGCCTATGCCAAAGACTGACACCGTTCCTTTCTCAATAAAGGTCGGATAGTTTCTTTGAGTCCCAAAACAAACTTGTAGACTTGAAGAAATTCTAGAATGGTATCAGGTACTTTAAGAAGTACCTCTCTATACCTATCTGCGTATTCCTGAACTGATTGATTCTTCTGACTAATGAAGAACCAAGTGTCTAGTGCTCTAGACCTTTCATCAGGTGGTACAGAATTGTTATAAAATAGGATTTTAAATTGATCCCATGTCATGGGCTCCTTCTTATCCTGCTCTATCTTATGCCACCACCTATGTGCGACGTCCATAAGATTATAAGTGGCCTACTGAATCTTGTGCCTATCATCAGTGATATGACATAGGCGGAAGCACTGTTCCCACTTGCTAAGCGGCTGCTCAACCACGTCAGTAGTCCTAGTGCTAGTTGAGCCATGATATCTTGGCGGCTTAAGATCCTTAAGCTGCCATCTAGCTTCTTTAACTAAGACGCTATCTCTAGGGACTTTGGAAGTTTGATGCTCATCTGGAGCATCTATCTCCATCTCTGGCAAATCAGAATCCAGTGGCTCTTCTTCTTTCTTGGAACCATGCACGTGTTCCAAGATATCCTGAAGAGAACTCTGTAAGAATGAAATTCTATTATTCATGGCTTGAATTGGATCAACTATAGGTTCTCCCATAAGGGTATCTGTTCTAGCAGGTGATGATGGTTCGGATTCCATACTAGGACTAAAGGCAAGTAACTTTTCTTTTGGTTTTCTTTTTTTATTTTTTTCTTTCTTTTACACTAATCAAACGTATATACTAGTGGCAAGTGGAAAAAGAACCAATCAAAGCCTTTCCTTAAGAGAAAAAGACAAAAGAAAGAAACTTTAATATGTTTCCTAAACTTCAGTGCACATCCATGCTAATATTTTAGAAATTTCGACAACCTAACGACATTACTTTAAAATCTAAAATAATTTTGAAAAGCGTCAAGCATTCGACAAAATCAAATTATCAGTGCCGACAGGCACGATCGATTTTATCTTCTCAACGAACACCTGCAATTGAAAACTTTTCCAAGTACGTTGTTGGGCTCTACAGTCCCTCAATCAATTTTCTTTTTTCGATACCTGTCGATACTTACCATCTGCAAGAAAAGCTCAAGCACCGATCATATATCTCTACTTATGCTCTACTTACGTCATTCTACGCGTAATGCAAGAATACTTCTAACATGCAGAATCAACAAAATAATCAACCAAATATTGACTAAATACTTATCTCAGATTCTTTTGATATTCGTGAAGCATCCAATTGAAGAACTAAGAGTAGAGTATCGACTCCCTTTAGTTCGTGGATTGCATATGCCTTCAAGATTTGATATGTCAAAACAAAGCTTGAAAAAGCATTGTTGAAGAGGTATGGAAAACTTTACAATCCTGAAGATGACAAGGACTGAATCCAAACTATCGTATATAGCCACTTATTGGAAAGGTCTCTGAAAGAACTTTCTAGAGCAAAAAAAATCACGGCAATTGGATATATAATGACCAAGTTATGGTCAAAATAGTGGAAGAGGATAGTAAAATTCGAAGTGTTCTTTATTGAAAACTCCAAGATGAATTCGAACTGTGCAACGACTGCTTGAGAGATGAATGCGCGCAAGATCCTCAAATCGCACATACAACTTTGTATGTAGCAATAAGTATAAAAGGACCTGCAACTTCCTAAGTTTGCAAAGATAACGCACGAAGTGCTTGCGCAGCACCTCTGTAATCAAATTTAAAGAAAAACTTATTCACAGTATGTGCACTGTCGTCCCCCTTCTTTGCGTGAGGTCAACCTACTGGACTTGCGAAAATTATGGGCCGTAGCTCACGGGCAAATGCTCGCACGTGGTCTGGGGTGAACACGACAGACGGTACGCTCTATGCGAGGATCGTTCTCAAGTTGAGAGCGTAGCTCGGACCTCGTTATCTGTGCTCGAGAGAGGGTTCTATGAGAATCATGACCCTCCTTATATCACCTATAACCTCTTGCAAAAGCAAACGGACGGCCACTCGATAAACGTCCGCAGAACGCAAATGCCAAACGATGTCGATGCGCGATGACGAAGCTGTTGTGTGAGAAAAACAGACAGCCCCCAAGACATTATGGCTCTTATACCAAGTGTGAGGCTCTCCTCAAAAAAAGACATGTGAATGATGTGTGTGCCACTCTCCTCCCATCCATTTATAACCTCTTGTATCTAAAATAGCAGTGATCTGAAATGATCTAGCATCGCCATGTGGCCAGCATGCAATACTCATCCCCACTAACCATCAAAATACCTTAGGATATACCCCCAAGCTTAAGACCTTGGCTAACTAGCCCTCGTCCCACACAGACATGGAATGGTCTCTGTAGACCAATGTCTGATAGATTCTAGATTTGTTTGAATCAAGCATGAACAAATTCACTTATTGTACATATCATAGTTTAGTTATTTTATTTTCTTTAGTACATTTTGTTTGTCAAAATAAGCAAATGAAGTAGCAATTGATGTCTATAGAGAAGGTGTCTTGATGTCCATGGGATTGTCTCCACTTCAAGAGCTTGGAAGCTTTGTTTCTTGGAAGTGTTAAAGCATGAGAAATTGGCATGGTCGGTGAAATCGGGACCTAAGGCATGAGCAAAGAAGTTCGAAGTGAAGACATTGTGCATAAGAAATGGCCAAGAAGAGGTTGGAGGATAAGAAACTTGGCCGACCCTTAGCCAAACAAGTAAAAAAGAAACTCCTCATCACCTTGTACATGCGATCTCTAAACCATTTGATCTTTGATGGGCATCCCTTTTCCCATATGACCCTCTCTCAGAAGTTATAATCCTTATTTAATAAGATATCACTTGCTCTCTTTAGTTAGATCAAATCATGGAACCGATCACCTTGATTTTAGGGAGAAAATGAATACATTCTTGCAAAATAAAGGGCCATGCCTTATTGTAGGGAAGATGCATTTTCAGGTGGGGGATGCCATTTTTTGTGGGCAACACCTATCTGGGCGATACCTTGATATGTATGGATGGCTTAGGAGGGGCTAATGTGGGCAACCCCTTTGATATGTATGGTAGGATTTTATTGCATAATGGGTGATGCCTCCTCCATCTTATAAGTTGAATACCACAGGGGGCTAAGCACATTTTAGTGGAACACCTCAGACAAGGTGATCTCCATCACATGACACTACTTAATTATAGCAAATGTACCTCAATGAAGGTGATGCCAAATCATATTGGGTGGCACATCTTGAAGGCAACTACCTTGAGAAGAAGGCGACCTTGCTTATCCCATAATTGGGCGACTACTCCTTTGACAAAACAAGGATGATTGGGCATCCTCCATTTAGGAACTCACATTTTGGGTGTCTAATATATGTGGATAAGGTCACTACTTTTGCTTCCTCTCCTCATAAGAGGAGGGCAAATACCAATTTGTCATCTCATCTCATAATTAAGGCAACCTCCTATTGCATGATTTGGGCAACACTCATGTGATGCCACCACCCATTTGGGCGTGGTCATGATTGAGTTTCCACAATGGGGTGACTACTAAAGTGGGATTCCTTGGGCAAGTAAATTTGTTGACTACATCTAAATGGGAAACACCCCTTTTGTGCTTATCTTCCACATGGGCGAAGCCATAATACCAGACCTTGTGCTCTCGTCAATCTTTATGCTAATGAGGGGACTTTTCTATCAGGCAATATGGCTTATGGTGCAAGACTTTTCAAGCCTTGGATAATGTGGGCACCTACTAATTCTTAGCAATTCCCACTGCGATGACTACCATTTTTCGCATCACATCATCTAGCCATATGTCCCCTACAATTAGGCAAAAGGGTGATTACCACATATTGAGTTGTGCTCCTCAATCTGGTAGAAAATGTTGAGAAGAATATATTTTGGTCAATAAAATGTTAGAGTAAGGATTTATGTAGGGAATATCACTAAAAAGCTTTGGTGCTGTGTGAGAAGCTATAATTGGGTGCACAATTGAAGTTTGCTGCTAAAACCATAATTAACCCACTCATCCATCGTTTTGGTCACCACTTTGGTGTGTGTAGTAGTTTAAGCTAGGATTCCACAATTCTACTAGTTTAAGCTCTTATGATCATCATCATATCTCTCTGCTACTGTTTATGCTTCTTGAGGCTATTTCCTAGTCACTCTCTGCCTTCTATTGGTACTTGCACACTATTGTTGAGGTCACTCTCTGGTGATTATATAGAGTGTTGGCCTCCTAGTGGTGCTGGCTACTAGCACTACAGAGTGATTGAGTAGCCATTCTATTGAATTTTGTTGCATTTCAGTTGGAGTCCATTTTTGCATTGTAGCACTTCTCTTGCAGAGATTTCTTCATTGTTATAACATTCCTTGTCTCGATGAGTACTTCCTCTGTTGATTTCTTCTTGCCTCTCGATTGGCATGCTAGCCCATTATATGAATCATTTGGAATATTTCTAGCTCTTTGTAATCCTTTGGACTATTATGAAGTTCGAGGTTTTCTCATATATGTGCATTGTCTATTTGTTATACTCGGAATCTTTACTATCTCATTATTGTCACGGGAATGTCATAGGGTATAATTCCCTAAGGAAGAACTCCCCTTGAGTAGAAGAAGTAATAGATTGTGGTCATAGAGGCCTCTCCTCTAGTTTGGCACTCTCCTAAAGTTGGATACCTGAGTATCTCCTCTACATGCGCAAAGATCAAATCGAAAATTGTATGCATTCAAGGCACTATATTTACCCATTGATGCATTGATTAATTATAGTAATTGTCTATCTATTTGTATAAGTGAATGGTCCTATTCTACTACATGTTAAGGAATTGTAGTTTTATAGCGCTAAATATGAGCTTCATACGATTCATGAATTTAATGCGCTAGCTCTTTGTCGTTGGATGTGGCTGCTTGATCACAACTTGCATAATCTCTTTGGTGTTGAGGGTTGGTTGTCTAGTCCTAAGCATCTCCATGGAGATATGCAAGTGGATGAACCTCTTGCTTCATCCTTACCATGGACGCATAAAAGCAACGATGTTTGCACACACAACATACTCAGATTTCATTGGGTTTAGGATTTTGACAAACCCAAAAATGTATTGATGATCACACATGCACATAATTGGATCCTCGTCTACAAGCCAAGTCAGATATACATACTTTATGTTTATGTGCTTGTTTTCATTCTACATGCATAAAAGGCATTTTTGTTTTAATTCACATTTTCACATTGCTTGCAGCGGGGAACAGCTCCTTTTTGTAGGAGTAAGTTCTCGTATCCCTTTCAGACGTGAAAAGATCGATCATTGAGAAAGAACAATTCGAATAACTCACAGGCTTAAACAGTCAAGGTGTCTAGAAAATTGAATTCCCAATCTCTCAACGGACAAGCAGCCCCTTACGATCAATATATTGATCCGAAAAAGAAAATACATAGTTTTTTTTTTTAAAGGAGGTTTGGCCGAGGCCTACTCCCCCGACTTTAACTTTGTAATTGCAACTCTACAAGGAAGGGATTAGTACCCATGGGACCCCCCTTATCCCACAAGAACAGGGGTTAGACTCAGACCGGGAAGGAGTTACAACACTGGGTAAACTGGCCCGAAGGCACTGCATAGTTTCCACGCCCGAAGGCAGCATCACATTTACACGCCCGAAGGCTCAGGTGTGTCCCGCAGCACAGGGGGGTTGAACCCACGCCCCCGCCTCTAGAGGCGAGGGATTCAACCACTAAACCAGGCTTCTGGGATAGAAAATACATAGTTGTTTGTGCATTTCTATGAAGCAATGAATTCCTTTTTGTCATCACAAGTGAACACATCAAAAGGCATTCGCAATCTTAAGCTATAGCAAATCTGATCTGTTTCGAGAACATAAAATAGAGCAAAGATTGCGTTAAACCTTTACGCAATGATTGAACCAAGACGAAGAGTTTTTCAGAAATAAACATATACTTAATTAGTGAAATGGTGAAAATCAAAGGAAACCTTGAGACTAGCTCAGAACCTTCATCTTCAAATACATATTCGAATCTTGACATCTTCACTTTTACATTCCGCACATGAGCTGGAAAACACGTCGTCTCATCCTACCAGCATTCATCGTCATTCTTCAGCCACTAATAGCACAGAGGAATCAGCGTCGATTGGATTATCTTTAACACAGCATGTACTCCTCCATTTCTTGTCAGAAGCTTCAGCAAAACACCAGACTCAGACAACGATCATGCCCATTTCTCCTCTCGTGATCAGGATCTGTCCTTTCAAAACATAGATCATCTAGATGGGAAGCAAAGCCAAAACCCCTTCGCTGAGCTGCCCCTTTTTCTTTTATGTATAACAAAACGAACAATCATATGCAGTTCAGTGCCATATAGATCCATAGAAATCTTCTAACACCCATTCTCTTCATCACCATAAACAAAACTGTTGAAGCGACCTCCCTCTACGCAGTTTTGGCTTCCCCCTCTCTGAATGCGATTGTCTTCTCGCATATGTATCAACTCATCTAATGTGGGCTGATATGCTTACAAAGCCTGTGGGAGCAGATAAGTTCATCCTTTGCACGAAACATCTTGGAATCATTGAAATCAAGTAACATCTGTGTCACATTCCAGTACTCTAGTTACAGGGGAGTGTTGAAGCGGCTTAACTACGATTACGTGGATGTGTGACATATGAACCATGTGGCCAAACGCCATGTCCCCTCGAAATAATGGCTTAACAGCCGCGGCTCACTCACGTGTCTCATGATGTAACGATTCACATGTATGTAACTGCTATATTGAATCGTTAAACATATAGAAGTTGTTGCATGTATCTCTGCGTTATCTGTGGGCCTATGTAGGACCCTTCTTTTCTGCATCCACGAACCACAAAGATATAGGGGCTCTACACTTAATCTTTGGTGCTACTTCTGGAGTAATGGGCATGCAATTATGAAACAATCGGCCTTGTTGATGTAGGTGGATATATCCAGCATATCCAAAAGTGTTATACCATAATGTATTCTGCCAAAAAAAAAGAGGATTTCCACACCCTTTATAGCCTGTCTAGCACTGGTATAGATCCAGGTACTATATCAAAAAAATCGGTTAGTGAGGCAGATTGGTTGTCTGCCTTCAAGGTAACTCGACTAAAGGGGAAGATGAAAGTTAAATATGTTAGGCAAGAGCTCTATGATGCACTGATGGCATTGCATCAGAAAGTCTACCAGGAGGTACCGACAAACTATGAATTGTCTATACAATTCGCTAGAGCCTTTGCTTTTGAAAACTGTACCACTACTCAAACATCAAAAAATCTAGCTATGTACAAAGTGGCATGGGCTATAGCTGCAGAAGCTTCTATTGAAAGATGCAGGAAGATGGGTACATTGCAATCGAAGATGCAAAGGTTTTACAGTTGTTTGAATGATGATGCTTCACCACTTTTAGACCCTTTGGATGCGAACTTGCAGGAATAGAAAGAAGATGTTGATTTAAGTGCTCGACAAGGTACGACAGTTGCTGCCATAAGGTGAGTGGAGGGTACTAACATTACAGGTACTTTAGAATTGTTAATTGAAAGTGAACGGAATAAGTTGGATAGGGTCAAGCTTGATTTGGATCAAGCCAAGCTATCAAAGGCTACTGAGTCTAAGGTGACTACAACAATCATTGAGATGAGAAAAAAGTTACAGGTATCCATAGATGAATTGAAATGTTATGTGGGAATGTCTCCTGAGAGTAGGATTTAGTTGGAGACGCAAATTCAGATATATACGGTTAATCTGGAGCTATTAGGGGTTGAGCCAGATGAGAATGACAAGATAACTGAACCGAAGGTAATATTTAGCTTTATTGACATTGGTTGGAACATTTTTCTAAGGTTCAATACTGATCATTTGGATTGTTACATACACAAGTTGAATATAAGTTGCATGAGAATCGGCTGAAGAGTGCAAATTGACATCTATCCTTTGTTAAGAACATGTTAAGCATGATGGATTCAAATGAATTATCACCATTATTGCCATTAACTCCCCCAGAGTTACCATCAGCCCTTCTACTAAGTGTTTCATCCATGTGCATAGCATGTGGTTTGAATATTGAGGAGAGGGTGAGTTTTAGAGTGCACCTTATGTCATGCTGTGAAGAGAGATGGTGGATGCAATCCAAAGATGAGTTGGTGCTGCTACAACCAGCTTCACACTAGCCAACTAAGACTTCAGATTTGATTAGTAGACCCTTTGAGCTTCCTAAATCCACCAAAATATCAGCCAAGTACTTTGGAACATGTATCCCAAAAGTTTAAGTCAAGACAGACAAGTTGCAAGATGACTAGCTACCAAAACTTGTTATTTTTGGACATACATCTGTTGGAAAAACTGAACAGTGCTCTCAACCTAGTACGAATTAGATAAATTTCTTTTGGAAATAGCAAATAGACTTAGCAAACTTCCCAATCCAAGTTAAAACACTTCAAATGATGAACGGAGCACTGAGAACAAAGTTTTACAAAGTTTGGAACATGCCTGCCATTCTCGGGGCTCTACAGAGATAGACCAGTGAGCAGTAAAATGCAGATATCTCCCAAAATATTATTTCAATGACCATGAAACTTTATGTGCAGAAACTAGACAGTACTAGCTATTCAACGCATGTAAAACACTGAAGAATAATGAGTCAAACTCGAGATATGACCTTCTGAAGTTACTGTTGTGAGTGAGTATAACAGAGAACAAAACAGAGAAGTAGATGATGATAAATGTATAGATTCACATATGATTACAACCACATTGGCAATGAATCTTTGCACAATGGGATTAGAATTATAGAGCTATGGAGTAAGCTCTTCAATCTCTACAAAATGACATGAAGTGGTCACGTACAAGGCTTGCTAATCGCCTCTTCCTTCTTGCTCTTTTTATAGCTATTCTTGGAGGGAGTTTTGAATTTGAATTCGAATGCCTCCACCTAAAAGTGATCCCCAAAGTTAGGAGATATTCCCTCAGCTCAAAAATTCGTGGCTCTAGGTAGTTAGAGCCACAAAATTGCTTTTACATCATGGATGACGTAAGCAGTCTTTTTCCTTTTTCTTTTTTTTCAATTACAAGAGATAAAAATGAACTCTTTTACAAGAGGTGTTCACATGACTACACATGTGACTTACAAATGAGGATAATTTCAAGCATATCAAGCATGTAGGCTTGGGTAAAATGCACCAACAGCTCCCCCTCAAGCCTAACATGCTTGGCCTCCAAATAAGTCTTCAATTGTCCTTGATTTCCTGCAAGTAAATCATCAACTTGAATCTACTTAACTTTGTACCATCAAGAGCTTTAGTCAACATGTCTGCACATTGCATATCTGTAGAGACATAGGATAGTTGAATATCCTTGCTCATTAGCTTCTCCCTTACATAATGGTAGTGGACTTCAATATGGTTGGTTCTAGCATGGTATACCGGATTAGCTGCAAGATGTAGTGAGCTTGTGTTGTCACCAAAAATGTGAGGTGTTGAAGAATGAAGTCCAAGATCTGTGTATAAAGACTTTAACCACATGATTTCTTGAGTTGCGTTAGCCAAACCTCTATATTCAGCTTCGGTAGAAGATAATACCACGGTTGGTTGCTTCTTCGATGACCAAGAAATGATTTTTGAACCTGCAAATGATATATACCCGGATGTGCTTCTTCTATCATGGACAATCAAAATGGCGCAACCTCTGTAGAAGAGGATTGTTGAAAATAGGTGATGCTACAACCTGTGTGCACCCGGAGGAGTCCCAGGGCACCATCTACACAAGATGCACCTAGATAGAGTGATGCAGATCATCACTTTGATGTTCTGAACTGGCGCAGCTGGGCGTAGCTGATGACTCCACTTGACGCGAGAACGAGAGTTCTAGAAAGCTTTGGTTCTCTGTTCACTTGCACAGGCAGCCTGTAGGAGGAGTTTTGGATCACGTGAAGACCTCGCGCTCATTTGTCCAGATCTTCTGTTTACCGTCCGTTTCGCCAGAGATCTCTCTAAAGAGAGACAAAAGAGATGAGCTGTGGCGCGCTTGAGAGAGCACTAATAGAGAGTTGCGATCGCAGATGGGAGTCCCACACAACCCGCCCATCATTGATTTCAAAAATAATAATAATCAGAATTTTTATATATCCAGTGCCACATGTTCACATGATGTTTTCATCTTATGTGACTCAGGGAAATATTCCGTGCACCATTCAGATAATGGCGCACCCATTTTTATGCTCCATTTGATTGTAACTTGTAAATATGCCATTCTATGTATACTCATATGGCTTCTTGTAATGGGATTAGACACTGCCATATATATGTGGTAAGACCTTCCCGATGCCATACAAAATTTGAGTACCCAAGTATACCCTCTATCTCCAAGAATATGGTGGCCACAACATCAAAATAGCTACCTTAACAACACCCATGGATCACAAAGAAGACTACAACAAAAGGAGGCAAATGGATCAACAAAAGAACCAAGTGGAGGCTACATAAAAAAAAGGGAGGAGGATCGCACCAAAAGACCACAACAATGGATCCCAAGAAGAAGAAAAAGGCTTCTACATCGACTAATCAAGACCAAGTGGAGCCATTGATCCATAAAACACTACCTACCCCATGATGTAAACCCTTGTACATGTCTAGGGATCCCATATGTCCCTAGGTCCCATTAAAAACCACTTGGATCCCAAATGTCCAAGTATATGTCTTGGAATCCTATATGTCCCAAGATCCTAAGGATGTCATATGTCCCCAACTTGGATCCCATATTTCCAAGTTATGTCCAAGGATCCCATATGTCCTTGGATCCTAAAAACCAAATGGATTAAGTGATCCCATATGTCACTAGTCTCCCATATTAAAAACAAAAGGGTCATCACATGGAGGGGGGGTGTTGAGAGTTCCATGCTCCACCCTTTTGTCCAAAGCTAGAATCATTCACATGCAAGTGCACTTATCCCACATGCAAGGAAATTCTCCCAAACTGCATATAAGCAAGGCCTCCCTTCACTCCACACAAGCCATTCCACTCTAGCTCATTGCCAAGAGTGTGCTTCCACTCCTCATGGAGTCACCATGCTCATAGAGCATCTCATGTAAGTCATTTCCATTTCTACTTTAATTCATTTCATCATGTTTTCATATCTTTTATTTCTTCCTCCATAGTTTGTTAATTTTGTGATTACTAGTAGAGTAGGAGTAGTCCTTGTTCATTTCAACAAAAACTTCCAACCAAGCTTTGATAGCTTGTGATGTCTTCAATTGGCTCTCCTTCATAAGAACTAAGCTTATGATTTTGCTCCATAGGTGTACCTGCACACTTGGTATTTTCCATCTTGAACTTGACGAGCATGTCATGCACATACTTCCTTTGTGTGATGTATATACCTGAACCTGTGTAGATTAACTCCAATCCAAGGAAATAAGTGAGTGGTCCGAGGTCACTTATTTTGAACTCCTCCTTCATTTGAGTCTTTACCTGTTTGATTCCTTCAAGATCATTGCCTGTGATAATAATATCATCAACATACACACATAAATAGATTACTTCAGATCCATTCTTCTTTATCAACAAAGAGGTATCCGCCTTGCTAGCTTTGAATCCTTGGTCCTGCAAATAATTCACCAATCTGAAATTCCAAGCTCTTGAATCTTGCTTCAATCCATACAAAGCTTTTTTTAGTTTGCATACATAGTTAGGATGATGTGCATCCTCATATCCAGGAGGTTGTGCCATATACACTTCCTCAGAAATCCATCCATTCAAGAAAGAATTCTTTACATCAAGCTGATAGAGATTCCAATTTCTAGATGCAGCAAGACTAATGAGAACCCTAATTGTAGGCATTTTTGCAACAGGAGAGAAAGTCTCCTCATAATCAATACCATGGGTTTGAGCAAACCCGTTAGCAACTAACCTTGCTTTGTCTCTATTTATACTTCCATCTGAATTCCTCTTGATTTTGTATATCCATCGAGATCCAGTTGCCTTTATAGATGGCTTGTTAGGTACAAGCTCCCAAGTGTCATTCTCCTTCAAGGCTTCCATTTCTTCATCTATTGCATCTCTCCAAGCTTTCTTGCTTTGTGCTTCTTCGAATGTGGTAGGTTCTTCATTGGTTGAATCCTTTGCAATGTAGATTGAGTGATTTGTGACCAAAGAAGTATCATAACCAAACCTCTCTAGTTTCTTCTTCTCCCTTGAAGATCTTCTAAGTGGTTGATGTGAGCTCTCGAGTCCATATGTAGCATCCTGCATCTTTGCTTTACCTTTGTTCTTCCATAGCTTTAGTCTTTCCAATTCTTCTAGGTCAATCTCCGAATCACTTTCTTCAATCTGCTTTGGCTCCTTTGGTTGAAGTGATGGAAAATCTTCATCCAAGTCATATGGAAGCTTCACTTTCCTGTCATCATCAAACCATGATTTTTTTCATCAAAAATTACATCTCTACTCACAAAAAATCCTTTATTGGTTGGATTGTACAATCTATATCCTTTTTGGTTTTGATCATAACTAATGAATACACACTTCTCTGCCTTGGGATCTAATTTCCCTCTTACTTGAGAAGGAATGTGAGCATAGGCTAAGAATCCAAAGATTTTACAATGCTCTAGACTAGGTCTTCTTCCATTCCACACTTCATATGTAGTTGTTCCATCTAGTGACTTAGATGGAAGTCTATTTATGAGATATGTGGCTGTAGACACAACCTCTGCCCATAGATAGTTTGGCAATCCCTTTTCGTTGAGCATGGACCTTGCAGCTTCGACAATACTCTGTTCCTCCTCTCAGCTACACCATTGAGTTCGGGTGTATACCTTGTAGTGACTTCCCTTTTAATGCCTCTTTCATGCAAGAAGGCATCAAATTCAGAAGAGAAGTATTCTCCTCCACCATCTGATCTGAGTCTTTTCAAAGTCCTACCTGTTTGGTTTTCAACAAGAGCAATATACTTCTTAAAGCAATTAAACACTTCATCCTTGTGCTTCATGAAAAACAGAATGGTCTGTTGAGGCTTCACTCACTAATTAGGCATGGATATTTGAAGACATATGAAGAAAGAAAGGAGGAAAGGAGAAGTGAAGAAAAAGCATACAGAAAATTAAGCCTAAGTGAAGGGACAATTTCACTATTGTAAATTAGTGCAAATTAGAGTCTAGTTTTTCATTTTGATCTTCAGAACTTACGAGTTCAAGTCTAGGAGAATGTAAATCATAGGTATATAAGTTAATTTGAGACAAAAATCATGTAGAGAGAACTCAATTTTGAAATCTGAGTAAGTAGAGAAAAGTCGTGTCTTTTCTGAGAGAGATGTTGAGGAAAAACTTCTGAGTCTGAGAGAGTTTTCCATGGCTATGAGCAAAATTAGCCCAAGCCAGTTTGTACACATCTTCTTTGATATACAACATATGTTTGTGTAGAAGGAATAAGTCTAATTCCTCTTGTACATTGAGTTCTAAGTGATTTCACATGACTGTGTAAGTTAGTTGACAGTTACGACTTTTCTGGCGCACATTTACCTGATCTTCTTAAGGTCAGATCTCGAAGTATACTGTAAAGTTTTCAGTAAGTGATAGCTCATTTTAAAGCTACTATCCTCAACTACATTTGGTCAAAAGATCTTTAAGAAACGGGACGCATACTCAGAGAAATCAGCTTAACAGTGAAGGTATGTCAAATCGATGAAGTAGATTTCCAGTTTTCAGACATAGTGAAAAGTTTGGAGCAAAATCAGAAGATTTTGAAGTTATTACTTGAAAGTTTTGCTTGTTATGTGTTGCTTAACATTAGCAAGAACTTCTCTTAGTAAATGATCAAAGGAATTTGCGAAGATCAAGCTGATACAGGTCAAATTGAAGTTTTGAAGAAAAGGCGCAGATTTCTGTAAAGTGAAATTTTGTTTTTCACTAAGTTCAGAGTTGAAGATTCACATTTAGAGGTTTGCTAAGCTAATGATGGTTATGGAGGTCTTCTAATACCACATTAGTTTAGTTCTTGTGGTGTTTTATACACCAACAAGTGGTATCAGAGCAGATAAGGTCCTCGAGAGTAAAGAGAGAGCAGACACAAGAAGAATTGAAGAGTTTTTTATCAAAGAAGGTGGAAGCTGAGGTGTTCAACAAACAAAAGTCATCAGAAGATTATTTCGAAGTTACTCCCAAGGGTAAAGGTCTACAGAAGGTATCATTCTTTAACTTTATACTTATAGGTTGAAGCAGAAGCAAGGATACTATGGCAGATCATGTATCCATTGACAAATTGGACAGAGATAATTATCCTGCTTGGGTAATGAGGATGGAAGCCTTACTTATGAGTAAGGACCTAATGGTATATGTGACAGGTGAAGAAGAAAAGCCTAAATTTGAAGATGAGAGTCATCCAAGAAAGGAAGAGCTAGAAGCTTTGAAGCTATGGCAGAAGAGAGATGCAAGTGCAAGGGCTTATATATATAACACTATTACAGATCATTTGTTGCCACATATCAGAGGTTTAGAAACAGCTGAAGACATTTGGAATGCTTTGGAGGATCACTTCCAAAACACTACTAAAGCTAGGAAAGCTAGCTTATGGTCAGAGTTCACCACATTCAAGAAAAAGCAAAATCAAAGCATTAGTGATTATGTCACTAAGATGAAGGACTTGGCAGATAGCCTTGGTTCCATTGATGAGGATATTGAAGATCATAGGTTGATAGCACAATTACTTGCAGGGTTAAGAGGTGATGAAAGATGGAAGCCTTTTGTACTTTCAACAGAGCTCTCATTAAATCATTATGTGCCAGAATTGAATCAATTACTTGGATTGATGCTCACATTTGAGCAAGACTTGAAGTCAGATGGAGACAAAGGACAAAGTTCTGCAATGTACATGAAGAACAAGAAGAAAGGAGATAAAGGTAAAGCAAAGGATGAGGAAGAGTCAACAACTCAAGCAAATTATGCAAGAGGAAGAGGTATTGGCAGAGGTAAAGGTCGAGGAAATGGAAGAGGTAGAGGTAATCAGAACAATAACAAGAAGACATGTTGGATTTGTGGATTGAGCAATCATCTAGCATATGATTGTTGGCATAATCAACAAGGATCAAGCCAAAATCAAAACAACGATGGCAGAGGAAGAGGTGGAAGATTTCAGAATCAATTTCAAAGAGGAAGACAGAATTCAAGAGGAAGTTATGGTAGAGGTGGTGGAAGAAATTGGAATCAGAATCAGTCTTACAATACCACATATTACAATTATGCAAATGATACACAGAATGACATTCATACAACATTGATGATGAATTCAATAAGTTCATCAGAGAAGGAGGATCTCAAGGTATTTTATATTGACTCTGGTTGTTCAAATCATTTGTCAGGTAATATAGAATTATTGTCAGAATTGGAAGAAGGCAATTCAAGTCATACAGTACAAACAGGTGATAATACAAAACATAGTGTGCATTCAATTGGAAAAGTGAAGTGCAGGAGTGGAGCTGATTTGTTAACAAATGTTTTGTATGTTCCAACAATACCAAAGAACCTGATTAGTGTTGGACAAATAGTGGAAAAAGGTTTTCAAGTCAGATTTACAAATGAAGGGGTATTTGTTGAAGATCCAGAGGATGGATACAATCCCATTGTTTGTGGTAAGAAGGAAGGTAGACTTTTTACTCTCAAAGTGCAAGGAAATGTTGGTCAAGCCCTAATCACACATGGTGATGAAGTAATTACAGAGTTAGATCTTTGGCATAAGAGATTGGGACACTTCAATGAAAGAGGAATCAAAACTATGGTGGAGAACCAATCTGTATTGGGGCTACCAAATGTGAAGAATCAACATATGATATACAAGTGTGAAGCTTGTCAGATGGGAAAAGCACATAGACTACCATTTCAGAAGAAAGGTTTCAAGCATGATGGTTTGCTTGAACTCATACATACAGATGTATGGGGACCAACAAAAGAAGGATCAATAAATGGATCTAGGTATTATGTTTTGTTTATTGATGATGCTAGAAGGTGGATAACCCTTTATGTTCTAAAAGAAAGATCAGAAGTATTTGGAGCCTTCAAACATTTTCATGCTTATGCAGAAAGAGTTACAGGTCAAAAACTCAAGAGATTAAGGTCTGATGGAGGGGGAGAATACTTCTCCCAAGAGTTTAATGATTATCTTTGGAATGCAGGTATCAAGAGAGAGATAACTTGCAGGTATACACCTCAACATAATGGGGTGGCAGAAAGAAGAAATAGAACATTGGTTGAGTTTGCAAGAGCAATGTTAAAAGAAAAGAATTGCCCTAATTATATTTGGGCTGAGGCTGTAAATACAGCTACATACCTTGTGAATAGGCTACCATGTGGAGTTTTGAATGGTATGACCCCTTATGAAGCTTGGTGGGGTAAGAAACCAACACTTGATCATTGTAAAGTGTTTGGGTCAATTGCCTATGCTTATGTGCCATCACAACTTAGACATAAGCTTGAACCAAAGGCAGAAAAATATGTGTTTATTGGGTATGATGAAAAGCAAATGGGTTATAGGCTATGGAGTCCTTTAACTAAACATTTTATTGTTTCCAGAGATGTAACCTTTGATGAACAGAAGAGTTGGTATGCAGATAAAGATTGTGACCTTGAAACATTTGAAGAAGAGATAAGAAGGAATGCTAGAGGTAAGTCACATATGCAGATAGATGGAGATGAAGAACATATGCAAGCAAGCACATCAAGAGTTGGATCATATAGAAGAAATGAAGATGGACCAATATTTGATGAAGAAGTACACCCAGATATACATGAAGAGTGTGAACCAAGAAGGTCAACCAGAATGAGGAAGCAACCTACAAGGTATTCCTATGATACTTCTTACTTGACTCAGAAAAATTATGCTTACATGGTTAAGGAAGTTGAAGAACCTCAAAGCTATGATGAAGCAAAGGGTAAGAGACAATGGGAAGAAGCAATGAAGGAAGAGTTTGATGCACTTGAAGAAAACAAAACTTGGGAACTTGTTCCAAAGCCTAATGGTAAGAAAGTGATTGGAAATAAATGGGTTTACAAAATTAAAAGGCATGCAGATGGAACTATAGCCAGATACAAAGCTAGATTGGTGGTTAAAGGCTATGCTCAAACTTTTGGCATAGATTATGATGAGACATTTAGTCCTGTGGCAAAGATGTCAACCATAAGGACAATCATTGCCATTGCAGCATCAAAAGGATGGACATTGAGTCAATTGGATATTAAGAATGCATTTTTGAATGGATATATATCAGATGAGGTTTACATGGAACAACCTCAAGGACACATAATATCTTGAGCCTGATATAGATGGCTCCTTACTTGGACCCCACACATCCGTGTGCACTAGATCCAAATGATTTTGATACATATATCCTTTCTTATTGAAAGGTTGTCTATGAGCCTTTCCGAGTTGACAAGCTTCACACTTATAAATCATGTGTTGCCTTGGGAGATTAGGCAAACCAAGTACACTTTGGTCCCTGCAAAATTTTTTGAGTGTACTCTCACCAATGTGATCAAGCCTTTTGTGCCATATCTCCAACTCTGTAAGAGTTTGAGATTGATAGCTAAACAAAGATATGTTCTTTATATGTTCCACTTCAAAAGTGAAAAGCCTTCCTGTCTTTTCTCCTTTGGCAATCCTTCTAAAGCCTTGCCTTGGGTCTTCAACATATGCTCCAAATCGATTGAATCTAACCTGCAATCCTTTTTCAACAATCTATCCAACACTTATTAAAGTTTTGGTAATTATAGGGACATACAAGACTTTGCTTAAGAGGTTCATATTCCCATCTGATGTCTTCACATTACCTATCTTCTCCACTGAGTGCTTTGTGTCATCTCCTGTCTGCACTTCATGCTTGTTATGAGGATCTTCCAAATCAGAAAGTAAAGCCACATTTCCTGCTACATGGTTTGAGCATCCTAAATCAATGTAAAATATGTGATCATCATCCTTACCCTTCTTCACTGATAGATTCATAATCAATAATGAATCTTCTTGAATTTGGTCCTCTGCATAGTTAGTGTAGTCTCTCCTTCCTCTATGGCCACTTTAATAGTTGTTATTGTTGTAATTGTTGTTGTAGTAGTTGTTGTTGTAACCTCCATTGTATCTGCCTCTATTTGATCCATAGCCACCTCTATTGAATCCTCTTCCTCTTGAGTTCCTCGGGTTCCTGAAACATTCTTCAGTAGTATGATTAGATAAGCCACATATATTGCAAGGTTGAGATGATTGGAATCTCCCCCTGCCTTGCTTTTCGCCTCTGCCTCTTCCTCTAGCTGTTCCTCTACCTGCAAAGTTTGCTTGGAAAGAGCTACCTTCATCTTCATTCTTCCTATTCTTTGACTTGTCCTTGACCTTAGGTCAATCTTTATAGATCTATCAGACATGTTTGTTCCCTTGGTCCTCTTCTATTTGATAGTTCTAGTGATGCTCTGGGATGGTTAGTCAAAGATAAAATTGAACAAGGAATTATTAGAGGTATTTCTATGCCTGGATGAAAGTTAAAGAGGGTTATACCTTAAATCCAATGTTTGCTTCTAATCTCTGGTTTTTGTCACACGACTCATTATGGACTGGACGAGTGAATGCTGAAGAAGCTTCTCCTTTGTCATTAAGATGAATAAGTGTAGGAAAAAAGGCTTTAACTCATGGAATAGCCTTATGTCTAGGCAGGATATTATGGATCCTTTCTTCATTAATGACATTACTGATTTATCTCCTGGTTGTAAACAAGTGTTTATGGATTAGAGGGATCTGCTCCTCAAAGCCACGAAGAAGTGCAACGACTACAATATTATGGAGAGCACACATGGAGAGCACAAATATTATGGAACATCTGGGTTGGAAGAAATAAAAGATGCTTTTGAGATGGTAGTAGGAATCAAATTTACAACTATTGGAAAGAAATGAAGTTAGCTAGATAGGCTTACCTTTCTAGTATCTCTGATGCTCCTATGCATCAAGCCATGTACTCAAAAATCATATGTAATGTTTGATACCAACAGTGGAGAGTCACTTGCTCTAAGATGTATTGTCCTAAGAGGGCCTGCCCCCTGCATAGCTGTACAATATTTCCTAAATTTAATTTTAATCTCTATTTTTCCATTAAAAAAAAAGTCTATGGGTGGATTCAAGCTATTTCGATGGAACATAAATGGCATTTCCTTCCAAAACCATGCTTCCACCCGCACATCAATTAATCTATTTCAGGGGTGCGTGTTTTGTTCTGAGGGGGGTAAGCTGCCACACTTTTCTTTTTTCCTTTTGAAATGGATGTTCAACCTAACCCTACTCTCTCGGACTTTAATTTTGTAATTGCAAATGTACAAGCGAACAAGCATAGAACCCATGGGACCCCCCGTATCCCACAAAGCAAGGGTTAGACAAGTTACATAGTGTCTTGTTGTAGCCAAGGATTGAACCCCCACCCCCACCTCAAGAGGCGAAGAGCCAATCCAACTGAACTGAGCCACCCTCTTTTTTTTGAGAGAACAAAAAAAATGAGTATTATTATAGAAGAGTTACAAACTGTGCTACGGGCAAACCCTCACCAAATACAGATAAGCACTCCACCCTTTTTTTTAAAGACAACAAGAAGATTAGATTAATGATGGTATGCGTAAGTGTACAGAGGGCAAGATCCCACACAAGGGTCCCAGATTACAATAAATACTCAACAAATAGTATTGGAGCAGGGGACATACATCTGGGCAGGATACAAGTCAGAGAGATACAAAGGTTCCTGATACACAAGCTCATGTACATGAGAAAATCATGTCAAATCTAGAACTAGAGTACAACTTAAGTAATGAATCTTTCCAGTGGTTGGGGTAGGTGTTATACAGATGTTTAGATAGTTGAAAATCCTTAGGAGGGGCTGTCTTGATAGCAAGAAAACACCTCACTGCAATGTCTTTGAACCCTCTGCAGCTCTTGAATTTCTGCAACATGTATCTGGCAACATCAGCAAGGCGAATAGGCCTGTGGGAAGTGCATTGCAGAAGCCTCTCCTGCAGCACCTTTTTGTGTAGTAGCAATACCTGAAGACAAGTAGGAGATAAGTTAGTGATATCCATTATAGCAGAGTCGTGAATGACCCCACCATTGATAGTGAGGTCATTCCAACTAGAGTATCCCTTCTTGCAACACTTGTGCTCTTTGGTTCCCATTTTGCAATTGTTCCACAGAGATAGCCATCCAATCTAGATGCTTTCCTGAAGGAAAAAGTCAGAATGAGTAAAGTACTTCTCATTAGGGCAACATACCTTTTTAACCTCCATCCAAGCCTTCCATAATCCACAACAAAGGGAATTGCCTACAACAACAAAAGAGTGAGGAGACACAATAATATCCCATAAAGAATGATCTTGCTAGGATTTATAGTTTTCTATATAAAAATGTTGTGTTTCTTTTTATGAGGTTAGCCCATATGTCAAAAGAATCCAGAGATCTAGCTATCCATTTATCAGCTTTATTAGGGAGGCAGAAGATGTTCCACTTGATTGAACTTCTCAGCACAGAAATGGTTACTAAAGAAACTAGTTTATAATTATCTAGTCAAATTGTGTACTACATAGTGCTAGAAAAAAAGTTGTCCAACATCACATGGGTATTACAAATTCCAAGGCATACTATTATAAATGATCTTATACACATAACCATTTATGGTAAACATGTCTCTACAATCAAGGACTCGTTACATGGGTATTTTAATGCATCTTAGAAGATGGGAATACATATAAGCTGGTGGTCTTGTTTCTAACAACCTGTAGACATTTTCTTCTAGTCTCTCATAAAATAAACCCACCACATAATATGTTCCTGAAGCTATTAGGTTGTTCCATGCATCCATTACATTCTTGAGACTGAACTGTTTTCCTTGTGTGCACTTTAATAAATAGAAATCTGCACCTTCATCATTTTCCTCTTCTGCATTGCCTACAAAGTTGTCATCCACTGCCAATGCATCTGATAGGTAGTTGCCATCACGTTCAAATGTAAAATTGGAAAGGGATGAGTCTTCTACTTCATCTGACTCACTAATACGAGTCAAACTATGGTAAGCCCAATTTTGAACATGGCATTTGTTGATGCATCTTTTCCACTAACCATGGATACAATGAAAGCAATAACATGTTAGTTCTCTAACACCAATGCAATTTCCACCTAACCTTGAATAGCCACGCATCGAACACAAGGATCGAACTTGAGATATCCCCTTACAATCCCAAGCCTTCTCCCTGTTCACTTTGTCAATTTTCACTTCCCAGAAGACCCGTGTGACATCTCTCCCTTTTGAATCTGATAAATGTCCCTTGAGAAATTTCACAACATCTGCAGCACACCTTAGCATTGCACCTTCAGGTTTAAGTTGTTCATGGGTTAGCACCCTTTGCACAACTGCACCTGCACCTTCATGTTCTCCCTTCCCATGCCCTGACTCAAAGAAGTTCCATATCATAGTCATGCCTCTTAGCCCTGGATATCTTCCTACGAAGTAAAATGGACGTTTAGATTTAAATTGAGAAGCTGCACCATCTAACCATACCCAATGTTGGCTTAATTCAAGATTTAGCTCTCTCAACCATTGCCAATGTAATTGGAAAAAATGTTGCACAAAAAAGGGTGTCATGCTTCTTGTCATCGGATATGAAGAAGTGGATTACCTTTTTAGGAATACCCTCCAAATGAAAATATGTGATATGCACAAAAAAAGTTACCTGTACAGACCGCCCATGCAAAGATTGTATTTCATTTTGCTCGTGGAATGTATAGTTTTCTGCAAAATCAACCACTGAAACCACAACATCGCCTGTGAATTTAGAGAGACACATCATAAACTGGTTTGCTTGCCATAAATAAATGAAATTGTGCTTGATAAATTTCCTTAGAGTTTTCTCAAATAATCCTGTTACAACTTTAGGACTCATCTCCCTCTTTATCAATTCTTTCCTTTTATGAACTTGTCCTTCATACATTGACTCAACATCTTCAAAGATCTTTACAGGAATATGATATTCCTCAATGCTAGGCTCTACTCACCCTATCACACATTTGTACTGGTGGAATATGGTATCATTTTGATGTGGACATAGAATACTCTCTATAATACTGCTAATCAATCGAAATGTAGTTGTTGAAGCATTGCACATTGATGTCTTCCTCACTTGACAAATAGAACAATCACATTTACAAAGACAACTATGCACAACCAAGCTTCATTGATGTAGAAGATTCATTGCATCCTTAAGGTATGACATTTGAACGTGATAAATGCAGCAACATGTGAATCTATCTTTCAATCTCTTAACAAAATATGGCTTCAATGATTCGAACTTTCGAAGCTGGATATTTATCATTGGATGCAATTGTTTGAAGCATATAAATAGCTCCATCTACATTACAGAAACAAGTGGTTATTAGTAGTCATTAATTAGCTAGTTATCAGTTTGCTATTACTAAGTCGTTGGTGGTTGGTTGTTACAAGATGTTAGATTGTTACTAGTTAGTTCTCAGTTATTAGCTATTACTAATTAGCTTGTTAGTAATTAGCTATCATTAAGTAGCTGGTTCTTGGTTAGCTATTTGTAATTAGCTATTACTAATTAGCTAGTTCTTAGTTAGTTCTCATTAATTAGCTATTATTGAGAACAATTAGCTTGTTAGCAATTAGCTATTGCAAAGTAGCTGGTTCTTGGTTAGTTGTTTGCAATTAGCTGTTACTAATTAGCTTGTTACTAATCAGATATTACTAAGTAGTTGGTTCTTGGTTAGCTGTGTGTAATTAGCTTGTTACTAATTGGCTTGTTCCTAGTTAGCTTGTTACTAATTAGCTTGTTACTAATTAGCTATACTAAGTAGCTGGTTCTTGGTTAGTTGTTTGTAATTAGCTATTACTAATTAGCTTGTTACTAATTAGCTTGTTACTAATTAGCTATTACTAATTAGCTTGTTATTAATTAGCTATTACTAATTATTGTGTTCTTAATTAGCTTGTTACTAATTAGCTTGTTACTCATTATTTTATTACTAATTAGCTATTATTAATTAGCTTATTAATAATTAGCTATTACTAAGTAGCTTGTTCTTGGTTAGTTGTATGTAATGAGCTATTACTAATTAGCTTGTTACGAATTAGCTTTTACTAATTAGCTTGTTACTAATTAGCTTATTACTAATTAGCTTGTTACTAACTAGCTTGTTACTCATTAGCTTGTTACTAATTAGCAATTACTAATTAGCTTGTTACTAATTAGCTATTACTAATTAGCTTGTTACTAATTAGCTATTACTAATTAGCTTGTTAGTAATTAACTATTACTAAGTAGCTTGTTCTTGGTTAGTTGTTTGTAATTAGCTATTACTAATTAGCTTGTTACTAATTAGCTATTACTAATTAGTTTGTTACTACTTAGCTTGTTACTAAATAGCTTGTTACTAATTAGCTATTACTAATTAGCTTGTTACTAATTAACTTGTTACCAACTAGCTTGTTACTCATTAGCTTGTTACTAATTAGCTATTACTAATGAGCTTGTTAGTAATTGGTTATTACTAAGTAG
Source organism: Ceratopteris richardii (assembly GCA_020310875.1). Lineage (NCBI taxonomy): Eukaryota > Viridiplantae > Streptophyta > Polypodiopsida > Polypodiales > Pteridaceae > Ceratopteris > Ceratopteris richardii. The sequence goes on from CM035411.1 coordinate 118,246,681, forward strand.
CTGGTTCTTGGTTAGGTGTTTGTAATTAGCTATTACTAATTAGCTTGTTACTAATTAGCTTGTTACTCATTAGCTTGTTTCTAATTAGCTTGTTAGTAATTAGTGATTACTAAGTAGTTGGTTCTTGGTTAGTTGTTTGTAATTAGCTATTACAATTAGCTTCTATTGATTAGCTATTACTAAGTAGCTTGTTACTAATTAGTTTGTTAGTAATTAGTTATTACTAAGTAGCTGGTTATTGGTTAGTTGTTTGTAATTAGATATTACTAATTAGCTTGTTACTAATTAGCTATTACTAAGTAGTTAATTCTTGGTTAGCTATTTGTAATTAGCTATTGCTAATTAGCTTGTTCCTAATTAGCTATTACTAAGTAGCTTATTACTAATTAGCTTTTGCTAAGTAGCTGGTTCTTGGATAGACGTTTGTAATTAGCTATTAATAATTAGCTTGCTACTAGTAACCTATTACTAAGTAGCTGGTTCTTAGTTAGTTCTCAGTAATTAGCGACTACTATTTAGCTTGTTAAGAGTTAGTTATTATTAAGTAGATAGTCATTGGTTAATTGTTTGTAATTAGTTATTACTAATAATCTATTACTAATTAGCTTGTTATTAATTAGCTATTACTAAGTAGCTAGTTCTTAGTTAGTCGTTAGTAATTATCTACTACTAATTATCTTGTTAGTAATTAAAGATTAGTAAGCAGCTAATCATTGGTTAGTTGTTTGTAATTAGCTATTAGTAATTAGCTTCTACTAATTAGCTATTACTAAGTAGTTGGTTCTTGGTTAGTTGTTTGTAATTAGCAATTACTAATTAGCTTGTTACTAGTTACCTATTACTAAGTAGATCGTTTTAAGTTGTTAGTAATTAGCGATTACTATTTAGCTTGTTAAGAGTTTGTTATTATTAAGTAGCTACTTCCTGGTTAGTTGTTAGTAATTAGTTATTACTAATTATCTTGTTAGCAATTAGCCATGACTAAGTAGTTGGTTCTTGGATGGTTATTAGTAATTAACTATTAGTAATTAGCTTGTTACTAATTGGTGAGTACTTAAGAGCTAGTTCTAAATAGCTTGTTACTAGTTTGCTATTACTATTAGCTTGTTACTAGCTAGCTATTACTATTAGATTGTTACTATAAGTTACTTGCTAGTGGTTCTTGTATAATTAGCTCAAATCATGAACTGATGATTGAAAATAGGATTACCTGAGATACATCAAGAAGGTGAACAGGGTGCTCCAAATATTGATTTCTGCCAAGTTGGGTCCTGCTTATATCCTTCTTATTTGGTGACACCCTGCTCTCTATTGTCCAAAACGTGATAATCAGATGCTTGACCTCTTGTGTGATACATGTGGTACGTTTTGCCCTACCAATTGCCTTCAAAAAACTATAGTCAGACTCAATTGTACTTAATCGTCCAATCGTATCATAGACGACTTTCTTGCATACTCCCAGTACCCTAGAAAGTCTTGAAATATTTATTTGATTTTTTGATGAATATGCATCACTATTTAGAGCCATCATCAATGTTGATCTCTTCAACACAAGGTCATCAGAATTCTTTCTCATACTTTGCAGTGTATTCTGAAGACTAATGAAAAGGGCACATGTTACATGATCTTTCTTACTGCCCATTGCATCAAAAAGTTGCCCAATACATGGAGTGTGCAGCATCCTATTTAGTGCCTCGATTTTATCTTCACAACATAAGTGTCTCGTTTGATTTTTAAAATACTTGATGATCTTATCCACAATGCCATCCAAGTTGCTTGAACTGCAATTAGCATTACCCTCCACATTAGTGATCGACCTTGACATTATTGTGTCTCTATATTTCCTTTTCTTTCCATTCCAATAACATCTTAATGCTTGCTGATCACTATCCACTACTGGTATTGTATTAACTTCCATTAGTTTTCTTGTCCGAGATTGCCCTGCATCAACACACTACAAATGATGAAGAAACCATAAATACAATAACATCTACCACTCATCAATCCACTTTATTATATTGACTTTACATTGAGTATGCTCACCTGATATCACTATGTGCTCCATCACTTACATATGTAGACTTGTTATACCACTTTTAAACCTACAACAATCATCCAAGACCTCAGATGTTAGATACAATGAATGAACTGTTAGAGTATGATCAATGTCTACCCCTCATGATTGTATGCACATTTTGTAAGGCCCCCTTTATGAGGAGAAGCCAAGCGTGCATTACCCAATTGATGGGAATCCCAACTTGAATGTTGGATGAAGGTCATATTGGACCATGTAAGATATTATAAGGAAAGGGAGTTACCAGGGTCCCCAATTGTGGGGTCCGGGGCAGCGGTGAGCAGCCCCGGCTGGGGGGTCCAAGGGGGCCAGCGGGCCCCCTGGCTGGGGGGTCCCAGGGGGCCAGCGGGCCCCCTGGTGGGGGTCCGGGGGCAGCGCCCCCGGCGCGACGGTAAAGGGAATATTCCATGGAATATTCCCTGTCGGAGTCAGAAATCATTTATATTTGTTAGGTCGGTTCAACCAGTCTAAGCCGTGTATGGCAATTACGCGGGCGGTGGCCGCCCACGCCCTACCGCCCATGTATAGCCGTCCATGGCAGGCCACCCATGATCCTATATATACATGACTTCTGCACTACCTAAGACATTGAGTTGAGCCAGCATACCTCTACCTTGTATCTCCCTATCTAGAGTTGTCTAGATCACCATTTAAGCTCTACCTTGAGAGCGCACGGGTGGACAACGCCATCATCTTTGTACTTGCTGCTAGTAGAAAATTGTTGAGATTCTCCTATATCTGTTATCTTCTCTGCTATTGCTCCTGTGTTATATTGCGTAACTATTGTCTTACATGGTATCAGAGCTGTAAGGTTCGAATAGCTTGAGAAGTATCATTATTTTAGCCTACTAGCAGACTAGAATATCAGTAGATTATTCGAGTGATTACATGATGGCTTCATCGTCGAACACTAGTCTTGGTGCTTCACCTAATGTTAATGCTGCACCTATTCGAATTCGTCCACCTGCATTCACTGAAGGGAAGCTGGATGGAACCAACTATACACTCTGGAAGTTCAAAATTTCTGCAATTTTGGACTCCTATGAATTACTTGACACTGTCATGGGACCGATGGGATTGGATCCAGAGCCTATACCAGTTGAAGATCCAGCAAATTCAAGATTGATGATTCAGCCAGATCCAGATCTTCTACGAGCTTGGAAGAGGCGGAATGCTGATGCATTATGTGCGATTGTCACTAGTGTAAGTGATTCTGTGCTTACTTTAGTTCAACATACTACTAAAGCACATGAGGCTTGGGGCATATTGGCTCGACAATATGAGACCAAGAACCACACTAGGATACAGAATTTAGAAAATCAATTGGCAAATGAAAAGCATTCTGATTCTGAAAAGGCTGAAGATTTTATCAAACGGATAAAGCATCTTCAAGATCAATTGGCTGCAGTTGGTGTTGTTATAACACCAGAAGAGCTAGCTCGAAGATCTGTACGTGTTCTTCCAGCAAAGTATGATGGATTAGTAACAGCCCTTAACACTCAGGTAAGGCCAACTCCTCTTACATTTGAAGAGTTTTGTGCCATGCTTTTAGAAGAAGAGATGCGGCTGAAGAATCGGCAAAGTACAACTGATGCTGCATTCTCAGCAAATGCAAAAGGTAAAGGCTCTTCAGAGGGATCAAAGAAGAAGCCAAAGAAGAAAAAGTTCACAGGAAGTTGCTTCTATTGTGAAAAGAAAGGCCATGCCATCAAGGATTGCAGAAAGAAGCAAGCTGATGAACGGAATGGGACTGTAAAATCATCATGGAAGAACAAAGAGTCTGCAAACAACACAGAGCTGGAACTTTGGGTAGCTATTGAAGAGGTATGTTCATCTGCTCAAGCTCGTGTTGATGAGCCATGGATTTTAGATAGTGGAGCTTCTCGCCATATGACTAGTAAAAAGGATTGGTATAGTTCCCTAGTGCCTCTGCGGGAATCCATCAATGTAGTGGTGGGAAACGACTCCAAGTGTCCAGCTGAAGGAACTGGAACCATCTCTTTTATCACTTCTCCAGGTGTTGAGAAAAAGTTATCCGATGTTCTCTATGTACCTACACTCAAAAGAAATTTGTTGTCAGTTTCTGCAATAACAGATCGTGGACTCGAAGTTCACTTCAATAAGAGTGGTGCGGAAATCATGGATTCATCAGGTAATGTTGTAGGTAAAGGCACACGACGGGATAACTTGTATGAGTTAAGTGCTTTAACTGCTACAGAAGATAAAGATGTAAGCAGGTTATGGCACCAACGATTTGGGCATCTCGGATTTGCAGTTTTGAAGGAGATGCAACGAACAGGGATGGTTGCTCATTTGCCTGCATTTTCAGAGTTGCAGGAACCTTGTGAAGCTTGTATGATGGGCAAGCAACAACGAAAGGCATTTCCAAGAGAGACCAGCAATCGATCTCAAGCTCCTCTAGAGTTGGTACATGCTGATCTCTGCGGTAAAATGTCTACACCTGCTTTAGGAGGATCTTTCTACTTCTTGCTGTTAGTCGACGATTATAGTAGAAAGATGTGGGTTTATTTCATTCGAGAGAAGGCTGATGCTTTTGAAAAATTTAAAGCGTGGCATAAGTATGTAGAAAGTGAATCAGGAAGGAAACTGAAGAAATTTAGAACAGATAGAGGAGGTGAATTCTTGTCAACAGAATTCAACAATTACTGTAAGGAGCATGGTGTGAAAAGGCAACTTACCACAGCTCATACACCTCAACAAAATGGCGTTGTTGAGCGCAGGAACAGGACAGTAGTTGAAATGGCTCGTTGTATGTTAAAGGCTCAAGACATGCCTGATTCATTCTGGGCAGAAGCAGTCAATACAGTAGTCTACATCCTCAATCGAAGCTACACAAAAGCTCTGAAGGGGATGACTCCTCAAGAAGCATATTCTGGTAAAAAGCCTTCAGTTTTGCATTTCAGAATTTTTGGTTGTTTCTGTTATGCACATATTCCTGATTCAACAAGATCAAAGTTGGATTCAAAAAGCAAAAAGTGTGTCTTCCTAGGATATAGTGAAGAGTCTAAAGCATACAGGTTATGGGATCCTGAGGCAAGGAAGATTTTTGTCAGCCGAGATGTGGTGTTTGATGAACGACCACACTTAGTAGAAGATAAAGGTAAATCTACTATCTCATCAAACGGAGAAATATCTCACCTTGTGCCTATCAAAAGACAGGTTAAAGTTGAGGAGGAGGAAACATCTGATGGAGAAATTTCCTCAATAAAAAGCCAACCAATTGTAGCTGCACAGCGTAAGCCACTACCGAAGTGGGCACAACAGCTCTTTGATGATCACAATCCACATGTAGATGCACCAGAATCATCATCGGATGGATTACGAAGATCAAAGAGAATAGAGGAGCAAAGAAGAGCCTCAGAACACATTGTTAACATGGCTCTAATGGCAGATATCATGGGTTCGATAAAGGAACCTACCACCATTGAAGAAGCCATTGATGATCCAGATTGGAGAGCGGCAATGCAGTCTGAGTATGATAGTATACTCAAAAATGATACATGGGATCTAGTCGACTTGCCGCCAAAGAAGAAGGTAATAGGTACTAAATGGATTTGGAAAGCTAAGTATAAAGCTGATGGAACATTAGAAAAGTATAAGGCACGATTAGTTGCACAGGGTTTTTCACAGATTGAAGGATTTGATGTTCAAGAAACTTTTGCACCAACAGCACGCATGACAACTATTCGGACGGTACTTGCAGTAGCTGCACAAAAGTCTTGGCCTATTTTCCAGATGGATGTCAAATCTGCATTTTTGAATGGTCACCTCAAGGAGGAGGTATATGTATCTCAACCACCAGGTTTTGAGGTGCCCAATTCAGAAAATAAAGTTTGCAGGTTGAAGAAAGCTTTGTATGGACTTAAGCAAGCTCCACGGGCTTGGTACCAACGAATTGATCATTTTTTCAAAAATATGGGTTTTGAAAGAAGTACTTCTGATGCTAACTTGTATGTAACGAAAAGGGATAGCAAGCTAGTTGTTGTCATTGTATATGTAGATGATTTGATCATTACAGGAGATCATCAGGAACTCATCAATCAAACTCGGATCAGCTTGGGAACTGAGTTTGAAATGACAGACTTAGGTCTACTCCATTTTTGTCTGGGAATTGAAGTATGGCAAAGGAAGGATGGCATTTTCATCTCACAACAAAAATATTCCAAAGAAATTCTCAAGGCATTTGGAATGATGGACTGCAAACCAACTAGCACACCTATGGAGGTAAATCATAAGCTATCTATGGATGATAACATGCCTGATGTAGATGCTAAGAAGTATAGGAAGCTCGTTGGAAGTCTTATTTTTCTGTGCAACACTAGACCAGACATTTGCTATGCTGTTGGAGTGTTAAGCAGGTTTTCCAACAAACCTAAGGAGAGTCACTGGAATGCTGGAATGCGAATTCTAAGGTACATTGCAGGAACCTTGGATTTTGGTATTTTGTATACCACAGGTGATACACTCCAAGGATATTGTGATTCAGATTGGGCTGGAGATTGTGATTCTAGAAAATCAGTTTCTGGATATTGTTTCTCACTTGGTTCAGGAATATTTTCTTGGGTAAGTAGGAAGCAACCAACTCTCGCACTCTCCTCCACTGAAGCAGAGTACAAAGCAGCTTGTTTTGCTTCTTGTGAGGCAGTCTGGTTAAGGAGAATTCTTGCAGATATAGGCTTTCCATCAAATATGCCAATTGTACTCAAGTGTGATAATCAAAGTTGTATGGCTATTGCAAAGAACCCAGTATTTCATGCTCGCACCAAGCACATAGAAGTACAGTACCATTACATTCGTGAGCTAATTGAAGATGAAATTGTGGAGCTAGAATATTGCCCAACAGAGGCAAATTGTGCTGACATATTCACTAAAGCACTTGGAAGAGAGCAGCTCAACAAGCATCTTCAACAGATGGGCATAGGACCGAGACCTACTTGATTTATCATCGGTAAACATTGAGGGGGGGTGTTAGAGTATGATCAATGTCTACCCCTCATGATTGTATGCACATTTTGTAAGGCCCCCTTTATGAGGAGAAGCCAAGCGTGCATTACCCAATTGATGGGAATCCCAACTTGAATGTTGGATGAAGGTCATATTGGACCATGTAAGATATTATAAGGAAAGGGAGTTACCAGGGTCCCCAATTGTGGGGTCCGGGGCAGCGGTGAGCAGCCCCGGCTGGGGGGTCCAAGGGGGCCAGCGGGCCCCCTGGCTGGGGGGTCCCAGGGGGCCAGCGGGCCCCCTGGTGGGGGTCCGGGGGCAGCGCCCCCGGCGCGACGGTAAAGGGAATATTCCATGGAATATTCCCTGTCGGAGTCAGAAATCATTTATATTTGTTAGGTCGGTTCAACCAGTCTAAGCCGTGTATGGCAATTACGCGGGCGGTGGCCGCCCACGCCCTACCGCCCATGTATAGCCGTCCATGGCAGGCCACCCATGATCCTATATATACATGACTTCTGCACTACCTAAGACATTGAGTTGAGCCAGCATACCTCTACCTTGTATCTCCCTATCTAGAGTTGTCTAGATCACCATTTAAGCTCTACCTTGAGAGCGCACGGGTGGACAACGCCATCATCTTTGTACTTGCTGCTAGTAGAAAATTGTTGAGATTCTCCTATATCTGTTATCTTCTCTGCTATTGCTCCTGTGTTATATTGCGTAACTATTGTCTTACATGAACAATATGAAACTAAATGGACATGGTTAGGCATACTTTTAAACCTGCAACAATCATACACAATCTAAGATGTTACACATATATAACTTCCTTTTTTTAGAGAACACGAAAAAAGTATATTAATGAGGGAATTGTACAAAATGTCCAGGGGCCAAGAGCCCACAAGGTTTAAATCTTTCAGTAGTTGCCAATGTAATTGGAAACATTGTTGCACAAAAAAGGTGTCATGCTTCTTGTCATCAAATATGAAGAAGTGGATTACGTTTTTAGGAATGATCTCCAAACCAAAATATGTGATATGCACAAAAATAGTTATCTGTACATACTCAGGATGCAGCATGTAGAAAAACTAGGTATAGTGATGGAGTCCCTCTCACTGTTCCCACTCAACATGTAGCACATAGAAAAACTCACAGGTGAGAAGAGTTACTGCGGTGTACTCTCCAACATGCAGCACACAGAAAAATAGTTATCAATATTCCCCACTCAGGACACAGCGTGCAGAAAAAATGCCTATAGTGATGGAGCCCCTCTCACTATTCCCCACTCAACATGCAACATGTAGAAAAAATCCCAGGCGAGATGAGGTACTACGGCGTACTCTCCAACATGCAACACGCAGAAGAACCCACGTCATGAACGCTCCATGTAGGGAGTTGGAAAAGCATTCCTACTCTGCAACCCACAGAAATAGCATCAAGCTTTGTAATGTCTTTTCTGTCCCAAGGATACATGTTGGTGGTGGCTTCCAAAGTCTATTTTTGGCTCTTAAGAGAGTCAATTTTCCACTTCGACTTGGGCTAATAATATCCAATACAGAGCTTTTGGGTTGACCCTATTCTTGGCAGCATGAAAGTTAGGGAACTTGAAGCACAATGAGCAGGAGCAAATGTAAAAAACGATTCTTTAGAGTTGATTAAAGCCTCCGATTTTGTGTTGAGCACGTACGTCTTCCATCACCCATCAAGACAATCATTGAAAGATTCGGTCCTGACTCGTTACAACAGCACAAGATCAACAAAACAACAGCCAAGAAAACTTTTGCCTTGCACACTCCATAACGAATGTATGGCTGCCAAAGACAACAATAAGCTACACAAAAAAACTCCCAGGCGAGATGAGGTACTGCGATGGACTCTCCAACATGCAACAAGGAGAAAAGCTCGCATCATGAATGCTCCACACTCCAGCATGCATACAGCCGCCTACTCTCGCTGCACCACCTCGCTTTTACTCCTCTTTCAATAACCATTGCACCATCTTCAACTAAGAAGGATCGGTTTTTTCCATCTAATTAACTATGTCCCAGACATCACTTTTTTCTAACCATTAACATGCTTTCACCCATATACATAGGTTTTTTAAGGCGATGGCTATGGCCCTCATAGCGGTCTACCAACCTTATGCAACTTATTTCAATAATATTCCAAGGAATATTTTCCTTATCATGGGACTGAGGGGTATGAGTGCTAGGGATCATTGACAGGCTTGGGAACTCCCCAACCAAGGTTGAAAATCATTTCCGTGAACCTAATAATAGGGAAGTATCATAACGCCCTATGCTTATAATATATCTTAGTTATCTACAAGTCATAAATGATCCAATATGACCATCTAGCATGCGAACTAGGATTTCTACTAAGATGGTAATGAACGATTTATGTCACATCTTACATATGTGGAATACAACATAAAATCTCAAAGAGGGATAGATATTAGTTATTTTAAATGTAAGCCTAATATACTTCAAAAAACTAAAAAAGCAAAAGTGAATTACTCAAAAATTTTTTCCTTCACTAAAATGTTATTGAACAAAAAATAGAAAATATGTATGAGATCATTATGATTCTTCATATTGGAGATATAATAACCATCAAGAGCTTTTCATCTTGTACCGAATCTCTTACTATTGTATTATATTCCCTTATTTCATGTACCTTATTAAGCTTGATAGAGAAAATTATGAATGTTTTATTTACATAATCTCATTTGTATTCATTCCCTAACAAGGTTTCGCTCCAAATGTGCAAATAGATCTTTCTTCCCCAATCTTAAGAATCTAGGTTCAAGATGATGTTGCATCTTTATATAATTATAGTGGAGAATGTCTAAATAATAATTGATTATATATTTCCCATGAGATAAGGTTGAGAATTTATAAATCTTACATCTTATAAGAATCAAAATTTCTTTTCATCTTTTCATGAGAAAAAACTTTTAGGATTATGTATTTAAAGGTGTAGCATCTTTGTATATATTAAAAACTACCTTAGATTTAGGCCCATTTTCAAGTAAAACTTGCTTTGAAAATTTTTTCTATTTTTATTCAAATTATTTGTATCTTGATAAAATCATTCTAAATATTGCCATATATTATGAATGCTACAAACAAGCCTGATAGGCTCTTCCCTTTCTCTAAAACTCATTCTTTTTTATGGGATGCATAACCTTGCTCATGGTATATATATTTGCTTCTAGTGCCATTGGGATATGATGGAGTATGTCATCTCTTGATTGCAAGAGAAAATTGATGAGGCCTTCCTAGGAACACTCTAATGGCTACCGAAATTATCCAAAATTTGAATTGTTCTCAAGAACAAAGGATTGGAGCTGTAAAACTTTGTTTCTAGAAAATATGCTCTCTATGGTCTCCAACAAGCCATAGATCACAGAACTTGGAGAATGTGAGGAGGTATATCAAGCTCCTTGAACAAGAGAAACTTATATTTATCCAAATAGGTACCTTGTACCTATGTGTGTTGTTTAAACACATAAAACATGTAGAGACTAGAATAGTGAGTTTTGAAGCTCAATTTACTCAATAAGAGTGAACTTTTGAGACTCATATTATCCTCAAAAGAAATCTTGCAAGAGTAGCAACAAGTTCATCTATTCTTAGCTATCAAGCAAGCAACTACACAATGAGATATAGATGATGAAAGATCGCTACCTATGATAAATTCTAGCTAGCATGTGGTAGCTTATATAGTGAGTATATGAGAATTTACAAGTGCAAAAATGCTAGACGATGGCCATGGCTCGTCTTAGATCCCTTCCTTATATAACACTCCCAATTTTATGTAGAGTTCGAATTCAAATATGGCCCTAAAAAAGTCATGTCTTTTCCTCATGAAGTGAGATGGAATTTTCATCTAAAAAACTCGTGGAAACATGGTTGCATCTTCTAACAAAAAGTGAGGGTGATGAGGTACATGAAGTTTAGCTTTGATTCAAACATTTGTGCTTGCTAGATTTCTAACACTTTTCCTTAGGTTCAAGTACTAATCTCTATTAATCTTCTCCAAGTTGAGGTTGATCTTGAGCTTCTCCAACTTGCTTGCATCAATGAATTTATTTATGATATTTTCTAGTTGCTTTTTTGCATTGATATACTTAATGAAGTGATACCTAACCTCAATGTGCTTGGTCTTTGCATGATAGACTGAACTCTTAGCCAAAGCCATGGAACTCTAACTATCATTAAGCAAACAAGGTACATGTTGAGGCATACCCATATCACATGCAAGAGGAGAAGGCCTCATTGCTTCCTTACATGCCTCACTTGTAGCAACATGCTCTCCTTCTATAATGAAAACACTTTTGCATTCTTGAATATATGATCTACAAGAGATAGCACGTCTAAGAAAGTAAAAAAGGTACCCTCATGTAGAGTTTTGATTGTCTACACAACCAGCATAATTAGAATCTGTGTAACCAATAACAGATGGCCCTCCTCTTCCCAAGCATAAACACTTTTCCTTAGTGTCACTCTAATATCTCAAAATCATCTTGACTTCTTGCCAATGTTTCTTTCCAAGATTAGACACTTAGGTGCTCAAAACTCCCACTACAATTGCAATGTCTAGTATTGTATTGTCGCTACCATTTTGTACATGAGACTATCAACAATAGAGTGATAAGAATTTTTGTTCATGAATTCCTTTTTCTCATCTAATTTGGGGCAATCATCCTTGCTCAATTTCACATATGTAGGTAAAGGTGTATTCAATGCCTTTCCACTCTACATATTGAACACGTGAAGTACTTTGGATATGTATTCACTTTGAGACAACTAATGAGTAATGTAAAAAACAACAATATGTTTGGCATCCCCCAAATCCTTCATATCAAATGTCTTTCACTCAATTCCTTTTTTGAATGATGACAAGTCATTAGAGGACTCCCCAACAATCAACATTTCATCAACATAAAATATCAAACTGCCATGTGAACATCTCTTTGTGGGTAGAAAATGATCCATGTTGCTTCAAGAATAACCTTAAGACTTCATAAAAGCATAAAAAAATTGGTAGCATTGTCTAGGAGATTCTTTAAGTCTATATAAGCTCTTCTTTGGATTAGAAACTAGACTTTCTTTGCTAGGGACTACATAACCCTTTGGTTGTTCCATATAGATCTCGACTGTAAGATGGCCATGCAAGAAAGAAGTTTTCACATTCATTTCTCCATTGCAAAGAATCCAAGAAACATGCATAGTATAGTCATCTTTATTATTAGAAAGAAGATTTCCTTAGAATCAACACCATGTAGTTGCTTAATACCCTTTGCAATGAGTCTTGCTTTATACATTTGAGAAGAACTATCTGATGTCAATCTCACCTTATATACCCATTTATATGGTAAAGATTTCTTTCCCTTTGGCAAAGGTATGGAATCCCAAGTACTATTCTTGTGGAAAAAATCCACTTCACTCTTCATGGCATCCTTGATATGGTTGATCTGCCATAGAATGTCTATATGCAAAGATTGATGTAACTGGATATTTCCTAAACATCCCTATGTGTAGCACTCTTATGCATGCTAAGTAGAGCAACAATATCCTAAAACACCACTCTTCTCACCTCAACCTCCTTAATGGGTTGTTTATGCATCTTAGACTCATTGAAAATGAAATTACTACTTTCGATCGGTAACCATGGTTTAGGATTCTATTGGCAATATTGAAATTGGCATTCTTAACCATATCCAAGGAAAATTCATTTCTTTGACTTATAGTCTAGCTTTTGTCTAAGATTCATGGGTATATGAACATACACTTCACACCCAAAAACTCAAAGTTGATCATAGGATGGTGGCTTTCCTATCCATAACTCCTGTGCTACTTTCAAGCCTTTGGTAGTACTAGGTGAAAGGTTAATCACATGAATTGAAGTCAACACTACTACCCAAAAGCCTTGTGAAAGATTTGCATGATAAAGCATTGAAATCACTCTGTATATAGAATAACTCTATTTATCCTCTTAACTAGACCATTTTGTACTAGAGTAAAAGGAGTTTTGTTCTCTCTAGGATTTTCTCTAGACAGACAAATATATGAATTCATGTGAGGAATAATCACCTCCATTATTTGAATGTAAAGCCCTGAGTTTAGTTCCTTTTTTTTGTTACAGATCAAGCAATCCATTTTCTAAAAATAGGGAACACCTCATCCTTTGATGTGATATGATATACTCAAACTTTTCTGGTAGCATCATCTATAGAAGTGAAAAACTAAAGAGAAGTACCTAACGACTTTCCAAACATATGACCACACACATATGTATGAGCAATATCTAAAGGCTGAATTGAAGAGTGAATGTGTGTCTCATGCACATTACTAGTTTGGTTTCCCTATTGACAATGCTCACAAAATGCAAGATTAAAGAAAGATAAGACAAGTAAATAGCTAGAGAAAGAATCATTTTTTATTCCATTATGAGATATGTGGCTCAAATAGCCATGCCAAATACAAGCCACAAGTTGTTAATTATTAGCTAAAAAGTGTTCTTTCAATGATCCAAATTATATAGCTCAGTTTGCAATTATATAGAGCCAATACTATTTCCCTGGTTCTTTCATACTCTTAATTCCTTGCATAGAACCGGACCAAAACGTGTCTGAGTCTGCATATAGGACTTCCACCATAGCTTTGTGATGCCACACATGTGTAGGATCCAAAAATTTACCTTGGACTCCTCACTCAATTGTGGAAGGTCAAAAAGATCTTCTAGCTCTTCAATCCATGCCTGCAAATCTTCACCACTCTTCTTCTTGCCATCAAAATCATTAAATTTTACCTTCTTGAAGACTTGCTTGAGGGCAAACTCACCTACCTCCATATCTTCATAATTGCATTTCTCTCTTCCTCTAGGCACATTAGATATTCTTGCACCTTAATCCACTTCATCATTCAGCTCTATGAACAAATTTTATGCACCTTTTGGTTGCTCTATGCCTTATTCTTTGCATAATTCTCTAAGAAGCTTCTAAATAAGCTCCTCTTGCTCAGAGATCTTCTGTGTCAAACCTTCCATCATTCTCAAGGATCGATTCTACTTTGATACCACTTGTAGCATTTCCTCGATCAGAAGCTTCTGATCACTCAAGAATAGTAAATAGAAGAAAGAAAGAAAAATTCACGAGGTAAGAGAACATCCAACCTGAAAAAGTAGACAAGATATGACTAACAGAAAGAAGTTTTGGTATTATAGATTTTAGTGAATCAATACAATAGCTTTGGAAATTAGCTTTTTGATGAAGCCTTGAGCTCCCAAACACCCACGAGCTATCACAATCTCATTCACACTTGCACTCTCACTCATGCTCTCACTCTTAGTCACAACGTAATTCTCTCATTTCTCAACCTCTTCTTGCTCGATGCAGTAAATCTCCTTCAAAACAAAGTTTATCATCCCCCAAGGAAAAGTGTGATCCACAAAATATATAAAAATTCATGTCTCCCCGTGTTGCATGCAAAACGTTTGCAAAAGCATGCATTTGTAGTAGTGAAGTGCTTTCTTTAGTGGTACCTATCAAAAATAGAAGAAAAGCAATGAAAAGACATATTGTATGACATCCTTAAGTGTGCATGACAACATGCACGCTTCAAAATCAAGGATTTGGATAGAAATAGAGAAGCTCATTTTTTTACAGTACTTTAAAATGACACTTTTCGAAGCCTTGTAACTCAAGAATAGTGAGGAATCAGCTTAAGCTTGTGAGATACAAAACAATTCAACTCTTCAGTCTACAAATAGTCTTAGAGATGACCTAGGTCTAAATCAGTCTCCAAGTATCACTTTTGAGCCCTGCAAGTATAGATATTATATAGAGAGAAAAAAATCAAGGCATTGAGAGAAAATCTTGCCTCACATGTTCTAAGTCACTCTAGCTATGGAATGTAACTTCAAGTTTTGATTTTTGTGAAAAACATATATATGCGTCTTGAAGCTTTCTTGAATCTCTCCACGATAATGTTTATTTAAAATCTTTGCTAATCTATTGAGGATACCATCCCTCTATACTATTCAAGATGTTATCCCTCTATACTATTGAGGATACTATCTCCCTATGCTATCGATGATCCTTCAAGGTTGAAGGTCTTTCTTTTTGGTGCAAGGTGCAAGAATAAGAGCTTGACCTATGCTCTAGGACTTCTCTCATAATTATCATGGATAAATATAATTCACTTTTGAGCTCATTTTTATAAGTTCCAAGGTTAAAGCCTTGAACTTATCTTCGTCAATTGAAATTGCACAAATGATCAAGCTCAAGAAGGTTCACTTATTCTCATGAACATGAGAATGAAGGATGGTAAGTCTAATGATCATCTATTTTACATAAACTTATGTTGCTCGAAACATGTGGCAAGAAATGTGGCTCTACTCTCAGACTTGGAAAACCCAAAGACTAGGCATGAATTCCAAAAACGAGGTGACATAAGACATCCAATTGAGATTATTGGTAATGTGAAGACTTCAATTGGTAACATGAACTTACAAAGTAGAGTAATTTATGTGCCAATATCAAGGATTTTAGAAGATAGCAAAGAAAGAGAAGATAGGTAGATTGTTCACCTTTGAACTCTAAGACACTAAGAACATTTCCATGTTCAATTATGGAACTGAAACCCTATCAAAGTTAGAGGTTTGGCACAAGACTCTAGCTCACATTGGATAAATATCCCTCAAACAAAGTAGTAGATATTAGAGTGTAGTTTGACTACCCAACATACCAAACAAACACATGATATACAAATGTAGTGCTTGTCAATTTGGTATGTCATATAGTCAACCCTTCACCAAGAAAGTCTATACACATGGAGACCTCTTGGATTTGGTCCACATGGATGTTTGGGTACAAATCAAGGAACCTTCAATTTCTAGAATCAAGGAACTATGTATCTTTCATGGATGATTATAGCAGAATGATTATACTGTATTTCATGAATCATAAGGTTTAAGTAATTTCATGCTTTAAAAAGTACTTAGCTCTTGTGGAGAATCAAACTAGTAAAACCCTAAAAAGACTAAGGTCAGATGGAGGGGGAGAATACGTCTCCCATGACTTTGATTCTCATCCCCAAGAAAGTCATGGGAGACGTATTCTCATCCCCCTTGTAGCTTGGAGAAACCAAAGAAAGGCTAGTCTATCCATATAGAGACGATTGGACCACCAAATTGCACCATATGTGCATATGACTTGGAGAAGACTCAAAAGATGAGTGAAGAGCTTGGAGAAACAAAAGAGAGGCTAGACTATCCATATAGAGTGGCTTGGAGAACCAAAAGAGAGGCTAGAATATCCATATAGAGTGGATTGGAGCAATGGAAGGACAAAGGAAAAAAAGTGGAAGGTCATGATGAGAGAGAAGATGAAAGGGTAGATCAAGAGTTAATATCTTGTGCAAGTTTCTTCCTACTTAGAAGGCTTTTGTGCTTCCTTTTTGTGAAGATCTCAAGGAAATAGTGGAGAAGAAGACCCTAGTCATACCTCCACTAAAGCATATCAGAATTTCCCCTAATAGTATGCTACAATGCACATAGGTATTCCAACAATAAATCTTTTTGTGCAAAGTCATATTTTAAAATCTGATTCTATTTACATGTATATGCAATTAATGCATATGATATCATGTTGCAAAGCTCTCTTCTCTATGCTTTGCACAAAAGGTTCAAATATTATTATTGAGTTCCTTTCTAGTAGCGACCTTGTAGCAATTCCTCTCGACCTGTATTTGTTGGAGACCTCTACATCTCCAAAGGTTTGATCTATACTGATTTAAGAGCACTTCTATATCCGTTATGGACCAAACTTTACACAAAAATTACCTTCATTTACCAAATCTTCCACTATCACTTCTCTAAGTGAAAATCTTCCTTCTTCAAGAAGTCTACTTCAAAGATTGACTTCATTACCTGCACATATCTTCAGATTTCTTCAAACTAATGATGTACATATCTCCATGCTACCTTTGTGGAATCATATTAACCATTAGTCCTTCAAAAGAAACATTGAAACTTCAATTTGATCCTTAAGATCAAAAGTATGTCAGAAACTGTCTTCCTAAACAAGCGACTTTCACATAGCGAACTTCTAAGGTTGATTTCTCAGAGCACAGATGCCGTTTTGCGCAATGATTTTAGCCATAGCTTCCTTACCTTCTAGCTTAGATTTTGAAAGCTCACTCATCAAAAACTTTACACTGTACATTGAGATCCAAGCAAAACATTGACATGAAAAAGTGCACGACTTTGAGAGGTCTACCTACAGACTTTACATACACATGTTGCTATTGATCATACTCACAGCACGAAAGGAATTAGGCCATGAAACTTTGAACATAGCTTCATTAGCTTCTAGATTAGATGTGTACAAAATATTTCCTGATCCACATGATCACGCTGAGAGAAATCAGAGAAAGACTCTACGGTAACTCCTAAAGATGACTCTCTACACATCTATCTCAATGACACTTGGCTTCTAAAGACTCTCTCATTTATTTCTTTACATCATTGACTTATATACATATGTTTCTAGACTTATCCCACGTCTATTGCATTACTCCTTATAATCCTAAGGATCACATATACTCATAGTACAAGAACTACCACCTGTAATGTACATATGTATACAAGCTACCATTCTAAAATCAATTCACTTTCTCAAATGACTTCTTTCAGTTCAATCTGACCATTGACTTGCTTCAAGTTCTTTGTAATCATCAATTTGTGATTGGTTTGTTCCAACAGCTCCCCCTCAATCACTAATTGTGATTATTCTATTCTTCTTTACTCCTGCCATCTCTTTGAATCTCTGTAGCTTAGGTCCATCTAAGCTTTTTGTCAACATATCTGCAACTTGCTCTTTTGTTGGAGTATACAATACTTCAATCTCTTTATCAAGTACCTTTTCTCTCAGGAAATGATATTGAATCTCTATATGTTTAGTCCTGGCATGAAAAACAGGGTTAACTGCCAAATATAATGAGCTCATATTGTCTCCAAAAATAATTGGAGTACTCTGATCAGTTCCAAAGTTCTTCAATAAGGTCTTTAACCATATCACTTCTTTTGCACCCTATACCATTCCCTTATACTCAGCTTTTGTAGATGACAAAGCAACTATATGTTGCTTCTTTGAGCACCAAGAAACTAATTTATCTCCAATATAACAGAGATACGCACGAGTAGACCTTCTATCATCTGAATCATCTGCCCATTCTACATCACTAAACATTGATTCTTGTATGAGAAGTAAATCCATAATACAAACCTTCACTCAGAGTTCCCTTGATATATCTGAGTACCCTTTGAGCTGCAATCCAATGAGTCTTCTTTGGACAATGCATAAATTGTGATAACACACCTACTGCATATGATAGGTCTGGCCTTGTCAAGGTAGCATAGATTAAACTACCTACCAAATTCTAATATTTCTTCATATCATTAAATTCTTCACCTTCATATCTGCTCAATTTATGATTTACCTCCAATGGTGTGGTTGAAGGCTTGCAATCCTCCATGTTGATCTTGACCAAAAGATTCTTCAAGTATCTCTCTTGCGTAACATATACTCCATGTTGAGTATACACAAACTGCATCCCTAAGAAATAAGATAAATTTCCCAAATCACTTATCTTAAACTCCTTCTCTATTTGTTTCTTAAGCTCCTTGATTCCTTGAGCATCTGTACCTGTGACAATAATATCATCAACATAAATACACATGTATATATATCCATTTTCACTTGCCTTCACTAGCAAGCTACTATCTACCTTTGATGCTTGATATCCACATTCATTCAAGAACTTAATAAGCCTGTAATTCCATGCTCTTGGAGCCTGGTTCAAACCATACAAAGCTCTCTTGAGCTTACACACATAATCTGATCCAATTGAATCCATGAAGCCTTCTGGTTGCTCCATGTATACTTCATCTACAATGTATCCATTCAAAAATGCATTCTTCACATCTAATTGTGATAACTTCCATCTTTACAAGCAGCAATAGCAATTAGGGATCTAATTGTAGACAAGATATGACTGAGAGAAAGAAGTTTTGGTATTATAGATTTTAGTGAATCAATACAATAGCTTTAGAAATTAGCTTCTTGATGAAGCCTCGAGCTCCCAAACACCCACGAGCTATCACAATCTCATTCACACTCGCACTCTCAATCATGCTCTCACTCTTAGTCACAACATAATTCTCCCATTTCTCAACCTCTTCTTGCTTGATGCAGTAAATCTCCTTCAAAACAAAGTTTATCATCCCCCAAGGAAAAGTGTGATCCACAAAATATATACAAATTCATGTCTCCCCGTGTTGCATGCAAAACGTTTCCAAAGCATGCATTTGTAGTAGTGAAGTGCTTTCTTTAGTGGTACCTATCAAAAATAGAAGAAAAGCAATGAAAAGACATATTGTATGACATCCTTAAGTGCGCATAACAACATGTACGCTTCAAAATCAAGGATTTGAATAGAAATAGAGAAGCTCATTTTTTTACAGTACTTTAAAATGACACTTTTTGAAGCCTTGTAACTCAAAAATAGTGAGGAATCAGCTTAAGCTTGTGAGATACAAAACAATTCAACTCTTTGGTCTACAAATAGTCTTAGAGATGACCTAGGTCTAAATCCGTCTCCAAGTATCACTTTTGAGCCCTGCAAGTATAGATATTATATAGAGAGAATAAAATCAAGGCATTGAGAGAAAATCTTGCCTCACATGTTCTAAGTCACTCTAGCTATGGAATGTAGCTTTAAGTTTTGTTTTTTGTGAAAAACATATATATGCATCTTGAAGCTTTCTTGAATCTCTCCACAATAATGTTTATTTGAAATCTTTGCTAATCTATTTAGGATACCATCCCTCTATACTATTCAAGATGTTATCCCTCTATACTATTGAGGATACTATCTCCCTGTGCTATAGATGATCCTTCAAAGTTGAAGGTCTTTCTTTTTGGTCCAAGGTGCAAGCATAAGAGCTTGACCTATGCTCTAGGACTTCTCTCATAATTATCATGGATAAATGTAATTCACTTTCGTGCTCATGTTTATAAGTTCTAAGGTTAAAGCCTTGAACTTATCTTCGTCAATTGAAATTGCACAAATGATCAAGCTCAAGAAGGTTCACTTATTCTCATGAACATAACAATGAAGGATGGTAAGTCTAATGAGCATCTATTTTACATAAACTTATGTTGCTCGAAACATGTGCAAGAAATGTGGCTCTACTCTCAGACTTGGAAAACCCAAAGACTAGGCATGAATTCCAAAAACGAGGTGACACAAGACATCCAATTGAGATTATTGGTAATGTGAAGACTTCAATTGGTAACATGAACTTACAAAGTAGAGTAATTTATGTGCCAATATCAAGGATTTTAGAAGATAGCAAAGAAAGAGAAGATAGGTAGATTGTTCACCTTTGAACTCTAAGACACTAAGAACATTTCCAAGTTCAATTATGGAACTGAAACCCTATCAAAGTTAGAGGCTTGTCACAAGACTCTAGCTCACATTGGATAAAGAGCCCTCAAACAAAGTAGTAGAAATTAGATTGTAGTTTGACTACCCAAAATATCAAACAAACACATGATATACAAATGTAGTTCTTGTCAATTTGGTATGTCATATAGTCAACCCTTCACCAAGAAAGTCTATACACATGGAGACCTCTTGGATTTGGTCCACATGGATGTTTGGGTACCAATCAAGGAACCTTCAATTTCTAGAATCAAGGAACTATGTATCTTTCATGGATGATTATAGCAGAATGACTATACTGTATTTCATGAAGCACAAGGTTTAAGTAATTTCATGCTTTAAAAAGTACTTAGATCTTGTGGAGAATCAAACTAGTAAAACCCTAAAAAGACTAAGGTCAGATGGAGGGGGAGAATACGTCTCCCATGACTTTGATTCTCATCTCCAAGAGAGAGAAATAAAAAAGAAAGTTACTAGTAGAGACACTCCTGAGTAGAATGGAATGGCAGAGAGAAGAAATGGGACAATTATGGAGGCTACAAGGTGCATGCTTAATCAGAAGAAACTCCCAACTACTTATCGGTAGAAGTATTATCAACGACCACTTATTTATTGAATAGACTTTCATCAAAGTCTCTAGATGGTAAGACTCCATATGAGGTATGGAATGGAAGAAGACCTAGCTTGGATCATTGGGTGCATTGCATGTGCACAAATACCTTTGTAGATAAGAGGTAAGTTGGACACTAAGGCATATGAATGTATATTCATTGGCTTTGACCTTAATAAGAAAGGTTATAGATTTTTCAATCCAACCAAAAAAGTTTCATTGTAATTAGAGATGTGTTTGATGAAAAAAAAATCATGGTTTTAAGATGATTATAGGAGAATCAATGCTACCTTATGACCTAGAGGATGACTTTCCAAATCTATTAAGAAAGAATGATCACACATTTGAAGCCTCCAGTGACTCTGAAGATGATCAAAAGACTACAAGGAGGGAAATTAAGTCTTGGAATTCCGAAGGCAAATCCAAAGTACACGCGTTGAGGGATGTAGTAGAATTCTCTCAAAAAAAACATAGATGGTCATTTATAGAGAAGAAGAAGCCATAAAGGTGTGACTATGATACATCATTGTTCACTAAACACTCAATTTGTTTAGCACAGAGTTGAACCTCTAAGGAGCCCTCATGTGATGAGGAAGCAAAGGAGAGGGAGTGTTGAAAATAAAGGTGGAAGCATATGTTCATATGACTTGGATAAGACTCAAAAGATGAGTGAAGAGCTTGGAGAAACCAAAGAGAGGCTAGTCTATCCATATAGAGACGATTGGATCACCAAATTTCACCATATGTGCATATGGCTTGGAGAAGACTCAAAAGATGAGTGAAGAGCTTGGAGAAACAAAAGATAGGCTAGACTATCCATATAGAGTGGATTAGAGAAACAAAAGAGAGGCTAGATTATCCATATAGAGTGGATTGGAGCAATGGAAGGACAAAGGAAAAAAGTGGAAGGTCATGAGGAGAGAGAAGATGAAAGGGTAGATGAAGAGTTAATATCTTGTGCAAGTTTCTCCCTATTTAGAAGGCTTTTGTGCTTCCTTTTTGTGAAAATCTCAAGGAAATAGTGGAGAAGAAGACCCTAGTCATACCTCCACCAAAGCATATCAGAATTTCCCCTAATAGTGTGCTACAATGCACATAGGTATTCCAACAATACATCTTTTTGTGCAAAGTCATATTTTAAAATCTGATTCTATTTACATGTATATCCAATTAATGCATATGATATCATGTTGCAAAGCTCTCTTCTCTATGCTTTGCACAAAAGGTTCAAATATTATTACTGAATTCCTTTCTAGTAGCAACCTTGTAGCAATTCCTCTCGACCTGTATTTGTTGGAGACCTCTACATCTCCAAAGTTTTGATCTGTACTGATTTAAGAGCACCTATATATCACTTATGGACCAAACTTTACACAAACATTACCTTCATTTACCAAATCTTCCACTATCACTTCTCTGAGTGAAAATCTTCCTTCTTCAAGAAGTGTGCTTCAAAGATTGACTTCATTACCTGCACATATCTTCAGGTTTCTTCAAAATAATGATGTACATATCTCCATGCTACCTTTGTGCAATCATATCAACCATTAGTCCTTCAAAAGAAACATTAAAACTTTAATTTGATCCTTAAGATCAAAAGTATGTCAAAAACTGTCTTTCTAAACAAGCGACTTTCACTTTTTGAACTTCTAAGGTTGATTTCTCAGAGCACAGATCCCGTTTTGTGCAATGGTTTTTGCCATAGCTTCCTTACCTACTAGCTTAGATTTTGAATGCTCACTCATCAAAAACTTTACACTGTACACTGAGATCCAAGCAAAACGTTGACATGAAAAAGTGTTGGACTTTGAGAGGTCTACCTGCAGACTTTACATACACATGTTGCTATTGATCATACTCACAACACGAAAGGAATTAGGCCATGAAACTTTGAACATAGCTTCATTAGCTTCTAGATTAGATGTCTACAAAATATTTCCTGATCCACATGATCACGCTGAGAGAAATCAGAGAAGGACTCGATGGTAAATCCTAATGATGACTCTTTACACATCTATCTCAATGACACTTGGCTTCTAATGACTCATTTATTTCTTTACATCATTGACTTATATACATATGTTTCTAGACTTATCCCACGTCTACTGCATTACTCATTATCATCCTAAGGATCACCTATACTCATAGTACAAGAACTTCCACCTATAATGTACATATTTATACAAGCTACCATTCTAAAATCTCTTCACTTTCTCAAATGACTTCTTTCAGTTCAATCTGACCATTGACTTGATTCAAGTTCTTTGTAATCATCAATTTGTGATTGCTTTGTTCCAACAGCTCCCCCTCAATCACCAATTGTGATTATTCCATTCTTCTTTACTTCTGCCATCTCTTTGAATCTCTGTAGCTTAGGTCCATCTAAGCTTTTTGTCAACATATCTGCAACTTGCTCTTTTGTTGGAGTATACAATAATTCAATCTCTTTATCAAGTACCTTTTCTCTCAGGAAATGATATTGAATCTCTATATGTTTAGTCCTAGCATGAAAAATAGGGTTAACTGCCAAATATAATGAACTCATATTGTCTCCAAAAATAATTGGAGTACTCTGATCAGTTCCAAAGTTCTTCAACAAGGTCTTCAACCATATCACTTCTTTTGCACCCTCTACCATTCCTTTATAATCAGCTTCTGTAGATGACAAAGCAATTGTATGTTTCTTCTTTGAGCACCAAGAAACTAATTTATCTCCAATATAACAGAGATACGCATGAGTAGACCTTCTATCATCTGAATCACCTGCCTAGTCTACATCACTAAACACTGATTCTTGTATGAGAAGTAAATCCATAATACAAACCTTCACTCAAAGTTCCCTTGATATATCTGAGTACCCTTTGAGCTGCAATCCAATGAGTCTTCTTTGGACAATGCATAAATTGTGATAACACACCTACTGCATATGATAGGTCTGGCCTTTTCAAGGTAGCATAGATTAAAGTACCTACCAAACTCTGATATTTCTTCATATCATTAAATTCTTCACCTCCATATCTGCTCAATTGAATCCATGAAACCTTTTGGTTGCTCCATGTATACTTCATCTACAGTGTATCCATTCAAAAATGCATTCTTCACATCTAATTGTGATAACTTCCATCTTTACAAGTAGCAATAGCAATTAGGGATGTAATTGTAGACATCTTAGCAACTGGACTAAAGGTTTCATCATAATCTACCCCATAAGTTTGGGCATAACCTTTAACCACAAGTCTAGCCTTGTATCTATACACTTTTCCATCTGCAAACCTTTTTGGTTTATACACCCACTTACATCCAATGACCTTCTGATTCTTTGGTCTTGGCACCAATTCCCATGTTTTATTTTCAAGTAGAGCATCATAATCGTCTTGCATTGCCTTCTCCCAATTCTATTTACCTTTAGCTTATTCATATGTGGTTGGATCTTCTTCTGTCTTCAAAATGTAAGCATAATCTTTTGTTGTTAGAAATGATGTATCATACCTATACCTGATAGGTTCTTTTCTTTCTCTCAAAGATCTTCTAACCTATGCACTTCTTGAAGTCTCAGCCACATTTGATTCTGGATCAAATTTTGGCCCACCTTCAACATTGCCCTGCAAATTACTTTTACAATCAACATCATCAAAATCTTCTTCATACACCCTTACTTTTGTCTTCCCTTTCCTTTGTATTTCTTCAACATTGTGTTCTTTACCTAATTGACAAGCTTCACACTTGTACACCATGTGTTCACCTTCAACATTTGGCAATCCAAGCACCACACCATTCTTTGACATTTCCTTTATGGATCTCTCATTGGAATGACCTAGCCTTTTATGCCATAGGTCTAACTTAGACATCTTTTGACTTCCATAAGTAAATAGTGCATGTCCCACATTACCTTGGACCTTGAGATTAAACAACCTTCCTTCCTTTTTTCCTGCAATGATATTTCTATATCCCTGATTTGGATCTTGCACATAAACACCATCATTTGTGAATTTGACTTCATATCCCTTCTCCACAATTTGTCCTACACTTATCAAGTTTTTAGGAATAGTAGGAACATAAAGTACCTTGCTTAAGAGTGTGCTTCCACTCTTTGTCTTCACTGATCCAATGCTCTCCACTTTATGCTTGGTGTTGTCTCCTGTTTGAACTGTATGTCCATTCACCTTTGCTTCCATATCAATCATCAATGATATATTGCCACTGAGATGATTGCTACATCCTGAGTCAATATAGAACACCCTTCGATCTTCTCCTACTACTTCATGAGTTGCATTCAAGATGAGAGTCATGTCATCTTTTTTATCTGATGCATAATTATAGTAATTGTTGTTGTAGGACTGAGATTGAAAACTTCTTCCACCTCCTCTAGCATATGATGTCCTACCACCTCTTCCTCTGAAGTAGCCTCTTTGATTTCTAGCTCATCTACCTCTTTGATTGAAGCTCTAGTTATTACTTCCACCATTTTCATTGGTATACCAACAATCATTTGCCAAATGATTTGTTCTGCCACAAATCCAACAAGCTTTAGTATTGTCTTTGTTCTTACCTCCTCTTCCTTTACCTTTGAAGTTCATTTTTCCTTTTGTGAAATTAGCTTGACTTGAAGCTCCTTCATCATGAGTTAACTGCTTCCCTTTGCCATTCTTTTTCTTATCCTTGGAGTACATAGCTTGACTTGCACTCCTCTCATTGTCTCCCTTAATGTCCTCCTCAAAAGTTAGCATGTGTCCTATCAATTGATTAAGATCAGGAGTAAAATGATCTAATGGCAATTCTATGGACAATCTGAAAGGCTTCTACTTCTCATCTCCTCTCAGACCTGTAAGTATTTGCCTTACCAACGTATCCTCTTCAATGTCTTCATCTATTGCTCCCAAGCTATCTGCAATATCCTTCATCCTTGCCACATAATCAGAAATTGATTGTGACCTCTTCTTCTTGAAAGTTGTAAACTCTGCCCATAATGAGGACTTCCTTGACTTGGTTGTGTTTTGGAAATGCTCTTCCAAAGCATTCCACACATCTGTTGCACTTTCTAATCCTCTAATGTGAGGTAGAAGATAATCATTTACAGCCATGTAAATGATGCTCTTAGCTTGAGCATCCTTTCTCATCCAATTCTTCAAATCTGCAAGTTCTTCCATAGTTGGAACACTAAGATCTTCAAACTCAGGCTTTTCTTCTTCTCATATAATAAATGCCATCAAATCTTTGCTCATGAGGTGTGCCTCCATCCTCATGAACCAAGTTGGATAGTTCTCCCTATCTAGCTTATCAATCTGCAAGCTTTCTCCCATCTTTGATCTTCTGTGTCTGCAATTACTAAGATTTATGATAATATAGTGTACTTTTAATATGAAGCTTTAATCCTTCTTGATCCTTTGAACTGGTACTTTGTACTTCTTCAGATTGTCTTCAAGAATTTGACATAGTCCACCTTCAATTAGAAGGAACTTCAATATCTGCAACAGTCAGGACTTCCAATGCCTTTACTTCACTTGTATTGAACCTTTAACTCTGATACCACTGTTGGAGACCTCTAAATCTCCAAAGGTTTGATCTATACTGATTTAAGAGCACCTCTATATCATTTATGGATCAAATTTTACACAAATATTACCTTCATTTACCAAATCTTCCACTATCACTTCTCTTAGTAAAAATCCTCCTTTTTCAAAAAGTCTGCTTCAAAGACTGACTTCATTACCTGCAGATATCTTCAGATTTCTTCAAACGAATGATGTACATATCTCCATGCTACCTTTGTGCAATCATACCAACCATTAGTCCTTCAAAAGAAACATTAAAACTTTAATTTGATCCTTAAGATCAAAAGTATGTCAGAAACAGTCTTCTTGAACAAGCTAACTTAGATTTTGAATTCTCACTCATAAAAAACTTTACACTGTACACTAAGATCCAAGCAAAACATTGACACAAAAAAGTGCACGACTCTGAGAGGTCTACCTACAGGCTTTACATACACATGTTCCTATTGATCATACTCGTAGCATGAAAGGAATTAGGCCATGAAACTTTGAACATAGCTTCATTAGCTTTTAGATTAGATGTGTACAAAAGATTTCCTGATCCACATGATTAGACTCAGAGAAATTAAAGAAAGACTCGATGCTAACTCCTAAAGATGACTCTCTACACATCTATCTCAATGACACTTGGCTTCTAATGGCTCTCTCATTTATTTCTTTACATTTTTGACTTATATACATATGTTTCTAGACTTATCCCGTGTCTATTGCATTACTCCTTATCATCCTAAGGATCACCTTGTTGACAGTCAAGGTCTCGCACAAGCATGGAAGCGCATCAATGAAGTGGACACACAAGAAGAAGGAGCATGTAGGGAGCTCCAAGAAGCACATCAAATTTTCAGAAGAAATCCCTATAAATATAGTGACTTTTTTCACTAAAAACCATTGTAACTACCATTTTCTATTTTTACAACTCCATTGTTTTCAAGCCGAGGAGTCCTCAAGCTTGAGGAGTATTAGAAGTATCATCTTACCAATTTTCATAATTTTTAGATTCTGTTTGAGCCCCCAAATAAGCCCTAGAACCTAATTTTTAACTAGGCCGGACACTAAGTCTTGACAGGGCCAAAACTAGTCAAAAAAACTATAAAAAGGGCTGGAGAGCTCATTTTTTAAGTTAGCTTATTGTAGATTTGAGCTTCAGTAATAGAGTTCATTTGTAATCAAAGTCCTTCCATTGTTTCACTCTTTGCTCTTACCTTTTGCACGTGTGTGTGTATGTGTGTGCATGTTTTTATGCTTTCACTCACGCAATTGTGCACTTCACTTGCTCTTGGTCTTCATACCGGTCCTCACGTTTTCGCAGATTGACATTTATGAGGTGAAGCTCCTCACGTTGGTACTTGCCATTGTGCTAGAGTGACACCAAATTTGGCATCGTTGCCGGGGAGAGAGCTTGGAGGACGAGCATGTGATGGTAAGACGTAGAGTATCGACATTTGAAGGTAAAAAATCACCATTTTCTGTTCAGTTTCTAAGTTTTTCGTCTTCTTCATCTTCATCATCATCACCATCTTCTCCCACCTTCATCTTCTCAGATTTTTTCTCGTTTTGGAGTGTACATTCACCTCGTTTTTCACTTCCGACTGTGAGGAACAAGCGCAGAGGGTGTTCAACCAGAATTCTCGAGTATGATACTTGTCGAGGTATCATATTGTGCACACCTACTTGAGGTATCGTGATACCATTCCGGTATCGTATCGTCAAGAGCTGGTATTGCGATCACGGTCTCCTGGGTGGTATTGTATGGCGATGGTCACGGTATCGTATCGTTGATCGAGTGGTATCTTATCTCCTCCTGTTTTGGTATCGTATTGTCCATAGAACCAGTATCGTATCGTGAGAACTCTAGTATCGTATCGTGTAAATTTTTGGTATCTTACCATCAGCAATCCGATATCGTATCGCATGATTTCTGGTATCGTATCGTCCAAGTAGTATCGTATCATCCCTTACCTTGATATCGTATCGTAAGCAATCTGGTATCATATCGTGTCGATTCAGTGGTATCGTATCGTCCGCCTAAGTGGTATCGTATCGTGAGGTTGGTATCGTATCGTGCAAGTCAGAGGTATCGTATCGTGACCATTTCTAGTATCGTATCGTGTGGATAGCAGTATCCTATCGTGGAAATTGGTATCGTGATCGTAGCTCCCTGGTGGTATCGTATCGTCTAAAGGTGGTATCGTGTAAAACAAAGGTATCGTATCGTGAAAATCTGGTATCGTACCACCTATCCTGAGGTACTCCCAGAGAGACCCTGTTTCCCTGTTTTAAACCCCAGAACCCTGAACTGGCATAACTTTCCCATACGAAATCCGTTCGGAGTGATTTTGGGTTTGTACGGTAAAATTCATACGTGGATTATTAGACAGGGTATTTTGAAGTTGACCCTTAGGTTGGACTAGGAAGTAAGGGGTTTCACAAGATTTTGAGCAGTTCAAAGGACAATTTTGGACTTGTAGACAAGGCTTATGAACCTAAGCTCAAGTTGACACCTAGGAAGAGATAGATAAAGTACCAACTCATCTAAGGCAGCTGTCAACCACACAACCAAGTGGGGAACTCACAACTCAGCACGTAGTGCTAACCACTGAGAAATGTCAAAAATGTCATTAAACTGGGAGAGACTCTTGGCTTCTGAAGACATGCATAGTCCAGTACCTATGGAAGACTTTATGTCTAGTGTGTAAGGGGAATATCGGATGTCTCTTCAATATGTATCCACTAATTTGCGAGGAATACCCATCTACCTCGATGGTCTACACAGGTCAGTAGCAAGAATGATAAACACTACAGAATCTGAGATAGTTTTAAGACTAGCTGTCAAGTATGATGGTGGAGTTTACATGGACAAGATGGACCAGATATATGTAGTAACCGAAAACCCTAATCAGATTAATGAAAGGGGAGAGTTAGAGGGACAAGGAACTTCCAGAAAATATAACCAAGAAGAACTGATGACTACCCCAAGGGGCAAGTCTATGGTGACTCAAGTCTTGAGACGGGATTTGATACCTCAAGATGATTATCTGTTGGACATATACCTAATCCATGGGTCTGACCTACTCCTACAAACTGATTCATTGACACAAGGTGAAAGCATCAGTCCAACAACTATATATGAGTTAAGGGATCCGGAAAATCCATCTAGAGCTACATACCTAGACCAAAATCAAAGGAGATATTGGCCTGTAAATGAAGCGGATAGGTCTAAATTAAAGTACATGGATCTGCCTATATTCCCTCCTCGAGATCAGGCAACTACTTCACAAAACCCATTCCAAACCCAACAAAGCATGGAAAATGTGATGTCAAGGCAAACGAGTCAACGTAGTATGCTAAACAGACCTCAGGTGCAATCCACCATGCCAGGAATTAACACCCACAACCAAAATAGCCATGGAATGTGAAATATGAATAGAACCACCATCACCCCAAGGTGTAGGAGTTGGAATACGCCTAGTAAAACCCGCTTTTCCTATCATAATTCGATCCCCAAAGCCTGGCAGAAGACTGAGACCAATCCAACTGGCCAAATGTATGTGAAATTGTTACGATGGCACAGGAGAACCCTATGACCACATAGCAGAATTCAAGAAGGTGTTACGAGTAGAGCAAGTGGATGATTTTTTCATGCAATATGAATCCTTTGGGCTAACTCTCACGGGAATAGCCTTAACTTGGTTTCAATCCTTGTATCCAAATTCCTTTGGCAATATCGAACAATTCTTCCAAGAATTTATTTGGGAATTCACTAAGCGAGGGATCAATCACAATTCGTCATCCTTACTACATAGTTTCAAACAAGCTCCTAATATGAGACAGTAAAAAATGCAGCACGAAGATTTAGTAAATATGTAGACCGATGCCTTGTCCCAGAGAGACCTTCTCAACAGAAAATGATATCCTTATTTTTATAAGGCCTAACCAACGGAACATTGAGAATCTTGGTATATGTAAAACGGTTGCAAACTCTGAGTGAGTGTCTTCAAGAGTGCATAGATTTGGAAGACAACTTAGCTGAGGATCAAAATCACACAAGATCCTACCAAAACAGAGGATACACGGAGCAATGAAACTTCTAGTTCGAGTTATGTGGAGGACGTGGCAGCATTAGTGTCCAAGAAATTAGGAGTACAAGGACAAAGGAACTACCAGAACTCTTTCTTGAGATTGCCAATGTTAAGGAGTTGCACACTTTGCCGTGGAGATCATCCATCTCATGTCTGCACCAAAGGAGGATTATGTTACCACAACCTTACCCTTACAATAGACACCCAATTCAGGAGCCTAACATGTACTCTTATAGCGAGCAGAAGTACCCCAATTACAACACTGAAAACTATCCAATGAATAGACAACCACGACCGTTTGTACCACGCCAATGTAGACCATACGGGTACCCTCTTAGAGAACAAGGCGGAGAAGTTCCTAGGTATAATCCATGTCCAAGACCATGAGGAGAAACTAGACCATATGAACATGGAACATATAGACAACCTCAACCTATACTAGGACAACAACCACCACACCCACTAGCTTCGACACAAGGGCAGAACATCAATATACAAGTCGTTTGTCTTGAGTGTGGCAAAGAACAACTCTTGAGAGATTGTCTCGGGCATCCCTCTAGTGCACCAAAGGTTACACCCGTTAATGTGGTAGGCCTAGTAGGGGATTCAAGTTCCAGTAGCGATAATGTGGCTCCTATACATGTAGTTACTAGGGCACACACCTTCCAAAAAGCTAAACTAGGTGAGAAATCAGAGCCAAGTGAGTCAGGAGAGCCTAATAAGAGAAGGCCAATCGTAAGTGGACCAAAAAGTTATCTGAACTGGAAGAAAGCCTGGAAGATGCAAAAACAAAAATAGAAGATATTTCCTCTCAAAGCCCCTCGCATGTCGAAACTCCATCAACACCACCTCATCCCCACCCACCAACCATTGTAAATAGACCACAACAAGGATCTGTTCTTGCAAATCCAACCCCACAAATCTTGGACATGATGTTCAAGGCATACCAGGCTCGACTTCAAGAAGGGCCAACACCTGCAAACCTAGACAAGAGCTACCCTAGACCAGATTCAGAGATTGAACAGACAAAAATGTGTACAAAAATGGTGGAACTAGCTCAAGCTATGTTCGAGGCCAATCAATCATTCAATCAGACAAATGCTATTACACTGGGTTTGCACTTCCAAGGCTTACTAGATAGATTAGAGCAGTTGGTAAATAAACCTCAAGTTTCCTTACCCCCACAGACTCAACCAACTGTTGAAAGAGAAAGCTCATCACCAAAGAAATTCTATGTTCCTGATTCCATAAATGAGAGAGAATCTCTTTCAATTCAAAAACACTCTCAAAAGTTCTTGTGGGAAATACAAGAAGAGAAATGGGCCAAGGAGAAGGATGTTTCCCCTCCTATTCTTGAAATTGATGACCCTCACGACCAATTCCCACAAGACGTTCCATCTATTTATGGAGACCAAGTAGAGCAACAAGAGGAAGAAAGTTTAGGATTTGAATCCAATTCTTTACAAGAGTTGCCAGAATTCACATGCCCATGGGAATCTGAATCTCTCTAGATCAGAGCTCCCACAATATTGATCAGAAACAAAGACTCCATAGTTCCAAGAAACACTGATGTCGTGAAGAACACTAAGGTTCACTGTCATCTCACTGTAGAGGAGCTGCTCAAAGCAAAACATGAGCTATGGAATCATGTGAAGGATCAGGTTCCAAAACTTGATTCCAATATGCCAAAAGCAGACTCTAAGCAGAAAGTTCCAGAGATACCTCTAGACAAAATAGGGGACATGAGCGAAGGTGAGGAAGGTAATACTTATCTTCCGATCACCTACCAAGGTTACACAACCAAAGCGATCATAGATTTTTGTGCTGGTGTTATTGCGACCACTTCCCTATGGAAGTGATGGGGTAAACCTGCATTAAGACCAACTAGAACGAAGCTTCAGATGGATGACGGCCATGTGGAAAGACCTCTAGGATTTCTAGAAGGGATAACTCTAACCACTTGTGGTGTAGAGTTTGAGCACACCTTTGCTATATGTGACTTTGGTAAAACTAGTACCTACGAAATGATCCTAGGAAGACCCTTCCTATGAAAACTGCAAGTTGTACATGATTGGGGAACCAATTCCTTGTACTTGCAGCACTTAGGGGTCACAACTAAGGTCAATTTGAAGGATTACACCTTCAGAGATGTACCACCCCTACAGTGGAACTCTATCCACAAGGAGCAAGAAGATTCAAGCTCTGTGCATTCTAAAAGTTCATCTGATACATCCTGTATGCATGAAGATACTCATTTGTGGATGTGCAAGGTCGCAAAGGAAGAGGAAAAATGCTTAAAGGCTAGAGAAAAAGGAAGTCCAGAAGATAGACCAGTTAAAGACCCAGCCTATACACCGATGATCTTTCCAGATGAGGAATTTGAGCCTCATGGTTGGGCGGAAATCTTAGCTACCATGGACATTGCGGTCAATGAAGAACAGTGGACACCTCATTGTGATGAGGAGGGTTATGATATCTCAGTGTTCATGTGTCAGCCCTTGCTAGAAGAATGTGACCCTAGTGACTTCATAGAAGAAGAAGGGAACGAAGACAAGCATCAAAATGGTAAATTCAAAGGATGGAAGTGAAGGTGGTCAAAAGAAAAAGAAAAGACAAGTCGCAAAACAAGAAGAGGAGGAGCAATTGTTTGAAGTACCAGAGAATTGCAAAAAATACAAAGTTGAGGACCAAAAAATTTTGGTACGAATGCCTCAGAGAGAGGCCACTACAGGAGAAGCATATGATAACAAAGAAAAGACCAAAAAAAACCATAGTCACCATTGAAGAGAACGAAGAGAGATGTACGTACATAGGAGATGACCTAAGTAAAGAAGAGGAAGCAGAGTTGGTAGCTTTGTTAAGGGAATATAGGGACGTGTTTGCATGGCACTATAGAGACTTGAAGGGAGTAGATCCGAGGGTTTGTTCTCATACGATCCCCATGATAGCGGATGCCAAGCCCACCAAACAGAAGCCCTACACATATAATGACACCTATGCAGCTAAAATAAAAGAGGAAATCGAAAATTTGGTTGAAGCCGGATTCATCTATGAGATTGAGCATAGTGAATGGGTGTCCTCCGTTGTAGTGGTGCCCAAGAAGAATGGGAAGTTACGTGTGTGTATTAACCTTAAAAAAGTTAATGCCACCACGGTAAGAGATAGTTATCCACTTCCAATCACTGATCATTTATTGGAGCGTGTTGCAGGCAAGGAAGTTTATAGCTTCCTTGATGGGTTTTCAGGTTACAACCAAGTAGCCATTGCCCCAAAAGATCAACACAAAACGGCCTTTGCCACAGAGTGGGGAATCTTTGCATTTCATGTGATTCCATTTGGGCTCACTAATGCACCTGCAACATTTCAAAGGCTCATGTGTCATGTCTTCAAAGAGTTCTTGTGAAAGAGCTTAGAAGTATATGTGGACGATTTATGTGCTCATTCCCAAGAAAGGAGATGTCACATCCCTGAGCTCCGAAAGATCTTCAACAAGTGTCGAGACTACCGAGTGTGTCTGAACCCAGAGAAGTGTGTGTTCATGGTACGTCAAGGTAAAATCTTAGGTCATATTGTTTCTAAGAACGGAATATCAACAGATGAGGACAAAGTAAAAGCCATAGCAGAGTTGCAAAGGCCAAGGAATGTTAAAGAGGTACAAGCCTTTATGGGCCATTGTGGATATTACTATAGGTTTATTCACATGTATGCAATTATAGTTAAGCCTCTTTATGCCTTGTTGACAAAATTTGAATGGAACGATGAATGCGAGAAGTCCTTCAATGAGCTGAAGAGACTCTTGTGCACAACACCAATACTGACCACTCCTGATTGGAATAAGCCATTCCATGTACATGTGGATGCATCCAATTATGCAATAGGATGTGTGTTGTCACAACCCACAGGTGAAGGCAATCTAGATTTGCCTATAGCATACGCTAGTAGGCAATTGAACGCGGCAGAATGAAACTATACAACAATCGAAAGAGAAGGCTTAGGCATGGTATATGCTGTGAAGACGTTTAGACACTATCTATTGGCCAACAAGTTCAAATTTTTCACTAATCATCAAGATTTATTATACTTGGTCAATAAACCTTGCAATACAGGACGTCTAGTGAGATGGTTCCTCTTACTAATGGAATATGACTTTGAAGTGGTTGTTAGGAAAGGTAAGATCAACCTTCGGGCAGATCATCTTTCTCGCATCACTTCAAGAGAGTCACCGCAAGGAGTGTCTGATGAATTGCCCGATGCTTATCTGTTCAATCTAGAAGTTGTTCCTAAATGGGCAAATAAGTTGGTACCAGTCCTAACCTTCGGACCCGCAAATAAGAATGTAAAAACAAACAAAGATGAAATTGTAAAATCATAGAAATATCAAATATTGGCAGGAAGCATGTACAAACAAGATAACGAAGGTGTTCTAGCTTGTTGTGTCGAGGAGGAGGAACATAGTATTTGGTTGCAACAAGCCCACAAAGAATTTCTAGGGAATCACTATTCTAAACAACGAACATTGCAAAATCTAAAACTTTTAGGAGTGTATTGGCCTGGTATGGATAAAGAAATACATGAGTGGATTAAGAATTTCCTAGTGTGCTAGGAAAAACCTCCAGTGGAGCATGCCACCCTTTATCATGTGTCCTTAATTCTAGTTTGGAGTGCTCCATTGGTAGAATTCATGAGATCAGGAACATTACCCAATGAGGCTATTCTAACAAGAAGACGAAGCATGGAGCAAGAGGCTCAGGACTATGCCTTAGTGGGAGATAACCTATATCGGAGACGCAAAGCTGGTTACCTAAGACTGTGCGTTCATGAATCTGACTACTTGAAAATCTTAGAAACTGCCCATAGCAGTGTTGCAAGCGGACATTTTGGTCCGGACCGAGTAATTAAGACTATTCTATTCTCAAGACTTTGGTGGCCCACTCTTCATATGGATGCACATACCTATGTGAGGAAATGTGACACATGCCAACGTGCCGAGTACCCAATTAGAAAAGATGAGATGCCTTTGAGGCCAATGATGGGAGGACGTGCATTCTCGAAGTGGGGCATAGACTTTGTAGGTCCTATTAACCCCCCAGCTAGAAAATCCCACAGGCTAACAGAAAAGTCAAGAGCACAAACAAGATCCTATGTAATGTACTGACAAAACTAGTAAATAACAAACGCTCTGATTGGGATAAACAACTTCATCATGCTGTTTGGGCTTACCGAGTTGCCTATAAAATGGTACTCAATGCCACCCCATTTCAGATGGTCTTCGGACAAAATGTTGTGCTACCTTTGGACTTCCTAATCCCAACTTTAAAAGTAGCACAAGAGCATGAGTGGAATGGCCACGAGTTGTCCTCTCGGATCTTTGATCTAGAACGCTTAGGTGAGACAAGGCTATGCGCGGCGGCAGGAATCTATGCTGCAAAGAAAAGGCAGAAGGCATACTTCGATGCCCATATCAAAGATAACCCATGATCATTAATAGAATTTCCACTAGCGGTGTTGTTCAATTGGCCACACTAGAAGGTGATGTCTTGCCGAGCTATATTAGTGGTTGTTGCGTCAAGCTATATCAAGAACCTCTTATAGAGGATATGCTAAAGAGACTCACCACTGCTAAGAAGCGAAAAGAAGAAGAGCTAAGGGTTAGAGAAGAAGCACAGGCAGAGGCGAGAGAATGCATTAGGAGAAATAAGTTAAGATGCCTCGGCCTAGATATCAATCTTGAGGCCCCAAGATACCACATGGCCATGTGTCAAACATCAAGTGCAATTGCTTCTCAAATAATTGATCGACGTCCATTTGTGACCATAGCAGTAGGACAAGGGAAGAATGCAAGGACTGTGAGAGCATTGATTGACTCAGGTGCAGCAACTAGTGCAGTTAGACTATCATACTACCAAGACTTGCAATTGAACATAAAGCCTATGGAAGCCTATCTCATAGGTTTGGGAGGTGTGGAAACCCCTTGTTTGGGCGAGGTGGAACTTCCCCTCTACCTTCAAGATGTTCTAATAAAAGTCAAAATGCTAGTGTGTCAGGATGAGGACCTTATAGAGCCACTTGTCTTGGGTCAAGATTGGATTTACGACCATGCAGTCAACTTGAACCTCAGAAGTCAACTTCTTCAAGTTTGGGTACAAGAACAATGCATTACATTAGAATTAGAGAACTGCATGCTCACAAATCCAGATGTCACACATTCTCTCAGTTCTTCTAAGACTCATCTTAGCAAAAACTATGTTGTGTGTGTCAATAACCCTATGAAGCAAAAGGACTGAGTCATGGACGCACAAGCTCAAAGGCCAGCAGACCTCTCCTCTTCTTCATTGACTAATGCAATCATAAATCGACCAAAGCGGCAAGCAAAACAGACATCTGCTATATCAAATAGACAAACAAAATTCAAGAAGAAAGAAGCCCAGGGCATGAAGCAGATTGGGTGGGGTACGAAAAGGAGAGCAACCACCAGCTTTGCCACAACCATTCCCACCGAAGCAAGCTAACCATGCTAGAAGAAGCACCAAGAAACAAGGACCAAATCAATCCTACGATCTTCGACAAATTTGGGTACCAAAGCAATCAATGAAGGCCGACCATAATAATGTACAAATTTGGGTGCCAAAGAAATTAGCTGTAGCTCAACATGGGCGATTACAAATGTGGGTACCCAAGGCACTCTTACATGCACAAAACCATATGATCTCCCGCACAAGAAAAATCTCAACAAAGAAACCAAGGAGACGCGAGAGTCGAAACCAAGGACAAAGATGAAAAGAAGACAAATTCATCTCCTCACCGGTAATAAAAAGACAACCATCAAGGATATGGGCTTGGAAGCCCAAAGCACCAGTAGCACCCACAAAACCAAAGAAACAATCACGCCAGAAACAAAATTTAAGCAAACACTCAAAGACGAAGAAGTCAAAAGTGACGTGTACACAACCACACACAGTTCCACGATGGATCCCTATCAGAAGGAAAGATCAATTGTCATTCGAGGATCCAATGGAAGCCTCCAACAAAGGCTACATCAGCATTTGCAAGAAACATTGAAAGCCTCAACATGCAACAACCATGTGCCTTTGGCATAACCTTGTCTTTTGCACCATTCAAGTCATGCATTTCCAAAGTATGCATTAATATAGGGCCACATTACACGGTCGTGCATAGACACAATTGAGGATCCCAGGCACATGCAACACATCTAACATATGTAAAATATTTTATTGATGCTAACACCTTTCTTCTTGTTTTATTCCATTCCTTAAAAAAAAAAACACCGGACTGGGATGTGCGCTTGAAGAATCTCTCATGCGAACCACCAACAAGGACATCCATCAACAACGGAAGACAAGCTGATGGTCAATCACCATGATGGAAGTACAACACGAAGAGTGAAGATCGATGGAACTTTCACCATGGTAATAATTGTATGCTTCAACAACAACATGACCATGATCGATTAGGAAACTTCTTCGTCCGCATACCCTTGAGCACTTAGCTCAAGTTCGAACTTCTGGCAGCATAATTCTTCCAATGCATTTCGCAAGTATGCATGCATAGGGCTACATTACACGGCCGTGCACAAGGCACTTTCTTCTTCCAACCCATGCACTAATGCACTTACCCATCAATTGTTATGGGTCACGAGTACTTGGTATGGAAACTAGGGAAGCCGTCTTTGCTGGACAGGGCCAAAACTAGTCAAAAAACTATAAAAAGGGCTGGAGAGCTCATTTTTTAAGTTATCTTGTTGTAGATTTGAGCTTCTGTAATAGAGTTCATTTGTAATCAAAGTCCTTCCATTGTTCCACTCTTTGCTCTTATCGTGTGTGTGTGTGTGTATGTGTGTGCATGTTTGTATGCTTTCACTCACGCAATTGTGCACTTCACTTGCTCTTGGTCTTCATACGGGTCATCACGTCTTCGCAGATTGACATTTATGAGGTGAAGCTCCTCACGTTGGTACTTGCCATTGTGCTAGAGTGACACACCTATACTCATAGTGCAAGAATTTCCACCTGTAATGTACATATGTATACAAGCTACCATTCTAAAATCTCTTCACTTTCTCAAATGAATTCTTTCACTTCAATCTCACCATTGACTTGCTTCAAGTTCTTTGTAATCATCAATTTATGATTGCTTTGTTCTAACAGTATTTTTTGCTTGACCTAAGATGACAAGTAGTATGTATTTACATAGGTAGTTGATTGACCATTTGAACTCCAATTGGAGTGATCTATATTGCATTAGAAAGATGGTAGTGTCTACTTAGTGTGGACCTAATGCAAAATTCAAATTGATTTTGATAGAATCAAGTTATCTAAGTAGTTTTTTGAAAGGATAGATTCTAGAAGAGGTTCATTAACTTCCATTGCTCATATTGGAGTTGAATCATGTACATAGTTGTAGCCATAGCTAGAAACTTTAATCTTAAAGAGAGAAGAAATGAAATGGGAACCAAAGCAATCACAAAATACATCCATGATAGCCAAGTAATAGATAAAAGTTTTAGAAGATCTTGTAAAAAAATATTTTTGAATCAAACAAGTCTAGAAATCCCTCAACCCCCTAAGTGGGATCTATAACTTTGACTTTTCTAATTAATCCATAAAAATTGAAAAGATCTCATGAACCAAAAAATGTTTTCTCTTGAAAAAACCCAACATACCACAAGTAACAAACATCCTCATTAGAAGATTCCATATTAACTAAAGAAGCTCTTAGTGCAACTCTTCGTACAAGCATGTTTACTATAGTCAATTAGCGTGTTTTTATCTAGATGGGGGGTTCAATCCCTATGCATTTTGGGTGTCGAAATCTCCCTACCTAATAGGTTGGATGGAAATTGTAGCCCTTTTGGCCTACCAGCTTTAGCCTTCAAGAACCATGCAATGCATCCTTCGAGCTAGCTGTACTTTGTTTTTGGACTTTGGGCCTATCAAAATCAGTATCTTTATTGGGCCTTAGGTCCCCTTCCTAATTTCTATTCTACTAGGTCATTCAAGCTTTGTAATCCTAGCCATGAGAAGCATCTAACCCTTGATTTGTGGAACGTGGAGATAAATCACCTAAAAGAGAAGACAAGATGACCGAATATGTAAGCGAATGAGTCATTGTAGATATAGAGTAGGAATCTTGGATCCAAATATTGAAAACCTATGCAGATAGTTCGAACATGATGTGTATAAATAAGATCCCTTAACCATGTTAGAACCCATCTGATTGATAAGAACACTAAGGGACCATGAGCCCTACAGTAAATTTGAAACTTTTAAAGATGCACAAGCTAGAGTGGAGGTAGAATTTATTATGTATGCATCCCAACTGTGAAAACATTTTGGACAATATCACAATCCACATCAAGTTCAATCCACTATTCTGACTTATCAATGAAAATGGAACTCGCCCATGACATGAAGTTATAGACATAAATGGCCCTATACATAGAAAGTGGATCATTTACCCATGATATATCTTACCAAGATATTAGCCTTCAGGCTAAACTTAGAGATATTATCATTCTCAATCAAACTCACCTCTAGAAGTAAATTAGCTCTGATGAATTCCTATCCATGACACTCCAAGATAAATACAATGGAAATAATTATCCACAATGTTTCCACTAAGAAGAGATACATCTAGACAACTAGATAATTGAGGTTAAAACATACCAAAGGTAAATCTTTTAATCTATTAGGGTTGATAAAGATCAAAGAGGTAAGAGTGTTTTCTAGCACGAGCATAGAAGAGAATAGGGAGGATGTCCTAAACAAGCTTGATTGAAGATGAAGGAATGAAGATGCTAAACAAGGGAGAAAACTTTCAATGAGCTTACCTTATTAAATCAAATATTCACACAAATAGAGTGGTCCCCTAATTGGGCCTAGATTAGGTGGGACTTGAAGTTTAATGAGTTGTGGCTTCCTGTCAAGGGAAGCAAGAAAAAGTCCTTTATGGAAAATTATTTGCAAGAAATTGAGGATTAGGGATGACCATATTCTAGAGAGATGTCTCCAATCCCAACTTTATGCATTTATATCTTGGTCTCGTTAAGGGGTTGCCTATTATGGGAGGTGGATGCTAACCATCCAAATGTTGGTACATGTGTGTCGTCTCCTAGTTAACCTGAGTTAACTCAAGTGGATGCTTCTAGAAGGCTATAGATCTCTTAGGGCGAAACTCTCTCCCATATCTCTAGCACGACTTGAACCTAACACATTGAGAGCTAAGATGAAGGTATTATATTCAATTTATACACCTATTAGGACTTGCAAAGAACTTTTAAGGAAAAACATTTAGGGTATATCTAGACCCTTTTACCTCTTTATGTGTGATTCCAAAATTTAACCCGATTGAGGACTTAATGCTTAAAGAGGTAATACTCATGAGTCATGCATGAGCTTTATTGCCAACACTTGGGCAAAATTTTGTAGTAATGCCAATCAAAAGTTCTTGGACAAACCTTGCCAAGCCTAATCAACTCTTTTTTATCTTAGAACAAGAATAAATACTTAGCTTTTATCTTTAAGATCTCTCAAAACTATGTAAATCATCTTGGTTTACTCGTGCGAGTTTAGAGATCTTTCCCTCAACTCAATTCCAAGCATGTTCTAATGCCTTTCATTTTCCAAAGCTAAGAATCTCATCAATATTGATGCAACTATGGGTTATATCAATGATTAAACTTTAAGTACTGCTATCAGTCGTTTGTGACTTCTTGGGAACTACTTGCTATCTAACTAACTTGAAGAATTTTATTCTCATTTCTTAGAAGAATTTAATTCTTCAAGTACTTGAGATTTAGCCTATGGAATCAACAACATGAGAAAATGATTCATCTTGGAGTTGTTTGCACTAATTGAATGATCCTTGAAAGGAATTCTAGACTTTTTCGAAGTACTCTCTAAATCTTTATTGCTTCTTGTTGTTGCATAGTTTAAAGTACAAGCATCTCTTGATCATTGAACCAATGTACAATAATTTCACTATCAATACAACATTGTCTTCTTTATCACATAAGATTCATTTGGATTCTTTAGGAGAAGTGATAAAGGATATACTTTTTCAATTTAAATTAGTGGATGCATATTATAGCATCAAGAAAGCTAATGCTTTGCTTCTCATACTAATATGTACAACTTGGGCACGTTTGAAGCTATTTTTGTGGTTTTCAACAGCGTTTAGGTCTAGGGATCTCATATTTTCTAAATTTAAGCATACTAGAAAGTTAGTTTCTAGAAACGTTTTTTGATTAAACACTTATATGTTGAAGATGTTCACTTTCCCTTGCCTAACCATTAGTTACCCTTAATTATTTTATTCGTGTTTTTAATAAGA
This sequence comes from Ceratopteris richardii, assembly GCA_020310875.1. NCBI lineage: Eukaryota > Viridiplantae > Streptophyta > Polypodiopsida > Polypodiales > Pteridaceae > Ceratopteris > Ceratopteris richardii. Next base: position 118,288,827 of record CM035411.1, read on the forward strand.
ATATAATTGAAAATAAATTGAAGCTTCCATCATTTGATATCTTCTATCTTTAGAATAGTTTTCAAAAGGACATCATCACGTACTTGTCTAACATATTTATGAACTTATGCCTTTGGGAGAAGTTCAAGGGTCAATAGACATCCATTTCTTGGAACTTCTAGTGTTTTGAGAATTTGAAATTGAATATGATAGGAAAAGAGTGGGATTTGTGAAATAGGAGACTAGACTATTTTATTTAAGCTCATATCTTTAGGAACTTACCTAATTTCCTAAATATCACTTGTCTAGGTTTCATAATGAAATTGCAAGTCTCATAGATGAAATCACAAAGTAACTCTCTATCTCAACTCAAAAGAAGAGATTGTTTAAAGTTTCCATGTTTTATTGGTACTCTGCCTCCCTACTAGAGATGCAATCGTGGAAACTAACGTCCATCTATTGAACATCAAAATTCAATTGCTTCTGAAGTTAAATCACTTTTCTAGGATTTCCATCACTTCTTGGGATAGAAGACTTATACCATGCTTCATTGATAATTAGATGCAATCTACATGAAAGCAAAGAGCAACACAAGTTGAAATGAAAACATCAACTTGGAAACTACTTAGCTTGGATAGATAGCTAGGCCCCTCCACTCATCCTCATGAAGAATGATATTTTTGTCCATCCTTGAAGTTTCCACTAGCGTGGATGTTGCTCGCGGGTCTGTCGATTGGCTTATGTGAGAGCTTATGAAGGACAAGACTCGTGTTGCTCTGCATGTCGATGAGTATGGTGTTCCTCATATTTGCCTTCATCTCTTAAAACACAAGCTCTACACTTCTGTATCTCCATTGTTGGTATTGTTCTAGTTAATAGTTCTGCTACCATTAAGAGAATACAAAGAGTGTCTTCTTGTGGATGTGCCATGCATGGGTTATTCCATGGTTGGCTCAAACCACAAATCTATTTTATAGACGTTGTCCTATGCATGTCTAGAAGACTTTAGATCGAGACAAGAATAGAGAATAATAAAACACGGATGGCCTCCGGATATAATGTGAACTCTTGTGAAGTCACGAGCTCGAAACAGGACTTGGAGAATGAGCTCACACAGCATTTTCAACTATGAAATATAAATGCGTATTTATGAATTATAGATATGAACCATTTGCTTGATCGTGAGCTCAAAACCTCCGCGATCCATCGTATGCATGATATCACATTTTGCTAGTTCAACCTATGACATTTTGCAAGTAAAAAGAGAGCATATCTACATTTCCTTCGAATAGTGAGCATATAGCTTATGTAAATTCAAAAAAAAAAAATCAAATATGAAAGATTCTTTAATTTGACAGAGAACATTCCATGGAATATTCCCTTTACCATGGGATGGAGATACTACTCTCACACACCGGCCATCATACCCACTTAGAAGTATTCACATGCTGATGATAATTCGTGCGAGATGGATATCTCTAACTTCATTTAGGTGAAATAACAGAAATATCCTCCCAACTAAATAAATTGAAAGAGAAATAGGACACAGAGTGGAAACTGGACAAGGAACAGTCGCTGAGACGTATCCATGTCCTGATCATCCTTCATGATCTCTAGATTTCCAGAAGTATCCTCCAAACATCATATTCCATTAGTGTTAGAGAGATTGAAAGTATTTAAAAGGAAACAAATTAAAAGATGACAACAAGCACTCAGACGCATCCTCATTCTGATCATGATTTACGAGCAGGATATCGATATGTCTAACAACAGCACGCTTAGATTAAACAAGATGATGAAAACAGTGTCGTGTTCTTTTCACGAAAACAGCCTTGCGCATCAGAAGTTCATGGATCAACAGGTGACGGAGAGTCCCCTCCACCGCGCGGTCCAGCATCCTAACAACCCAATTCCACGAAACGAGATCAGTGGACACAGATATACTACGATTCCGCGCCAAAGCAAATGTAAATGCATATTGATCTGGTTTGCTCGCAGTACACAGTAAAGAGCTTTGCCACTACCACTTTAAGAGTAAATGCAGAACAGTTGCTGAAAACCAAAACCTATTTCTTTCGTGCAACAAAACAGATCTCTCTGCTAAATGCGAGATCTAATTGTCCGTAAAACTCTCTCTCTCTCTCTCTCTCTCTCTCTCACGCACGCACACATACACACAGATTTTCAGAGAATCTGCGTAATCAGTCATGTTAAATACCTTAGCTAGAAGTTTCCGCAGGAGACGATGATTTTGTGACGACCCATGGAGCAGTAGAAACAGAATCAATAGATAAAAACCGAGAAGAGAGAAGGACCTTCTGGTAAACATGATCGTCGATGATTGCTCAGTCCAGCCATCGTGTCGGCCTTTTTAACGTTGCGTGGACACTCCTCTGACGGGTAAGCTCAGAAATAAGATTTGTTGGGTAGCTTGCCCTTCAAGCTTAGAAAAGCTAAGCTAACACTTTCAGGTGGAAGCTGAACACGCGTTCCTCCTGAAACGCATGGTCATTGGTTACTGCACTTTCCTTCAAAGTCCAAGATCTGCTTGAATTACTCAATGGTCAACACGTCTCTCTCTCTCTCTCTCTCCAGCAGAAGAGTCTTCCTCATTGAAGCTAACTCCTTTGAACTGCTTATTTGTCGAATTGCTTAAAATTCATACAACGACAAGAATATGGAAATTTTTTAACACACTCGTATGAGAAACTCTTCTAGTGAATTTACTGAAGGATTCAGATATACTAGAATTATAGAGGTAAACCAGCGTTAAGAAAACAAGCAATTCTGAGAATGATTTTCTCTGTTAGTTGGTTGCTTGCCATGAAATAATAGACCTATACACATAAGCCATATATAAGAAGCATCGACTATTTCTTCCATCATTAATCGTTCTCCTAAATTTCGCTCATCATAGGAATGAGTTCAACTTGAAAACCTCTTAACTTCTAGAGTGTCTCTATATCAGAAAACCTCCTAACTTCTAGAGTGTCTCTACATCAGAAAAATTTCGAACACATTGACAACATAATTCATAATTCATGTCTCAGAGCTTAAAGATTCATAATTCGACTTTATATATCATATTTGACATTTTTTTCGCTCTTTATAGAGAAATGCTACATCTACTATGGCTAAAAAGATAATCAATTTTATACGTTTCGACATACAACGGATTAGCCGAAGATAAACTTGTGTATTTTATTTGCAAAATAAAAATTACATATGAGAGATGAGTTCAATAGAAGACAGCATATGCGTATAGTAAAAAGTTAATAAACTCTTTTTAATACCAAGTGCAATAAGGATGGTATCATTCACTTATTTTTTCTCATGTTAGAACCTCAATGCTCCTTTATATTAATCACTTAACTTCAATAGCAATCATGCATTAGTAGGAGATGGAGAGATTTTCCCTTAAATATAAGGTCCAACCACATCAATATTACAACAAACATGCCTTTTTTTTACTAGACTTGCAATGGGCATCCTCGGTGTGAGCATCGCTAGCCGAATCCATGGACATTAGTTGATATAGCTGTCCATAGCCCGGGTCGTAGCATTGTTTCAATGAGATTGATGGTGGAAAAGCTACTATAGCAAACATTGAATCATGTGTTTGCCTATCCTTTGTTATAGAAATCCATTTGAGAAGAACACATCGTCATTTATACAATCCTTCATTGGGAAAACAAGATTTTTACTACAAATGATTTTGAATGAGTTTTCATTGTTCTATGGAAAATAGCCAAACAATTTTTTATATAATAGGGATATATGATAGAAAAGATCTTGCTTTCTTATGTGGTTATGGATATATACTAAAATAATCGTAAAATCGTAATTCTTCATGTATTCGTGTAACTAATATTAAATCCTAAAACCTTAATTCCTTACGTACCCTAATTTTAAATCGTAAAATCATAAGTCTCTCTTTCTCTCTCTCTCTCTCTCTCTCTCTCTCTCTATATATATATATATATATATATATATATATATATATATATATATATATATATATATATATATATATATATATATATATATATATATATATATATATATATATATATATATGTATGTATGTATGTATGTATGTATATATGTATATGTGTGTGTAGTTGATATATTTGGTAGTGATGTGTGTGAACACACTTAGGACTGTTGAGGCACTTTTTTCCCTCTTTACGAGGTTTTTTCCCTTGACTTGTATAAATGCATATAACCATAATGGGTTACTTATCTTTGTACATTCACTTGGTAATGCATTCAATATTTTGTGTTGTGCTCCAAGCTTCCTCTTCTTCTTCTTTGGTGTATTGTTCATGTGCTTCCGTAAACCTCAAAATCCAACAATTGGTATCAAAGAAGGTCACTGCTTCATCTAGGGCATGTTCGACACCCCTCGGATCATAATGCTCTGAAATTTTGATTTAAACTCATTTTGACCTCCAAACATATTATTGCAGTAATTGTGTAGGCAATTTTGTCCTCTTGTGCCAAATATATATACAAGTTTTGCTTCACTAGTACAAATGCCTCAAAGTCTATTCCATGTCTAGTAGATCTTGATAGGGTGGTTTTGTTAAAATTCTTGAGATACAACCATTTTTTTGCATCAAGGTATTTAATTAGTGGCCATGATTGAAAGCAATGATGTATTTTCTATGTTGGCTATTGAGGACAAGTTGGATGGTACTTATTACCCACTATGGGCATATATGATGTGTCATGTATTGGTAGAAGAAAGCATGTGAATTATTGTGTAGACTATCAAAATATCCCCTACTACACCTACGAATACAATTATTGAAGGTGATGAAGTTAGTATTGAAGATAATGATATTCATATTCTTGTTCATGTTGTAGTTCCTAGTGCACCTATTGCAAAGTAACTTCAATGGAATGGTAGAGATTCTCAAGCACATGCACCGATAACCTTGTCTATCAAATGTGCATGCCTCATATTCACTCTTACAAAAGAGAAAAGGATGCTTAGGATACACTTACCACTTTATACCAAGCAAGAAATAAGGATCGTGTGGCTTACCTCTTAAAATAGTTGGAGAGTGAGCATACAAATGAAGCAGATTCTATGGAGAGATTTTTTATCAACGATCAAATATTTGAAAGAGCAGTTCATTTCTTATGATGAAGTCTTGCTAGATAGTTCACTTAGGCACAATATTCTTAATATTTTTCATATTCATATAAGTTTTTTTCTCGTACTCTTCGATTGATGATGAAAGACAATCCAAATGACTTAACATTTGACTCCACGCATCCCAATACATCGGTCTAGATGTTGTGCCTCCTTGAGTCCCCCTAAACCAAAGCCAATAGGATACACTAATCCTAGTATCCCTAACAAAATTGCCATAGGAAACATGCAGATGCGAGCCAATCATTAATCCTCATTCCGTACAAAGAAGAGGATTGCAAGTTAGGGACTGAGAGTGCTACTCCTCAATACAAGAGGTAGAAAGCTAGATATGAACAGGCCAAAACTACTCCCAATATCTTAGAGCATTGCAAGAAAACCCATCTTAAATCTTCCTTGAGAATTCATTATGCCTCATCTCAGCAAAGATCCATCTAATCTTAGGCTGGCACAACACACCACAAGCAGGTGCAAACATACCAAGTCTATGACAAAGAAAATCCTTCTAAGGCTTCTGCATAAGAAGCAAGCACGGTTGATAATCCCAAGGCCAACTTGCTCTATAAGAAGGGTGACAACTTTCCAAGAAACCTTAGCCCGAGTGGGCTGCTTCTCCCCTAGCCATAAGTAGCTCTCAATGAGCCATTGAATCTGACTAGTATAGAAGCTTGAGAAGATCCAATAGGAGGTGATATACCATATCATGGCCACAAGAGTCTAATTGGACACCATGACCCTTCCCGCGAAGGACAAGCAAGCAATCCTTGTAACCTAGTGTCCTAAGTAGATAGAAAGGAACTCATGGTCTCAACCATGAACAAGAACAGGGATAGAACATAGGGAAACCCTATCGAATCAACCTCGAGATGCTGAATTGCTCCCCATAGTCCCTCACTACAAGAACTTAGCTATGGATGGATCAATAAACACCCCTAATATAGCTAGTAGAAAATCCCATACAAAGCATAGTGTCCTCAAGAAAGTACCACTCAACTCAATCATAGTCTTTCTCAAAGTCCAACAAAAGAATTGGAAGTGGCTCACTTTGCATTTGGGCAAGGGATAGAGCCTCCTAGAGAGTAAAGATGTTGTCCAAGATACTATGAACCTTGACAAACCCCATTTGCATCCGGTGTATCAAAGTTTCAAGTAGTGGTTGCAATCTCAAACTCAGGTCCTTTCCAAGAAGTTTTTAGGTTAATTTGAGAATGATAATCAAACACCAATGCTTGATATCATCCAAGTTATCCCCTCCTTAGGAATGCAAAAAGTTAGACCCTACAAGAGTGATTGAGGAAGGGAGCCTCCTTCCATAACCTCTTGGAAGTCCATTTTGATCCCATCACCCAAGATCCCCTCATAGTGGATAAAAAGGGGGAAGATGCATATCCTGCATCTCATTAATCACATATTGGTGCACATGTCAGAGGATGCAACGTTTGCTCTTATGCCAAGCCTCACAGGGGGCCTCCATAGATAACAAGGTGCAATACAACTTGGTGGAAATCTCCATCATCTCATCAGGCTCCATAGTCATCAAACCATTAGTCCCATAGGGTTTCTTGATCTTGCCTCTCATGTGTCATGACCTGAACATGGAGAAGAACTTGTAAGAAACACGATCACCAACTTGACTTCAATGAGAGTTCTTCCTATGTTTGAAGAAGGCAAATTGTAATCCTTGAGCTCTTGGAGCTCCTACAAAGCTTCGGCTAGTTGGGCACCAACCCACTCACAATCAAGGTGGTTCTCAAGGGTATGCTCAAGGGAGGAAACCCCTCTATGAAGGCAACATGTAGCCTCTTAGAGATGACAAGCTACAATGCACTCACCTCATGCATAAAATAACTAATCTACGAAACACCTCTAGCAAGAGACTAAGCCCTACAACCCTTCTCCCACAATATCTGGCTACAAATTACCATAATCTAGTGATCCAATCTCTCATCAAGCAAGATATGGTTAGGGATAGGAATGATAGGGGAGCTCTAAGTAGTCTCCTCCCTAAAGGAGGAAACCAAAAGGGCATGATTAGATGTGCACGATCCTCCCATAATTATAGTCATACCTCCACAATCAGCCAATACATCAATCACATAAATGCAATCAATCCTAGAAAGATTCATCCCATGATTGTGCTTGTTTGAGCACGAGAAGAGGAGACTAACTTAAATTAGGTCGAAGTAGGTGTTACAGAGTGGTGTAGAAAAGAAGGACAAGAATAGTAGTACATTAGTTGGTGATTCTAAGGAGAGATTAGGAAGACTGTTGGTGGTGTTGAAGTAGAAGACAACGTGCATCGATGGTGATGAATTAGTGATTGAAAAGGTCCAAAGTTTAGCGTTTTGGAATTTGAGCATCTCAAGAAGTGGATAATTCTCAAAGGAAAGTGCAATAGGCAAAGGTTCGTGCATCAACATTTTAAAGAAGAAGAAAGCTACCAAACCATGGATAATCTCCTTCGAAGTAGCACTGATTCCGTCTCAAATTAGTCTATGCCCTAGGTACTAGTGCATAGCGAGCAAACCACAAGAAGTTAGAGATTGGCAAGGTGGTGATCCTATGGAAGGCAAGTGTTAGAGGTGATCATTCAGGCGACATGGCATCGAGGCATTCTATTGGCATGTTCTTCTACTTATCATGACCTTTTCATGATTCCTCATCCCTTGGTGTCTCTAGCTAAAAGATTTTTGCAATAGCAGAGCCTCATGGGTTGGGGAAAATATATTTATTTGTGACATCTTATCCATTTTAGGCTTAAACAACTATAGCTCTTTACTGTTCCCTATGTCAAGAAGGATCCCTATGGATTTGTAAGCATGACCTAGTGGTTCAGCTCAATTTCTTAACATATTTGGGAATAATAAAATACCATACATTTAGTTCACTTCCTTCTTGTATTCATATAATCGGCTTGTTTTTTAGTGCATGTTCTTGTAAGAGTGTCATCAGTAGGACTTGTACACACGACACATACAGTCACAAGGATTCTGTTCTATTCTATTCTATTTCATTCCATGACGAACATGTTACCTCCTTGGTCGAGTATGAAAGAACCAGGGAAATAGTATTGGCTCTATATAATTGCAAACTCAGCTATATAATTTGGATCATTGAAAGAACACTTTTTAGCTAATAATTAACAACTTGTGGCTGGCATGGCTATTTGGGCCACATATCTCATAATGGAATAAAATGATTCTTTCTCTAGCTATTTACTTGTCTTATCTTTATTTAATCTTGCATTTTGTGAGCATTGTCAATAGGGAAACCAAACTAGTAATGTGCATGAGACACACATTCACTCTTCAATTCAGCCTTTAGATATTGCTCATACATATGTGTGTGGTCATATGTTTGGAAAATCTTGGGTATTTCTCTTTAGTTTTTCACTTCTATAGATGATGCTACCAAAAAATTTTGAGTATATCATATCATATCAAAGAATGAGGTGTTCCCTATTTTTAGAAAATGGATTGCTTGATCTGTAACAAAAAAAAGGAACTAAACTCAGGGCTTTACATTCAAATAATAGAGGTGATTATTCCTCACATGAATTCATATATTTGTCTGTCTAGAGAAAATCCTAGAGAGAACAAAACTCCTTTTACTCTAGTACAAAATGGTCTAGTTAAGAGGATGAATAGATCTATTCTATATACAGAGTGATTTCAATGCTTTATCATGCAAATCTTTCACAAGGCTTTTGGGTAGTAGTGTTGACTTCAATTCATGTGATTAACCTTTCACCTAGTACTACCAAAGGCTTGAAAGTAGCACAGGAGTTATGGATAGGAAAGCCACCATACTATGATCAACTTCGAGTTTTTGGGTGTGAAGTGTATGTTCATATACCCACGAATCTTAGACAAACGCTTGACTATAAGTCAAGGAAATGAATTTTCCTTGGATATGGTTAAGAATGCCAATTTCAATATTGCCAATAGAATCCTAAACCATGGTTACTGATCGAAAGTAGTAATTTCATTTTCAATGAGTCTAAGATGCATAAACAACCCATTAAGGAGGTTGAGGTGAGAAGAGTGGTGTTTTAGGATATTGTTCCTCTACTTAGCATGCATAAGAGTGCTACACATAGGGATGTTTAGGAAATATCCAGTTACATCAATCTTTGCATATAGACATTCTATGGCAGATCAACCATATCAAGGATGCCATGACGAGTGAAGTGGATTTTTTCCACAAGAATAGTACTTGGGATTCTATACCTTTGCCAAAGGGAAAGAAATCTTTACCATATAAATGGGTATATAAGGTGAGATTGACATCGGATAGTTCTTCTCAAATGTATAAAGAAAGACTCATTGCAAAGGGTATTAAGCAACTACATGGTGTTGATTCTAAGGAAATCTTCTTTCTAATAATAAAGATGACTATACTATGCATGTTTCTTGGATTCTTTGCAATGGAGAAATGAATGTGAAAACTTCTTTCTTGCGTGGCCATCTTACAGTCGAGATCTATATGGAACAACCAAAGTGTTATGTAGTCAATAGCAAAGAAAGTCTAGTTTCTAATCCAAAGAAGAGCTTATATAGACTTAAAGAATCTCCTAGACAATGCTACCAATATTTTTATGCTTTTATGAAGTCTTAAGGCTATTCTTGAAGTTACAAGGATCATTTTCTACCCACAAAGAGATGTTCACATGGCAGTTTGATATTTTATGTTGATGAAATGTTGATTGTTGGGGATTCCTCTAATGACTTGTCATCATTCAAAAAAGGCATTGAGTGAAAGACATTTGATATGAAGGATTTGGGGGATGCCAAACATATTGTTGTTTTTTACATTACTCATTAGTTGTCTTAAACTAAATACATAACCAAAGTACTTCAGGTGTTCAATATGTAGGGTGGCAAGGCATTGAATACACCTTTACCTACATATGTGAAATTGAGCAAGGATGATTGCCCCAAATTAGATGAGAAAAAGGAATTCATGACCAAAAATCCTTATCACTCTATTGTTGATAGTCTCATGTACAGGATGGTAGCCACAAGACTAGACATCACATTTGTAGTGGGAGTTGTGAGCATCTAAGTGTCTAATCTTGGAAAGAAACATTGGGAAGAAGTCAAGATGATTTTGAGATATTAGAGTGACACTAAGGAAAAGTGTTTATGCTTGGGAAGAGGAGGGCCATCTGCTATTGGTTACACAGATTCGAATTATGCTGGTTGTGTAGACAATCAAAACTCTACATGAGGGTACCTTTTTTACTTTCTTAGACGTGCTATCTCTTGTAGATCATATACTCAAGAATGTAAAAGTGTTTTCATTATAGAAGGAGAGCATGTTGCTACAAGTGAGGCATGTAAGGAAGCAATGAGGCCTTCTCCTCTTGCATATGATATGGGTGTGCCTCAACATGTACCTTGTTTGCTTAATGATAGTTAGAGTTCCATGGCTTTGGCTAAGAGTTCAGTCTATCATGCAAAGACCAAGCACATTGAGGTTAGGTATCACTTCATTAAGTATATCAACGCAAACAAGCAACTAGAAAATATCATAAATAAATTCGTTGATGCAAGCAAGTTGGAGAAGCTCAAGATCAACCTCAACTTGGAGAAGATTAATAGAGATTAGCACTTGAGCCTAAGGAAAAGTGTTAGAAATCTAGCAAGCACAAATGTTTGAATCAAAGCTAAACTTCATGTACCACATCACCCTCACTTTTTGTTAGAAGATGCAACCATGTTTCCACGAGTTTTTTAGATGAAAATTCCATCTAAATTCATGAGGAAAAGACATGAATTTTTTAGGGCCATATTTGAATTCAAAATCTACATAAAATTGGGAGCGTTATATAAGGAAGGGATCTAAGACGAGCCATGGCCATCTTCTAGCATTTTTGCACTTGTAAATTCTCATATACTCACTATATAAGCTACCACATGCTAGCTAGAATTTATCATAGGTAGAGATCTTTCATCATCTATATCTCATTGTGTAGTTGCTTGTTTGATAGCTAAGAATATATGAACTTGTTGCTACTCTTGCAAGATTTCTTTTGAGGATAATATGAGTCTCAAAAGTTCACTCTTATTGAGTAAATTGAGCTTCAAAACTCACTATTCCAGTCTCTACATATTTTATGTGTGTAAAGAACACACATAGGTACAAGGTACCTATTTGGATAAATATTAGTTTCTCTTGTTCAAGGAGCTTGATGTACCTCCTCACATTCTCCAAGTTCTGTGATCTATGGCTTGTTGGAGACCATAGAGAGCATATTTTCTAGCAACAAAGTTTTAGAGTTCCAATCCTTTGATCTTGAGCACAATTCAAATTTTGGATAATTTTGGTAGCCATTAGAGTGTTCCTAGGAAGGCCTCATCAATTTTCTCTTGCAATCAAGAGATGACATACTCCATCATATCCCAATGGCACTAGAAGCAAATATATATACCATGAGCAAGGTTATGCATCCCATAAAAAAAATGAGTTTTAGAGAAAGGGAAGAGCATATCAGGCTTGTTTGTAGCATTCATAATATATGGCAATATTTAGAATGATTTTATCAAGATACAAATAATTTGAATAAAAATAGAAAAAATTATCAAAGAAAGTTTTACTTGAAAATGGGCCTAAATCTAAGGTAGTTTTTAATATATACAAAGATGCTACACTTTTAAATACACAATCCTAAAAATTTTTTCTCATGAAAAGATGAAAAGAAATTTTGATTCTTATAAGATGTAAGATTTCTAAATTCTCAACATCATCTCATGGGAAATATATAATCAATAATTATTTAGACATTCTCCACTATAATTATATAAAGATGCAACATCATCTTGAACCTAGATTCTTAAGATTGGGGAAGAAAGCTCTATTTGCACATTTGGAGCGAAACCTTGTTAGGGAATGAATACAAATAAGATTATATAAATAAAACATTCATAATTTTCTCTATCAAGCTTAATAAGGTACATGAAATAAGGGAATATAATACAATAGTAAGAGATTCGGTACAAGATGAAAAGCTCTTGATGGTTATTATATCTCCAATATGAAGAATCATAATGATCTCATACATATTTTCTATTTCTTGTTCAATAACATTTTAGTGAAGGAACAAATTTTCGAGTAATTCACTTTTGCTTTTTTAGTTTTTTGAAGTATATTAGGCTTACATTTAAAATAACTAATATCTATCCCTCTTTAAGATTTTATGTTGTATTCCACATATGTAAGATGTGACTTAAATCTTTCATTACCATCTTAGTAGAAATCCTAGTTCGCATGCTAGATGAAGGTCATATTGGATCATTTATGACTTGTAGATAACTAAGATATATTATAAGCATAGGGCGTTATGAGACTTCCCTATTATTAGGTTGACGGAAATGATTTTCAACCTTGGTTGGGGAGTTCCCAAGCCTGTCAATGATCCCTAGCACTCATACCCCTGAGTCCCATGATAAGGAAAATATTCCTTGGAATATTATTGAAATAAGTTGCATAAGGTTGGTAGACCGCTATCAGGGCCATAGCCATCGCCTTAAACAACCTATGTATATGGGTGAAAGCATGTTAATGGTTACAAAAAAGTGATGTCTGGGACATAGTTAATTAGCTGGAAAAACCCGATCCTTCTTAGCTGAAGATGGTGCAATGGTTATTGAAAGAGGAGTAAAAGCGAGGTGTGCGGCGAGAGTAGGCGGCAGTACGCATGTTGGAGTGTGGAGCGTTCATGATGCGGGCTTTTGTGCTTGCTGCATGTTGGAGAGTCCACCGTAGTACCTCATCTCGCCTGGGAGTTTTTTTGCATAGCTTATTGTTGTCTTTGGCAGCCATACATTCGTTATGGAGTGTGCAAGGCAGAAGTTTTCTTGGCTACTATTTTGTTGATCTTGTGCTGTTGTAATGAGTCAGGACCAAATCTTTCAATGATTGTCTTGATGGGCGATGGAAGACGTACGTGCTCAACACAAAATCGGAGGCTTTAATCAACTCTAAAGAATCGTTTTTCACATTTGCTCTTGCTCATTGTGCTTCAAGTTCCCTAACTTTCATGCTGTCAAGAATAGGGTCGACCCAAAAGCTCTGTATTGGATATTATTAGCCCAAGTCGAAGTGGAAAATCGACTCTCTTAAGAGCCAAAAATAGACTTTGGAAGCCACCACCAACATGTATCCTTGGGACAGAAAAGACATTACAAAGCTTGATGCTATTTCTGTGGGTTGCAGGCAACTCCCTACATGGAGCGTTCATGATGTGGGTTTTTCTGCGTGCTGCATGTTGGAGAGTACGCCGCAGTACCTCATCTCGCCTGGGATTTTTTCTACATGTTGCATGTTGAGTGGGGAACAGTGAGAGGGGCTCCATCACTATAGGCATTTTTTTTGCACCTTGTGTCCTGAGTGGGGAATATTGATAACTATTTTTCTGTGTGCTGCATGTTGGAGAGTACGCCGTAGTAACTCTTCTCACCTGTGAGTTTTTCTATGTGCTGCATGTTGAGTGGGAACAGTGAGAGGGAATCCATCACTATACTTGGTTTTTCTACGTGCTGCATCCTGAGTCTGTACAGATAACTATTTTTGTGCATATCACATATTTTGGTTTGGAGATCATTCCTAAAAAGGTAATCCACTTCTTCATATTTGATGACAATAAGCATGACACCTTTTTTGTGCAACAATGTTTCCAACTACATTGGCAACTACTGAGAGAGCTAAAACTTGTGGGCTCTTGGCCCCCAGACATTTTGTACAATTCCCTCATTAATATACTTTTTTCCTGTTCTCTAAAAAAAAGGAAGTTATATACGAGTAACATTTCAGATTGTGTATGATTGTTGCAGATTTAAAAGTATGCCTAACCATGTCCATTTGATTGATGAGTGGTAGATGTTATTGTATTTATGGTTTCTTCATCATTTGTAGTGTGTTGATGCAGGGCAATCTCGGACAAGCAAACTAATGGAAGTTAATACAATACCAGTTGTGGATAGTGATCAGCAAGCATTAAGATGTTATTGGAATGGAAAGAAAAGGAAATATAGAGACACAATAACGTCAAGGTCGATCACTAATGTGGAGGGTAATGCTAATTGCAGTTCAAGCAACTTGGATGGCATTGTGGGTAAGATCATCAAGTATTTTAAAAATCAAACTAGACACTTATGTTGTGAAGATAAAATCGAGGCACTAAATAGGATGTTGCACACTCCATGTACTGGGAAGCTTTTTGATGCAATGGGCAGTAAGAAAGATCATGTAACATGTGCCCTTTTCATCAATCTTCAGAATACACTGTAAAGTATGAGAAAGAATTCTGATGACCTTGTGTTGAAGAGATCAACATTGATGATGGCTCTAAATAGTGATGCATATTCATCAAAAAATCAGATAAATATTTCAAGACTTTCTAGGGTATTGGGAGTATGCAGGAAAGTCGTCTATGATACGATTGGACGATTAAGTACAATTGAGTTTGATTATAGTTTTTTGAAGGCAATTGGTAAGGCAACACGTACCACATGTATCACACAAGAGGTCAAGCATTTGATTATCACGTTTTGGACAATAGAGAGCAGGGTGTCACCAAATAAGAAGGATATAAGCAGGACCCAATTTGGCAGAAATCAATATTTGGAGCACCCTGTTCACCTTCTTGATGTATCTCAGGTAATCCTATTTTCAATTATCAGTTCACGATTTGAGCTGATTATACAAGAACCACTAGCAAGTAACTTATAGTAACAATCTAATAGTAATAGCTAACTAGTAACAAGCTAACAGTAAAAGCTAACTAGTAACAAGCTATTTAGAAATAGCTTATTACAAACAACTAACCAAGAAACTTGCTCTTAAGTATTCACCAATTAGTAACAAGCTAATTACTAATAGTTAATTAATAATAACCATCCAAGAACCAACTACTTAGTCATAGCTAATTGGTAACAAGATAATTAGTAATAACTAATTACTAACAACTAACCAAGAAGTAGCTACTTAATAATAACAAACTCTTAACAAGCTAAATAGTAATAGTTAATTACTAACAACTTAAAACCATCTACTTAGTAATAGGTAACTAGTAACAAGCTAATTAGTAATTGCTAATTACAAACAACTAACCAAGAACCAACTACTTAGTAATAGCTAATTACTAATAGCTAATTACAAACAACTAACCAAGAACTAGCTTCTTACTAATATTTAATTACTAACAAGCTAATTAGTAGTAGATAATTACTAACGACTAACTAAGAACTAGCTACTTAGTAATAGCTAATTAGTAACAAGCTAATTAGTAATAGATTATTAGTAATAATTAATTACAAACAATTAACCAACAACTATCTACTTAATAATAACTAACTCTTAACAAGCTAAATAGTAGTCGCTAATTACTGAGAACTAACTAAGAACCAACTACTTAGTAATAGGTTACTAGTAGCAAGCTAATTATTAATAGCTAATTACAAGCGTCTATCCAAGAACCAGCTACTTAGCAATAGCTAATTAGTAACAAGCTACTTAGTAATAGCTAATTAGTAACAAGCTGATTAGCAATAGCTAATTACAAACAGCTAACCAAGAACTAGATACTTAGTAATAGCTAATTAGTAACAAGCTACTTAGTAATAGTTACTCAGTAGAAGCTCATTGTAATAGCTAATTACAAACAACTAACCAAGAACCAACTACTTAGTAATCACTAATTACTAACAAGCTAATTAGAAACAAGCTAATGAGTAACAAGCTAATTAGTAACAAGCTACTTAGTAACAAGCTAATTAGCAATAGCTAATTACAAACAGCTAACCAAGAACTAGCTACTTAGTAATAACTAATTACTAATAAGCTCATTAATAATAGCTAATTAGTAACAAGCTAATGAGTAACAAGCTAGTTGGTAACAAGCTAATTAGTAACAAGCTAATTAGTAATAGCTAATTAGTAACAAGCTAGTTAGTAACAAGCTAAGTATTAAAAAACTAATTGGTAATAGCTAATTAGTAACAAGCTAATTAGTAGTAGCTAATTACAAACAACCAACCAAGAACAAGCTACTTAGTAATAGCTAATTACTAACAAGCTAATTAGTAACAAGCTAATTAGTAACAAGCTAATTAGTAACAAACTAATTAGTAACAAGCTAATTAGTAACAAGCTAATTAGTAACAAACTAATTAGTAACAAGCTAGTTAGTAACAAACTAATTAGTAACAAGCTAATTAGTAACAAGCTAATTAGTAATAGCTAATTCATAACGAGCTAATTAGTAATAGCTCATTACAAAAAACTAACCAAGAACAAGCTACTTAGTAATAGCTAATTATTAATAAGCTAATTAATAATAGCATTCACAAGCGATGTTGTGGTTTCAGTGGTTGATTTTGCAGAAAACTATACATTCCACGAGCAAAATGCAATACAATCTTTGCATTGGTGGTCTGTAGAGGTAACTTTTTTTGTGCATATCACATATTTTTGTTTGGATGGTATTCCTAAAAAGGTAATCCACTTCTTCATATCCGATGACAAGAAGGATGACACCCTTTTTTGTGCAACATTGTTTCCAATTACATTGGCAATGGTTCAGAGAGCTAAATCTTGAATTATGCCAACATTGGGTATGGTCAGATGGTGAAGCTTCTCAATTTAAAGCTAAACGTCCATTTTACTTCGTAGGAAGATATCCAGGGCTAAGAGGCATGACTATGATATGGAACTTCTTTGAGTCAGGGCACGGGAAGGGAGAACATGAAGGTGCAGGTGCAGTTGTGCAAAGGGTGCTAACCCATGAACAACTTAAACCTGAAGGTGCAATGCTAAAGTGTGCTGCAGATGTTGTGAAATTTCTCAAGGGACATTTATCAGAGTCAAAAGGGAGAGATGTCACACGGGTCTTCTGGGAAGTGAAAATTGACGAAGTGAACAGGGAGAAGGCTTGGGATTGTAAGGGGATATCTCAAGTTCGATCCTTGTGTTCGATGCGTGGCTATTCAAGGTTAGGTGGACATTGCATTGGTGTTAGAGAACTAACATGTTATTGCTTTCATTGTATCCATGGTTAGTGGAAAAGATGCATCAACAAATGCCATGTTCAAAATTGGGTGTACCATACTTTGACTCCTATTAGTGATTCAGATGAAGCAGAAGACTCATCCCTTTCCAATTTTACATTTGAAGGTGATGGTAACTACCTATCAGATGCATTGGCAGTGGATGACAACTTTGCAGGTAATGCAGAAGAGGAAAATGATGAAGGTGCAGATTTCTATTTATTAAAGTGCACACAAGGAAAACAGGTCAGTCTGAAGAATGTAATGGATGCGTGGAACAACCTGATAGCTTCAGGAACATATTATGTGGTGGGTTTATTTTATGAGAGACTAGAAGAAATAGCAAACTTCATTTCTTTTCAACAATTGTAAATTTGATTCCTACTACCATCTCCAAAGCATCTTTTATTTCTTCCAACCTAGATGTTCCAAATAATATTTGTGCTCTCCATGTGTGCTCTCCATAATATTGTAGTCATTGCACTTCTTCATGGCTTTGAGGAGAAGCTCCCTCTAATCCATAAGCACCTGTTTACAACCAGGAGATAAATAGTAATGTCATTAATGAAGAAAGGATCCATAATATCCTGCCTAGACATAAGGCTATTCCATGAGTTAAAGCCTTTTTTCCTACACTTAATCATCTAAATGACAAAGGAGAAGCTTCTTCAGCATTCACCCGTCCAGTCCATAATGAGTCATGTGACAAAAGCCAGAGATTAGAAGCAAACATTGGATTTAAGGGATAACCCTCTTTAACTTTCATCTAGGCATATAAATACCTCTAATAATTCCTTGTTCAATTCTATCTTTGACTAACCATCCCAGAGCATCACTAGAACTATCAAATAGAAGAGGAGCAAGGGAACAAACATGTCTGATAGATCTATAAAGATTGAAGGGTTCAGAAACAGAACCATTCATAGCCACCCTAGAGTTGGCATTACTTAGTGTTTTTGTTTCTAATCTTGCATATGTCTGTAATCTCGATTATGTTTGTAATCTCCATTATGGTCTCGATGTATTCCATGATATATAGACAAACTCTCTTCATCAAGAGGAATTAATTTGGAAATAATATCTACATACTCAATATGATTTTCGGCTATTAACCACTTCCAAAGTTGATCACAAAGAGTTCTTGACAGATAGTTAATTCTTTCACTTATTGTCATCTTTGGTAATGTTAGACAACATCTTCTAATGTTGTAAAATAACGTGTAAGTAGTAGTATCAATTATCAATGTATTGTGAGGCCCGTACTCCACATTCTTGTCCCAGAAATGAGCCAGTTTCTTGAAGTGGATTGAAAAATTCCAAAAACACTCATCCCTTCCCCAAATATCCATAAATTTCCTCCTGATACATTTGTCAACCTCTTCTAGATCATAGGCGCGGCTAATTAGTAATGGCTAATTTGTAATAGCAACTTAATAATACCTAATTAGTAATAGCTAGTTAGTAATAACTAATTAGTAATAGCTAATTCGTAATAGCTAATTCATAATAGCTAATTTGTAATAGCTATATCATAATAGCTAATCAGTAATAGCTAATCGGTAATAGCTAATCGGTAATAGCTAATCAGTAATAGCTAATCAGTAATAGCTAATTAGTAATAGCTAATTAGTAACAAGCTAATAAATAATAGCTACATTAGGAAAAAAGGTGAACCCTGGATGGGCCTTTTAGCTCAAGGAGTGATTAGTGATGGACCAATCAGAAGAGGGTGGTGGCCACAGTCTATACCCTATAAAATACTAGGCTGAAGGGGGAAGAGGGGACAAGATTCCTCTATGTTCAGGGTAGTCTTCTAGAGAGAGAAGAAATCTCGTAATCAGGCTGGGCCCAAAAATTCAAAATTTTTTAAAAGTTGTAAAACTCATCATAATACCATTAAATGACCTCCATATCACTTTTCAGGGTCAAAAGTGCTATTTTTGACTTCTAATTCAAAATCCGTGCATGTTTGTGGACTAAAAAAATGACTTTTTTCAAAATGACTCAAAAAACTCTATTTTCCCTCTTCAAACTCCCATTTTCATACCCAAAACCCAAAAAGTCATATTTTTCACCTCTATTCCCTCCATACCATACAACAGAAGCATTGTTTCTCCTCCTACCATTCTCCCAACTTCTGCAGCAATGACAACAACTCTTACTCCCATGGAAAGCTCCAGAGCTCGTAGGAGACCAAAGGACAAAGTTCACACAATGACGTGCCACAACATCAAAACAATGGAAGGAAGTTGGCTACCACAAGTGTTTTGCAAAGGTGCATGGGTGTACATGCAGCCATCTGGACTTGGTCCTCATCGTGTTCGAGATCGTGCAAATTTGGATCTTCATTGGAAAGGTAAGCTCTTAGGCTTCAAGCAGCAAACACATGGTGGGATGGTTGCTATTGTACAACATGTCTTCACAGTTTCAACCATGAAGTTAGAAAACTCCAATAGAATTAGATATCCAATCCATTGTGAGTATTTCTATTTTCTCAATGCTTCATGGTGTTAAATGTCTTAATTACTCATCTCATATGTTTTTCATTGCTACAGTCATATTTCCTTCTAGTTTAGTGGAAGAGCAACCACTTCATAGTCTCACAGGAACTTTCAAAGCATTACATGCAGACATTGGGGCATTAGTGTTTCCAGATGTACCTCCTGCTAAACTTATTCGTGAAAGGATCTTCTTTTACACTCACAAGTACATTGTTCCTTCCACAGATGGTGAATATGGAAGGTTGGAGATTATCAAAGTTGACTCTCTTCTTAGTTTAGAGTGGCCAAAACCTGATTTTTGGTCCATATCATCTTTCAAGCGTAAGATGGTGATGGACATACATAACTCTTTGAAATTCACACGAGTATCTAGATCAATAGGTCTTCATTGGAATCTACCAATCCATTGCTTTGTTTTCATATTTCAAGGCATTCCTTTTGTAGAAACTCCTACAATATTCCTATGTAAAGATATTACATACAAAGCAATAGAAGGATTGTTAGGGGAAAACTGGGGTTATGTAGAAGGATTGTCAAAAGGGGATAGATATCGTTGTAGAATTGGTGACACAGGTATAGGGTTTCGCTATTTAAAACATCGCACCTCATTGTACATCAGATTTTATTATGATCGTTGGATGTGTAAACTAGGAGAGTGGATACCTTTGCAAAGCTCGGAGGGATCTTTAGCTTCATTTGAAATTAATGTGAAGTTACCAAACAATGATATGGAGGTGGTTTTAGTTAATCAACATTGGAACTTGGCCAACTTGAGAGAGCACTTACTTATTATGGGATATGACGATCTTCATGATTTCAAATTTCGAATACGAGGGAACAAGGTAAGAGTTGTATTCCATATATACATATATATATATATATATATATATATATATATATATATATATATATATATATATATATATATATATATATATATATATATATATATATATATATATATATATATATATATATATATATATATATATATATATATATATATATATATATATGTGTGTATATATATATATATATATCTTATTCTATCACTATTGTTCATGATTTGAAAATGTTTTACTCTTTTATGAATTGTCCACTGATTGGAAAGAGATTGGAAGACAAAATCAAGGTTCTTGCAGATTGGAGCATGGATGGAACTGACATTTCATTGTCATAACTCTTTTTTGTAAAGATACTGTGAAACCTGTAAACAAACCTATTTTTGCAATGAAAAATTTTTCACATTTGCTTCAAGGATATTTTGGCCACATTCTACTTGTATCTGTACATTCTCAAGGTTTTTCTTGAAAGAGCATTCTTATTGTTTATTTCCTTTGATGTGATCTCAAATGTCAAAGTTTTCCTTTTCAAGACTCTTATGTTTTAATTTAAGGAAAAGTCCCTTCTATGAAAAAGTGGGACCCATGACTTAAAAATTCTAGAAAAGTTATAAATAGGAGTCCTCTCTCCTCATTTCTCACTTTTGCAACCACATTGAGTGTTAGAACAGTCTGCATTTGCAAGCTATGGCTTCCACCTCTATACCTACTAAGAGTGCACGCCACAAGTTTCTAGAATTTTTGGAGGATTCAGATTATAAAGGTCAACATGACCTATATGATCTTCTCTGCAAGGTTCCTGACCTCCATGGAACCATGCAAATGAATGCCGATGCTTTGGAGGAGCTACTTCAATATATGCAAGTTCATATATTGCGTTTCTCCATTGAAATACCACCATATGATGGAACTTGGGTTCCATGTGACCTTCTCACCTACATTCACAAAGGTGATGAGGCTTTTGCAAAACGATTGAAACGGTTCCAGACAATTGCAGAGGAAGCAGGGCACCTTCTTGATGAAACTGTGCCACTTATAAGGAAATTGAATAGGAAACGCAAGATGGGTGCAAAATATCTTTCATTCATTGCTGCCACAATTTTCTTTGTGAATGAGGAACCAGAACCAATTACTCATGAGATCCCTCATCTTCTTACAGGTGGTTTTGTCGAGGATAAAAAGGAACCACCTCAAGAACCCTTGAATCTCCTATTAGAGAGAGAAGCTATTGAGAAAACTTATCCTCATGGTGTGGATGATAAGTTGAAAGAAGTGCCTAAGCCATCCACCTCTTCGGAGCCAGAAGCAATTATTCCAGAGGTTGAGATTGAAACTTTTTCAGTGGTTCTTGTCAAGGGACAAGAATATTTGTTTTTACATGATGTAGAGAAGGCATTTGGGCTACGGCTTGATGAATGCCTAAGTTTGTTTTGTACTTTGTCAGAGTGTCCTTTGGATAGTACCTCTGAGTTGTTGGAGAAAAAGTGTTTGCCATTTGGTGACTCAGTGGCCGACACAATAAAATTGGTTTGCAATGACATACTCACAAGTGAACATGAACATATCACAGAAGAACAATTTAATAATGCACAAGAAAGGATATTGGAATAAAAAATTCCCACCTCACCAGTAATCGAGCAGAGTGGGATGTCCCACTCTAGCATTAATTTACAACTTCAAGAGAGAGGAGAAGAAGAAGATAGAGTTCAGGATGTAAGTATCTTCAATTCATGTCATTCATTCTTACAAACACATGCTGCTACTAATCATAAAACTTTGTGCAGGAGGTGATTGAAGTCGACAAGTTTGCAGCAAGGAGCGGAGGTGATCGAGTGGCTCGTGGAGGTGGCTCATCCCTTGCAAACTACATTGGGAAACTTCCCAAAGACCATTTTGTAATTATCCATAAAGAGTTCAGTCCTCAGGGCCACTTCATGACATGGTGTCTAAAGGCCTTAAGTAAATTGCTTTGTTTATCAACCATTACACAGGGGAGTAATTGTATCTTTTTAGTTAAGAAATCCCTTGTAACTACAACCTTAGGTTCCAACTTCCGTGGAAAGGTCTTAGGCCAAATAGGTATATCTCTAGGTCTAGGTGTTAGAAATGTTGATCAAATAGCAAACTCAATTTTGACTTACACCCTACCCATGGCTTTGGAGCGTCGAAAGAGAGTCATTGAGAAACTCAAAGCCAATTGATGTAAACAATTGAATTAATATCAAATTTTCACTTTGCTTTATTTACAATTGTCTCAAGTATTTCTTTTTCAGTATATTATCTAAAATTCTTTTGGACCTGCATGTGATGTATTGATGTCATGTAGGGCATTGGGAGGACCTTTAGTTTCATTCTTTTGGACTCTTGATCATTGGGTATGGCCCCCATTAAGGTCTTCTAGGGCATTGGGAGGCCAAATAAGGCCCTGCCACAGAAACGCGGGAGAAGGCCCTGCAAAACGTTTGCAGGGCCTTCTCCCGCGTTTCTGTGGCAGGGCCTTATTTGGCTTGCCAATGCCCTAGAAGACCTTAAATGGGATAAAGAAGGTCCAAAAGAATGAAACTCAAGATCCTGACATGCCCAAGGTTACCTTACATGAGACTGAACCTTCACTAGATGGATATTTTCAAGAATGCAAATGTTCTAAGTTTCAAAATGCTCTGCTCATATGTTTCAAAGGTATAGGGAGGTCAAAATTTGTTCATATTAACTACCCCTGAACTAGCTTTACTAGTCATGATCCCTCTTTCATATTTCAAAGGTTTTGTAGGGCATTAGGAGGCCAAATAAGGCCCTGCCATAGAAACGCGGGAGAAGGCCCTGCAAACGTTTTGCAGGGCCTTCTCCCGCGTTTCTGTGGCAGGGCCTTATTTGGCCTCCCAATGCCCTACAAGACCTACATGACCTTAAATAAAAAAGAAATTTCAGTACAGGGATATTATCACTAGATCAAAATGACAAGATAAGAAAACAATCATTCATATATGAGAGATTATCACAAGAAAACACATGGAAATGTAAAATGACTGCTCATGTTTCATTCTAAATAATGAGATTATAAATGGAATAGAGGAAAAGTGCTAATGTTTCATTGAAAATGGCAATATTTACAAAAAATCTCTTATCCATAGAGATCAGTTACAAAACTTAGCTATGATCACCCCTAATTCTCCTAGCTAACTGTATGTCCTTCGGTTGTATAGTGACTCGCTTAGCATGGATGGCGCACAGGTTGGAATCCTCTAGCATTGATATCAAAAATGCTTCAGCTGCCTCTTGTAAAGCTTCTAAAGCTAGAGCTTGGATCCTTAACCCTGCACAATACCTTTGTAACTCTTCTTTGACCACCCTTGCAAAGGGTCTTCTAGGTATGAGAAGCTCAGCTGTCTTTTGATAGTGCCTTATCTCTGCAAATGCCTTCGTATATCTTCTTCTTCGTTGTGGTGCTCTAGCTTGTGGTGGTGGTGGTCTTCGTTGGACATTTTCTTGTGGTCTTGGTTGGGGTGGTCTACAACGAGGTTGAAAGAATTTCTTCTTCCGTTGCACGCGTCTTGAGCTTTCTCCTTGTTCAGGATGTTGTTGCTGGCTTTGCTCTCTCTCTTGATCATTGGGTATGGCCCCCTCATTTGATGGTAGTGTCTTTCCCGCTACAGTAACCCTATGATTTGTAGGTATTTCTTCGTTACCCCATGGTGGCAATGTTTGACTCTCATCACTTGATTGTGAACGTTGTTGAGACACATCCTCATGCGATTCATCAAAATCATCATCAGAAACTACCTGTCTATGAGCATGCTCCTTCACCCTTGTCTTTGTTGGTCTCTTTGGTGATGGAGGCTCATCATATGATGATGGTGGTGATTGGGGTTGATTTGCGGCCTTTTCCCTGGATTGCCCATGTTCCACTTGTTCATGCAACTGTTCACTCCCAGAGGTATGACCACCACCTGTTTCACGATGGGATGCAGAGCGCGGGACACTACGTCGCCTTCTGTGGTGATTCATCCATGGTGGCTTCTGAGTGCCTTGCACATAGGTAGGAAAGTTAATGGGATCCTTCCTTGCAGTTTGCTTTGTTCGTGCCATCCTCTATAGTGCTAGAATGTTGAAATGAGACAATGAGTCTCCTTTTATAATGTTTCACTTAAAAAGGTTCTGTTCACATCTGAATGGACAAAAAATAGTTTAAAAATTAAAAATTACCTGAAAAAATTGCAAACAAGAGATTAGTGTGTAGCAAACCTTATGAATTATTCAGAAAATGCCATGAATGTATTAAATGACTTCACTTCCATGATGAACCCTGTCGTGTTCTTGTAGCCCGCCATTGAGCATGACGTAAAGGTCCCAATGATGACTTCCATTTTTCACTAGCTAAGTTGTGTTGATTAAATCTTGCAAGTTT
Source organism: Ceratopteris richardii (assembly GCA_020310875.1). Taxonomy (NCBI): domain Eukaryota; kingdom Viridiplantae; phylum Streptophyta; class Polypodiopsida; order Polypodiales; family Pteridaceae; genus Ceratopteris; species Ceratopteris richardii. Next base: position 118,313,762 of record CM035411.1, read on the forward strand.
TGCAACTTTCGACTCCTTGGCTCGTTCCATTGCATATGTCCTTGAAAATGCAGTACGATAAAACCAATTAAACATCTCTTCCATATAGTTTGATTGCATTGCACCACCACCATGTCGTGTGTTCTTGAAGTAAACACCTCTAGCCTTGTAATGTGACTTCTCCATTCCTTGTGTACTAAAAATCTCCAATGAACCATATCGATGCATAAAAAATGCTCCATGTGCAAATAAAATATGCTGAAATGATATAAGTACATATAACACAATCTTATCAACAAGAAATTTGAAAAAAATAAGAAAACTTACAATGTAATGTGTAATATTGCTCTCTCCCCAAGATAGGATGAAACACTTTGCAAACTCCATTAATGTATCTTGAAACAACTGACGGTCATTTTTGTTGGAGCTATTAAGACTCATTAAACCTACCAACTTATCTAAGCATGACCAAACCTTCTTTCGCCTATTACTAAGGTCAATTTGAGAATCATTATCAGTGGTGATCATGCACAAGTCTTTCCATAGCTCCCTGCATTCATTTTTCTTAGGGCTTACACCTGTTCTGAAAAATTTTCTTGCCTTCTTCCCTGTCATTGACACTTGTTGCAAACTATTTTGCGATTCACCAGGTTTTTTGACAACTAGAGTTACATTACCACCATGACAACCAATCGAATTAAGCAACTCTTCCAATTTTTTGATTGCTTGTACAGATTTATCAATTGGCTTCATGGAAAATGCATATTCTATGTGGAGCTTCAATAATCTATCAAATATTCTCATGAAAGCATGCAATGTGCAAAAGTGAACATTAACTAATGGAAATGGAATACTGGGATTCCAATCTTTATCTAATGTGTCACGGTTAGGTATTTCTAACATTGGACACCTTAACAAAGGTCTATCCCATTCCGTGGAAGTAGGTGCATCTATGTATTCATCTAAGCTAGATAGTACTTTTTGTTGTCCCTTTGTTACTTTGTAGCCTCGAGTACAAAATGGACATGGATAACGAGCAGATGCACCTTGCTTGCAACCTAACATGCATTTGATAGTTTTTAAATCCCCACCCAAGTGCCAATCTATCTCAAAATCACCAAAGTTTTCTATGTGGAGCTTTGCACCATGAATTTGAGAAAGTATTACTTTAGTGATCCATGGGGTCCTACTAAAAATCCATGAAAGAACATCATTGGATTCTTTAGGTACTTCAATAGCACCTAACCACCATATTTCTTTCTCGGATTGAACACTATATGTAGACTTAGAGCTAGAGTTACAACTTTCATCAGATATGGCATTTCTCATAGCTTCATTCATGAGTGTCAAACTCAATCTCTCCATTCGTCGTCCCTTTATAATCTGGCATTCATCTAACTTCAATATAAACTGTAATTTGGTATTACAATCTGCATAAATTAGCAAAATCTCTATAACATCAAAATACAATGTATATCAAGGTAACAATAGTGCACATACCTGGTATAGTAGATTTGTAAAATTGAACCATTGCCTGTTGAAGCCTCTCCAAATCCACGAATATGTTGTTGTACTTTGTGTAAGGAAATCCATTTCCAACTGCGCTTTTCAACTCTTTTTTGGATGTAGATAAATGATAAATAGACATAGGCATAATATCCTCTATATATAAGTAGTTTCCAAGAATACTAGTTATATCTTCATTGGCCATTGACTTCTTTAGCGATACCTTGTAAGGAGATGGAAACATATTCTGTAAAATACCTTCTCTTTCTAATGAATGCTTCAAAAGGTTGTACAATGCACTGTATCCTTTAGTACTAATTCCTGCTTCATCACATACCATCTGCACGTCTCTAGGAGTGATAATATCTTGTAACTTTTTTGTGAAATCTTTAATCACTTTCTTCTTGATAAGGTTTCCTATCCGTGACTCCAAAATACTAACCACCTGCTTGTTGGTCAAACAAGAATTTAATAACTTGAATTGATCCTCTGTTGTTGATGATGCATTAACATCTTCAACGAATGACCTACATAACAAGAAAAAAAAAAATATATATATATACATATAAAAGTCTTCCAAAAAGAGAAACAAATACAAGCCAAACCTTATTGCAAAAACTCGTCGTTTGCGTGCTCCACCACCAATTGAAAGAGAGTCAAAGGATGTTAATGATCGTCTCCTACGTCGCATCCCAAGTGGAGTCTCTCTCAAGTGTTGGACAATGTTTTTTAATTTCTCAATTGTTCTCTCCTTTTCTTCCATATGCTTTTCAAGCTCTGCAAGCTTTTCTTGTAAAGATATGATTGTGCTTTCAAAAGTGACCAACCTTGTATGATTTAGTTGATATTGTTGAATCCAATACTTAGTAATGGCAGCTGAATGTGTAGATAATCGTTGACAATAACCTAAGAGCCCAACTTTACCGGCACCGATGAACTGAAGTAAAGTTGAGAGGTTATGGAATGTTGGATGGTAAGAAGACATTGGATCAGGAGGGTATAATGAACCATGAGTCCAAAGATCAATATTCTTTTCTCCAGCTTCACGACGCTCATTTTGAGAGTTCACATCATTGTTGCATTGTGTATTTGGAGCAAACTCTCTGGGCACACGAACATGGATACTTGTTGATGCTGGGGCATGAGGACGTCCTAATGTGAGGTTTGTAATAGGTGTCAACACCATCTTTTCCAACAATTAAACAATACTGAGAAAGAGACCAGAAATTTGTTTGGAAGAGATGGTAGAGCATGATTTTCTCAAGAAAAGTTTGTTTTCTTGGATGAGGATGGGTCACAGTGTGTTTTTCCACTGAGAATAGCCAAAAATGTTGAAATTTTGAAAAAGTCATTTTTTGGTTGAAGAGTAGTTACGAATTTGATGATGTGGCACTCTACTTTTGGAGGGATTTTAAAAATATTGCTTTTTCAAAAGGAAAATTAAAAACTAAACTCAAAAAAGGTCACTTCTGACATATATATTAAAAAATGAGCCCTTTCAAGTAAATAAACACTGAAATTGAGACTTAAAAAAAAAAATCATTTTTTTATTCCCATACATGCTCGAGTTTGATGATGTGGAAAGTAGATTCCCTTTCTCTCTCTCTAAAAGAAGAGAGAGAGGAGCCTAGTAAGCCTTAAAAAAAGCCTACTCCAGCCTACTAAAAAGTGCACTATTAAATGCACTTTGTCCCCTTAGACAACAGCAGAATGAGGCTTAATCCCTGAAAATTAGGGATCCTTACAGGGCCCATGCAGGGTTCACCCTTTTTCCTAATGATAAGTAATAGCTAATTCATAATAGCAAATTAGTAATAGCTACTTAGTAATAGATGATTACTAACAAACTAAATTTTAATTCCTAATAGCTAATTCATAATAGCTAATTAGTAATAGGTGATTAGTAACAATCTAATTAATAATAACTTACTAATAAGCTAACTAAGAACTAGCTTCTTAGTAATAGCCACTTAGTAATAGCTAATTAGTAATAGCTATGAGGAATTAGCTACTTAGTTATAGCTACTTAGTAATAGCTACTTAGTTATAGCTACTTAGTAATAGCTACTTAGTAATAGCTACTTAGTAATAGTTAGTTAGTAATAACTACTTAGTAATAGCTAATTATTAATAGCTACTTGGTAACAAACTAATATATTAATAACTATTTCTAATAGCTAACTAATGACCAGCTACTTAGTAATAGCTAATTGGTAACAATTTAATTATTAATAGCTAATTACTAACAAGTAACCCAAAGTTAGCAAATTAGTAATAGCTAACTAGTAGCACGCTAATTAGTTACAAACAACTAACCATAACCGTATACCTAGTAATAGCTAATTAGTAACTAGCTTATGTTAAACGCAGGACTAACTGTCAATAGCGCGTTTAAATATTTATTGGGTTCTTGGGAGTGGAAGGGGTCTGCTAGGTAGAGGCCCTATGCTTGGTTCCCCAAACTAACCACTTCACACACACAATACACTGACACTCAAAACCCCTTATGCAATATCGTGATACAGAGTTACTTGATGAACTCTAGAACTGTTCTGAATACAAAATACTGTAACACTAGAGACAATATCAGTAATTCGACCTTTCACCGAAGAGGTACAAACAATCAGACAAACCGAAGACATAGAAGAACTCAACAGTCTCAGACACACAGTACTGGGGGGCTCAGTATGCAACTTAAGACGACCCTTACTATAGCTTGACCTATACCGTATGAGGACAGACCTCAACGCCGAAGACAACACAATATGACTCAAAGTTCTCACAACACTACCGCAATTACACATACTCCATCCAACAAGTTACATCACCTTACAAGAAAGAGCGACACCACGATACGCGTAATCAACAGACCAATCGCAATTGAAACCCTGCAGAACAACTCGCTCAGACAAACAGTCTAACGATCAACTGAACGTCTATGTAACTCTCGAAGAGAAACAGGTATCAATAGACAACCAGACATAACAAGAGTAGTATACTCAGAATTGCTCAACAGACACTACAGCAGCATTCAGCTCAATCACCCAGACAGACAGTCTGGTGATCCCAATGAACGTCACTCAAGCGTCTCTTTTTCATTGCTTTATATAAAGATTACAAAGTATCGGTGTAACAACCTTTCGTGCGTGCGGAAACTGAAAGGATTTTGTCTTTACAACTTCCAATCCGGCGGTCGACTAACACTGGCACGCACGGTGGACTCGAACCCGCAGGTTTATAAAAAAAAAAAAAAAGAAAAAACTCATGGTTCATCGACTATACCTTCTAAGTACATGGATCTTGCTAATCTAAAGGTTCGGGCGATTTTCTTTTTTAAAGCTTCTAACATCTGTTTTAAAGTATCAGGTTCTACTAATTGGGCATCTATTCGTACAGAACTTAATGAAATTACTTCGGTCAGCAAAACTTCTGCCTGCGTTTGCAGAAAAGCCTCTTGTAAATAAAATTTGTTTGATAAGGCCGCATCTCTGGATACTTTCATCTCTGCAACTTGCTTCTCCATTCTGACTACTCTATCTTTTTGAGCGTCCAGTTGGTTCTCCCTTCTTTCGATTTCCTGATTTTGAAATTGGATGGTCCTTGAGTATGCATCCCTTTCTCTTCGGAGATCTGTTATCACTTTCTGTAATTGAGCTTCTACTATCAATTTTTGTTTGAGAATGTTGTTTACTTCTGCGAAGTCCATCTTACATTTCTGGAGTTCTTCAACTGTTTTTATAGCCAGATCATGCTGTTCTTGGCCTCGCTTTACCACTTCATCTAGCGTCTGTCTTGTTTCTTCTAGCAGATTTCCTAAGGCTACTCGTGCATCTTCTTTATCCTGTAGCTCTTGCTTCAACTGAATGATTTCGGCATTTGCATCATTTAGTAACTCGTCTTTTTGTCTGATCTCTACCAGTGCTACATCTCTTTGAGCGGTAACTTCTACCTGTTCAGCCATTCAGGCTTGTAACTCCTTAAGTTGTTCTTGTAAGGCTTGTTTTTCGGCTTTAGCTACTATTAATTCTTCTTGTAGAGGACTAATGTCCGCCTCCAGCACATCCACCTTGTGTTGAAACTCGTCGCGGATAGTATCTGTCACTTGTTTCATATGTGCCGGCAGTTGTTGTGATAAGTGGATCAACATTTGACCCATGGATGCTAATTCAGAAAAGACAGGAATTGAAGGAATCTGAGCTTGAGGGCGGGGCTGAGATGAAGAAGCAGAGAGTAGTTGCTGTGAGTTGGGTGGGGAGTAATTCGGTGAAGAGGACAAAGAGGCAGAGGGTTCTTCGGGGACAATGGGTGGAATCGGGATGATGGGTTCGGCGGGAGGTTCGGGTGGATGAATAGGAAGAATAATAGTTTTGTTGTTTACCTTTTCGGTGGGTTGTTGTGTTGTGTCAGCAGTGTCGGCAGCTGTGGACTCGACTGCTTTAAGTAGTTCTTCGAAAACTTCTTTAATTATATGTTCTTCATCTCCTTGCTCTTCCTGCTCCGATTGCTGCTGAGATGCTTCTTCTGATGAGCTTCTGTCAGATTCGGAGGGAGCCTCCTGCTCTTGTTGTTGTTCTGAAGACGACTGTGCTGAAGACTCATGATGCATGGAGGTTGTGGTGTCGTGAAAGGTTTCTTCTTCGTTTGCTTCTTCTGCTTTGTCGTCTGCCTTGTCATTTGCGGCTGAACCCTGTACTTCGCTATCGGATGAACTTATTCTGATTCTTTTTCGGCGGAGAAGGTGGAATATCTCTTCATCTTCTTCTTCATCGTCCTCTAATATTTGTGCAGATTCCTCATGCCGTAGGATGGGTCCTCCGGGTGGTGGCTGTGCTGCTAGAATAGTCGGAAATAGAAAGGATATGATGTGCGGTAGTCTGGACCTTGGCATATCACCCTTATTAACCTGTTTGATAATTGATACGCATTCCTTGTGAATGCGGCGGAAGAAATAGGATGCAAAATTTACAGGCTCTCTCGCAGCCAAATCTATTGCCGAATAGAAAGGTCGAGAGATGCCATAGGTTCGTTTCTACAGATTAAGAATGGCTACTAAGAATTGTAGCGCGGATCTTTCAGGTTCAAGGCGGCAGAGTATTGCGTATTCGTTGGATGAGCTCCTAGGGAATAATTAATTCATGGTGGCAATCGGTAGATTTGGGCCATTTTCCCGACCTTGCCGAGGGAGTCGAAACGCATCAGCAAAGGCCTGGAATGTGATTATGGTTCGGGAGGGTAGGGATGTGATCGCCCAAGTCTGCTCGGTGGTAGGTGTGTTAGCGATGGTGGCGATTATCTGGGCATAGAACGGGTGGCAATCCACTGAATGCCATGGCAGTTCAGCGAAATTGACCAACCCACGGGTGCGCAGGAACTCTCCTACATCGGCAAGGAGTCCGTCACGGAAAGCGGCGAAGTTTGCCAGAGCTTCCAATGTGCACACAGAAAAAGCAAGCACAAGACACAAGCGCACAGGGTATACACAATCACACAAATCACGCAAACACAATAGCGATTTTTGGCAAAACGGAGAAGGTTAAGTAGATGTGTTGCAGTGGAGAGCAATCAAAATCACTAATCATCGTGCGACGTTGAGATGATAACTTCATAACTTCGGTGTGCATGCATGAGCAGAATGATAATGTCGGGTGGCTGTTGAGCATAATTAGGTATTAAAACGGGGATATTACAGACTTATTTTATTAAGCGTGCAAAAAACAAAAGAAAAGAAAAGAAAAGAAAATGCAAAATACGCGGCCAATCCGCAGAACGTTTTTAGTGCGGATCCGATGCTTGTTGATACGGCCGCAGCTTTGAACCATTTATCACCTTTGGAAGAGGTAGTCCGGTCAAAGTAGTCAACCAAAAAGTGGATGGGACCACCTGTTCAGAAATCCGGTAGGGACCAAACCATCGTATCTTGAATTTTCCAGCAGAGCAATTTGACTTTGCATTGTAAAAGAGTACAAGTTGCCCCACCGTAAAAACTGGAGTCCTTAGATATCGATCATGTGTTCGAGCTTGTCTTAACTGAACTTCCTAGATAGTCAGAAAACTTGTCCATCGATGCTCATCCAGTTCTCTGAGTGTATCTAGCCAAAATGATAAAGAATCTTTTGGTATCAATTTCTGAGTGAGAGCTACACATAAACTTGGCACAACAATCTCCATTGGTGCTATGGCTTCCAGTCCATAAGCTAGTTTGAAAGGGATTAATCCTGTTGCTACCTTGTATGTAGTCCGCTATGCCCATAATACTGCAGGTAACAATTAATCCCATCTTTCTGGTGCTTCTAGAATCAGTTTTCGAAGCATATTAAAACAGGGTCTTGTTGGTACTCTCAGCCAAACCATTTGCACGAGGATAATATGGTGAACTGAATTTATGCGTGATCTGAAAAGAATGTGTGAGTACTTTCATTAAATTGTTGACAAAATGAGTGCCTTGATCTGTAACAAGCTCTAGAGGTAAGCCAAAACGCGAAAAGACATCTTTCATTAGACACTTTGCCATCGAAACAGCTGTAGCAGACCTTAAAGCCCATGCTTCTGCCCATCTGGTAGCATAATCTGTACATGTTAGAATATAACGATTATTATTGAGTATGGCTGGAGGTGTAGAAGGTCCAACAAAATCTAGGCCCCACTTTTGAAAAGGCTCCAACGGCAAGACCGGTTGGAGAGGGAAAAAATGACGTTGTAGAGGCTGTCCAGACCATTGACAAGTATCACATTGTTTGAAAAACTGAGATACATCCCTGTACATAGCAGGCCACCAAAGTCCACTTTGCAGAATTTTCCGGTGCGTTAAATCTGTTGCAAAGTGCCCACCGGAAGGAATTAAGTGAGCTAGAGTAATGACTGAGTTAACTTCGTGTGGAGGAATACAATGAAGCAAAACTCCAGTGTGATCCATGTAGTATAATTCTCCAGCAATACACTGCAATCTTCCTACGCATTGCAAGAGATGTTGTAGAAGGAAGACATCCATCAGTCAAAAAAGTTAACAATTGATCATATTAATTAGTTGTCACAGGAAGATTTGCTTCTTCATCATTAGTTGGTTCAGTATTGTAAATCGTTGGTGTGGTGTCATCAACACCGACTGGAGCTTCACCGGAATCTAAGCAAGAAAGAAAATCTGCTAAGGCATGTGAGTTGTCAGGCCGATGGATTACTTCAAAATCAAACTCTTGTAAAAGTAGAACCCAACGCGCTAATCGACCACCTAAATGCTGTTGTCGTACCAGATAGACGAGTGCAGCATGATCTACATGAAAAGTAAATCTGCGGCCAAGTAAATAGTGTCTGAATTTCTTTACCGAATACACTAAACCCAGACATTCTCTTTCGGTTACAGAGTAATTATTTTCTGCAGGAGCAAGTCTTCTACTCGCATAGTAAACAGGTCGGAACCACTTATCGGTTTGTTGCATCAGAACACTGCCAATGGCAATATCTGATGCGTCTACGAAGACAAGGAATGGGCGATCCCAGTCAGGAGGTTGTAAAATTGGTACCTGTGTTAATAAGCACTTTAGACTATCAAATGCTGTTTGACATTCCGGAGTCCAATCAAACTGTTTAGGAGTCTTCGTGATTAATTGATTGAGTGGAATGGCTAAATGAGCGAGCCACCGTAAATGACGACCATGCCATCTCACTTGACCCATGAAAGGCATTACTTCCTTTGGTGTAGTAGGTACAGGTGCTTCTAACACAGCTGCTACCTTATCTGAGTCGACTTGTATGCCCTGTGCAGATACAATATGGCCAAGCAACTTTCCACATGAAACTGCAAACACAGATTTGTTTGGGTTCAGACAGAGTCTGTATTCTCTGCATTTCTTAAAGCAGCACCGTAAATGGAACAAGTGTGCTACCATCCTACCGAACACAGAGAAATCATCAAGATATACTTGCATGAAAGAGGTAAGATAGGGGGAGAATATTTCCTGCATACACCTTTGGAAAGTACTGGGGGCATTTCTTAATCCAAACCACATAACAGTACAAGCAAAGACACCCCAATTGGTGATGAATGCTGTTTTTGGTATGTCTTCCTCAGCCATTCTGACCTGATTATACCCACTGTATCCATCTAAGAATGAGTACATTTCGTGTCCTGCTACTCTGTCAAGCATCGTGTCAAGAAAAGGTAGAGGAAATGGATCAGGCACCGTAGCGGCATTTAGTTTCCGATAATCCACACATATGCGTAGCTGCTTATTCTCTTTAGGGACAATAACAATGGGTGATATCCACTCAGCATGCTCTACTGGTACAACGAATCCAACTTTTAATAACCTATCCAGCTCTGCCTTTACCTGTGCTGCATAATTCGGATTCATCCGGTAGCTGGGTTGTTTGATTGGTTTTGCTTCCGGCTTCAGCATGACCCTATGTTGATAAATGCAAGGGTCCAAACCCTTCATGTCCTTGTAATCCCATGCAAAAACATCATAGAACTCTCGAAGCAACTGTATTAACTCTGCTTGAAACATTTCAAGCAATCCTTCCTTTATTTTTACAAGTCGCTGATTAACTTCATCACCTAAATTATATGTAATTAACTGATCTTCTAGAACATAGAATTGTTGGGACTTCTCTGTAACATCATGTGGGTTTAAAAGTTGTTGTAGATCAGTGTCATCTACAGGAGCAGTATCTTCTTTCTTGGCTTCTTCCGTCATAGGCATCACCGTACAAACTGCCGGATTCCAATTATCTACAACAGATTATAGATCAACAGTTCCTAGGGAGATCAAATCAATATTATTCTTCAAAAACTCTTCCTCTTCATCATCTGACAACCCATCTAACATATGAACTGGTTCTGCAAAATAAGGTCTAGCATGTAATTCACAAGGCTGTATAGCATCTAACTTGACAACATATTTATGATTATTATCCTTGAAAGTGAGTTGCTGTGCGGACCAATCTTGTATCACCTTGGCTTGTTTCAACCAAGGACGACCGAAAAGCAAATTATAATCCAAGCTAGACTCTGGTAGCTCTAAGACGACAAAAGTCATCTTAAATGTTGTGCCTTGCAGAGTTATGGGCACATCTCGTACTAGTCCTACTGGGTGGACTCTGGACTGATCAGCCATCCTTACAAAAAACTGGACAGGCTCAGTTTTTGTCCATCCTAACTTTTTACATAGTGCGGCAGTAGCAATGTTTACACCAGACCCTCCATCAATTAGTACTTGATTAATTTGATGATTTTTGTACCATACCGTAATCAATGGGGCCGAATGATCCACCGTAATGTCTGTTTCTGGTTGTACTGTTGCTAGAATGCAGGCAGACTCAGTACTAAACTGTTGCTGGAATTATTGGCGGATTCGTGGTACTAGTGCAAGTAATTGTCCAAGAGGAAGAGTAATGGACGCTTTAGATAAGATTTCCCATGCTTGATTTACTTGACTTGTTTCTTTCACCGATTCTGAAGACGATGCGTCGGTTACTGGAATTGACTCTTGCTCCTGTGCAGTTTCCTTTGACAATGGAACTTGTGTCCCCAAAATAGGATCTGGGAACACTAGAGGTTCTATGGTGGTCCACTGACTAGCCTTGTCAAATGTTCTTTGCTGTTCTAGGATGCTTGGTTGAAATATTTCAGCTGCTGGTTGTAATGGCCTACCGGATCTGGTTTGAACTACTGTAGCTTGTGTTTCTATGGGTGTGATTTGAACCATATTTGTCATAGGGTTCTGGCGCTCTTTCTTCCTCTGATCGTATTCAGCTGCATCTTTACAAGATCTTCTAATGTGGACAAATTCACCGCAAAAATAGCAGCGAGGTGGTGGCAAATTAGTACTTTCCTGTGATGGTCCTGCCTGCCAACGGTTTGCATTGTAGTTATTGTTTCTCTGTGCTCTGTAATTTTGGTATCCCTGCTGCTGGTTGTTTCTCATTTGAGGAGGTACATAGTGATTGGCAGGCTGCCCTAGTTCTTGTATAATTGCATTCACTATGGCTGTTCCCTGTACTTTAGCGTTGTATGTGCAGTTTTTGGTGGAATGTCCTGTCGTGTTACAGATAGCACAAAACAATTGGTTAAGGACACAAGTGGCACTAGTATGCCCTGAATTCTTGCATGTGGTGAAGTACATCTGTCTGGTCGGATCTTCTACAACATTTTTACTTGCTTTTAACCATTCCAGGTCTTCTGTAAATCCTCCAACCTTGTTTTCTAGCTGCAAAGCCATCACAATCACCGCATCTAGCGTCATAGCTCCCACACATATGATCATAATCTGTTTAAGTTGTGGAGTCAAACCATTGAGTGATAACGTCATCCAGTAGGTTGGCATGTGCTGGGGGTAATTGCCTCAAATGCGTTCTAAATAGGGTGGCATATTCTTGCACTGTCTGATTCATCTTCTGTCTATTGTTTTGCAGGTAATCAAAAATTTCGGCTGGATTCTTCTTTAGCCTGAATCTCTGCAAAAATGCATCCCTTACTACTTCATAGGTGCCGAAATGGTTAATATCATATTTTGTCAGCCACTCGGTGGCTTTGTTAACCAATATCGACTGGAATATAATAGCTTTATACGCCGGATCAGGTGGATGATTGAGCACTGCGTAACTTATCTCAAATGTGCGTACATGAGCATCTGGGTCATCACCTGGGAATCCTCCGAATTTAGTGTATGTTACTCCTGTTGGAGTCGGCCGGGGTGGAAATAATTATTGCTGTTGTTGTTGTTGTTGCCCACTCATCGTGCTGGTGGTGGTATTGGGACTATCTTCTATATCTTGAAGCTGGGTATCTGAATCGTCAGAATCCGTATCATCAGCCTGTGCACTCTCCGGCTTGATAATATTGTTCAATATGTTTCGGATCTCAACTTCGAACAAGCTACCTTCCTTCTTGATATCAAATGTAGGAAAGCTTACTCCAAAGAGCGGTGACTGGACTGAAGATTCACCAAGAAATGGTAAACGATCACCGGAAAACGGTGAACTTTCAGCAACTGGTACCGAAATAACACCGGAAGGTGTCGAGTCTTTACCAAAACAAGGTGCTTTTTCACCTTCACTGATTTCTTTGACCAAGACGTTTCTATCCGTAGACAAATTCGAATCTTGATCCACTGGTGTTAAATTAACATCGTGCTGCGTCCTGGTAGACTCTGGAGTTACTATATTTTTGACAGACTGTGCCGGAATTGCACCGGAATCTGCCATAAATGTAGTAAGTTCCACCGGAATACTGTTGGAATCATCTCTAATGTTCTTCACTTCCTTGGCAACTGAGTTAGACCTATCTGTGCTTCTACCTCCTGGAGGCATCCTTAGAAAATTAGGTACCCAAGGTTGTCGGTACTTCGGATATGACTCACCGGATCGAGTAACCCGCATGTATCATCTTTTGTACTACTTGCATACTAATACTGTCGATTCACAATCTATAGTCGCGTTTCTACAATCGATTTGCAACATTCTGATCTGTTGCCACCTTCCCACAGACGGCGCCAGTGTTAAACGCGGGACTAACTGTCAGTAGCGCGTTTAAATATTTATTGGGTTCTTGGGAGTGGAAGGGGTCTACTAGGCAGAGGCCCTATTCTTGGTTCCCCAAACTACCCACTTCACACACACAATACACTGACGCTCAAAACTCCATCAAGACTCCGTTACACTTATAATCTTACAGTATTCAACCAAACTCTCCCAAAGTTGACCGAACACACTGCACCAGACTATGCAATATCGTGATACAGAGTTACTTGATGAACTCTAGAACTGTTCCGAATACAAAATACTGTAACACTAGAGATAATATCAGTAATTCGACCTTTCACCGAAGAGGTACAAACAATCAGACAAACCGAAGACATAGAAGAACTCAACAGTCTCAAACACACAGTACTGGGGGGCTCAGTATGCAACTTAAGATGACCCTTATTGTAGCTTGACCTATACCGTATGAGGACAGACCTCAACGCCGAAGACAACACAATACGACTCAAAGTTCTCAGAACACTATCGCAATTACACAGACTCCATCCAACAAGTTACAGCACCTTACAAGAAAGAGCGACACCACGATACGCGTAATCAACAGACCAATCGCAACCGAAACCCCGCAGAACAACTCGCTCAGACAAACAGTCTAATGATGAATTGAACGTCTATGTAACTCTCGAACAGAAACAGGTATCAATAGACAACCAGACAGAACAAGAGTAGTATACTCAGAATTGCTCAACAGACACTACAGCAGCGTTCAGCTCAATCACCTAGACAGATAGTCTGGTGATCCCAACGAACGTCACTCAAGTGTCTCTTTTTCATTGCTTTATATAAAGATTACAAAGTATCGGTGTAACAACCTTTTCGTGCGTGCGGAAACTAAAAGGATTTTGTCTTTACAACTTCCAATCCAGCGGCCGACTAACACTTATTAGTAACTAGATTATTAGTAACTAGGTTATTAGTAATAGCTAATTAGTAACTAGCTTAGTAGTAATAGCTGATTACTAATAACTAACTAAGAACCAGCTACTTTGTAATAGCTAACTGGTAACAAGCTAATTAGTAATAGCTTATTTCAAACAACTAAACAAGGACTAGCTACTTAGTAATAACTAACTGGTAACAAGCTAAATAATAATAGCTAATTACTAACGACTAACTAGGAACCAGCTACTTAGTAATAGCTAATTGTTAAAAAGATAATTAGTAATAACTTAGTAACCTAGTAATAGCTAACTAGTAACAAGCTAATTAGTAATAGATACTAACAAGTTACCGAGAGTCAGCAACTCAGTAACTAGTATTAATCTAATTAGTAATAGATACTTTTTAACAAGTAACTAAGAACTAGCTACTTAGTAATAGGTAACAAGTAGCAACCTAATTAGTAATATCTACTTACAAACAACTAACCAAGAAGCCACAACCATGGATAAAAAGCAATATTATTAATATTAATCAACATGACAAGCTTACCAATGTGAAAGTTGAATCCACCATCAAAGAATCCAGAGACTACTTACCGCACATGTTCTGGTATTTCAACACCACATTCAGGTCCGAAATAATTGACTAACACACGAAAATGTGCTGCAAAACAAATATAGTGATATGCATGGTTGCATGGCATAAGGTGCACTCTAAAACTCACCCTCTCCTCAATATTCAAACCACATGCTATGCACATGGATGAAACACTGAGTAGAAGGGTTGATGGTAACTCTGGGGGAGTTAATGGCAATAATGGTGATAATTCATTTGAATCCATCATGCTTAACATGTTCTTAACAAAGGATAGATGTCAATTTGCACTCTTCAGCCGATTCTCATGCAACTTATATTCAACTTGTGTATGTAACAATCCAAATGATCAGTATTGAACCTTAGAAAAATGTTCCAACCAATGTCAATAAAGCTAAATATTACCTTCGGTTCAGTTATCTTGTCATTCTCATCTAGCTCAGCCCCTAATAGCTCCAGATTAATAGTATATATCTGAATTTGCGTCTCCAACTAAATCCTACTTTCTGAAGACATTCCCACATAACATTTCAATTCATCTATGGATACCTGTAACTTTTCTCTCATCTCAATGATTGTTGTAGTCACCTTAGACTCAACAACCTTTGATAGCTTGGCTTGATCCAAATCAAGCTTGACCCTATCCAACTTATTCTGTTCACTATCAATTAACAATTCTAAAGTACGTATAACGTTAGTACCCTCCACTCACCTTATGGCAGCAATTGCTGTACCTTGTCGATCACTTAACTCAACATCTTCTTTCTGTTCCTGCAAGTTCGCATCCAAAGGCTCTAAAAGTGGTGAAGCATCATCATTCAAACAACTGTAAAACCTTTGCATCTTCGACTGCAATGTACCCATCTTCTTGCATCTTTCAATAGAAGCTTCTACAGCCATAGCCCATGCCACTTTGTACATAGCTAGATTTTTTTATGTTTTAGTAGTGGTACAGTTTTCAAAAGCAAAGGCTCTAGCGAATTGTATAGACAATTCATAGTTTGTTGGTACCTCTTGGTAGACTTTCTGATGTAACACCATTAGTGCGTCATAGAACTCTTGCCTAACATATTTAACTTTCATCTTCCCCTTTAGTCGAGTTACCTTGAAGACAAACAACCAATCTGCCTCACTAACCGATTTTTTTGATATAGTACCTGGATCTATACCAACGATAGACAGGCTATAAAGGGTGTGGAAATCCTCTTTTTTTTGGCAGAATACATTATGGTCTAACGCTTTTGGATATGCTGGATATATCCACCTGCATCAACAAGGCCAATTGTTTCATAATTGCATGCCCATTACTCTAGAAGTAGCACCAAAGATTAAGTGTAGAGACCCTATATCTTTGTGGTTTGTGGATGCAGAAAAGAAGGGTCCTACACAGGCCTGCAGATAACGCAGAGATATGCGCAACAACTTCTATATGTATTAACGATTCAATATAGCAGTTACATACATGTGAATCGTTACATCATGCGACACGTGAGTGAGCCGCAGTTGTTAAGCCATTATTTCTGGAACATGGAGTTTGGCCACATGGTTCATAGGTCACACATCCACATAATCGTAGTTAAGCCGCTTCAACACTCCCCTGTAACTAGAGTACTGGAATGTGACACAGATGTTACTTGATTTCAACGATTCCAAGATGTTTCGTGCAAAGGATGAACTTATCTGCTCCCACAGGCTTCCTAAGCATATCAGCCCACATTAGATGAGCTGATACATATGCGAGAAGACAAGCGCATTCAGAGAGGGGGAAGCCAATACTCCACAGAGGGAGGTCGCTTCAACAGTTTTGTTTATGGTAATGAAGAGAATGGGTGTTAGCAGATTTCTAAGGATCCATCACTATCAAGAAAATCTAAATTTTAGTTCCTTTGATTCCCAAAGATGGACTTCATGTACATTAAGTTGATGATAAATGGTGTATGTTTCTTGATTTCAGCAATGGTGATATTATCATGATTTTCGATATATTTCTAATGGTTTGAATCACTTGGATACATACAAGAGGGTTGCCTGAAATGCCTACCCTAGAAAAGCATTGAGAGTAATCACTCTGTATGAGGCTTGGAATGTACATAAGCGGATGCGTAGTCATATGTGTGCATTTGTTTGTTTGGCATATGCTCTTGTGCCATCACAACAAAGTCACAAACTTGATGAAAAGGAAAATAAATGTATATTTATTAGTTATAGTGCTTAAGTAAGGGATATCTTTTGTATCATCCATTGATGACTTTTTTTTTTTGAAATGGAAGTTTGACAATAGGCTACTCTCCCAGATTTCAATCAATAAAGAAAACAATTGTACAAGTGAATGGGCTTATTACCCATGGAATCCCTGAATCCCACAAAGCTGGGGGAGATAAAAGAAATTTAGATACAAAGAAGGTAGATCACCCTCTCATCCCCATCATGTGGGGCCACTTGCTTTTAATCTTATTATTCTCTAGGCAAAACACTCTATGATGTCTAAAAGGTGGGGGGTTCTTACAATTGGCAATTCTTTTGCCTAATAGGAAAAGAGACTTTTCTAATGACCAATATTTATGAGGGCTTCCAAAATTGGTAGCACACCTCTCCTTTTGGGGGTGCCTTAACACTTTCTATGAGGTGTCTAGTTCCAAAATAAACCACTCAAAAATGGCTCTTAGAGCCATCATCGGACCTCCACCCCAACTGATGGTTGACCATTGTTTCCAAAGTATCCCTAGGGGATTGGTCTTGCAACTACTCGCCATTCTGATGGGATTTGGTGTCTCGGTGGAGCGGTAATGGAATCGGGTCGTTTTCAAACTAGGCAACAAGTTAGCATATTGGAAGGGCATGCAAATCGACCTTGCAGGGTGTCCCATGGTAATTAATACCTTCCTTATCTCCTGGACCATTTACTTTCTCTCTTGCAGGAGACCAAAGGATCAAGAGCTTAGCAAATTGGAAATAATCTGTAGAAACTTTCTTTGGATGGGGGACCACAACAAAAGGGGGGATCCCAAGATTAAATTGTCTACCTGCATCAACCAAAGGAATTGTGGGGGTCTCACCATTGTGGATGTTGAAGGCATGGCTGAAAAGTTGGAAGCAAAATCGATCATCAAGGCTTGGTGCAACTCTGAGACCGCTTGGGCCAAGTTTATTTTTAGGAACAAGAATATGATTATGCTAGTGGGCCTCTTTGGTTGGAAGGACCTGAGCCTCCTTACCCTTTTATTCTCTCGGATTTTGATTTCTCCTAAAGGCTCGAATCTTGTGCACTCCTTATGGAAGAGTTGGAACAAGTTCAAACAATTTGTTAGAATTAGAGAAGATTGGAAATGGGTGGCGAGTATTAGACAAAATGAGTCAATCTAGTTTTCGATCACAGACATCAAGGTTGCGGCTTCCTAGAACCTCCAAAATGCTACGAGGCTTTAGAACAAGGGTTTTAGACATTGGAAACATCTTTGGAAACAAGAAATTGGCCAGTGGATGAGCTTGGGAACGATAAAAAACCCAAATCCTCATTGGGCGGGATCTACCATGCCATGAGGTTCTTATTTGGCACAATAGAAATTTCTTGTCCAAAATTCCTAGAATCAAGGTGAACATGGACTATCATATCATGCTTAATAAGAAGTGGTGCCTAACTTCGACAAGGCTACATTGGGATTTGAAGTTCATGTCTATCTAGCATCCCGTCATCGAGATCAAAAAGTCAGTTCTCATGTGGCCAATTCTCCATTGTGGTATCTAGACCAATCTAAAGGCTAGAAAAAGTTGAAGGGCTCCACTGTGGTGCAAGAGATGCTTCCACAACATTGAGGATCTGGGTCACATCTTCTTCGCATGCCTCAAGTCTCTCCTACTCTGACGGACCCCTGAGAATATGTTGAGACTATAGGAACAAGTCACTTGGAAGCAAGCGCTGCTAGGCGAAGTGATCGACTTCTCAACGGCACTATGGAATGATATAAGAGGGGAAACCCTTTGGAAGATTAAGGGATCGATGCGCATACAATTTTGGACACCCTCCTAAAGAGTGCTCGATCGAGAAGTCTCTATTCCTCCTCGGAAAAAGAATCTCCAACTATAAGAGGTCCCCACCCTTTAGGCATGGTAAAGTTTTTCTCATCGAGAACAACAAGGCTAAACCCAAGTGGGCCCCACATGAGGGGGACAAGAGAGTTGTAAACCTCCTTTGTGACACTCTCTAGATCTACCCCCTACTTTTTGGGATTTGGAGGGTTCCAAGGGCACCAATCCCATTCACTTGTAACTTGTTCTCCCTTTCTTAATTAAAGCTCAGGAGAGTAGGCCAGGGCTGAACTTCCTTAAAAAAAAGATACATACAATGGAAATGCTTATCCATCACTTTGCCACTAAGAAGAGATACATCTACGCATCTAGATAATTCAGGTTTCAGACATACCAAGGGTAAATCCAATCATCTATTAGGGCTAATAAAGGTAAAAAAGGGAAGAGTCTTTTTTGGTACGAACACAAAAGCTAATAGGGAGGGCTTCCTAAACAACTTTATTAAAAATGAAGGAATGAAGAAGATGAATAAGAAAGATATCTTTTAATGAGCTTACCTTATTAAATCAAATATTCAAACAAATAGAATGGTTCCATAATTATCCCTAGATTAGGTTGGACTTCAAGTTTAATGAGTTGTGGATTCCCTTAAAGGGAAGCAAGAAAACGGTCCTTTATGGCAAATTCTTCATCATGTGTTATGGATCACTACAAGGAAAACACAAATCGGTGGTGTTCCCCCATGGTGAAATAGATGCTATAGAGCAAGAAAGGACATTGATGACATTTTCTTCTCTTCTCTAAAGAGTTCCATAATGTGTAAGAAACTTGGAAGATCCCTCCAACTAGATGTTGTGGTAAACTTGAAACAAGATTGCTCAGGGGAAACCATAGGTTGCTTACCTCCTCTCTTCTCAAATATGATTAGAAGTCAATCCCTTTGGAGAATTTGGAAACAAATATGTGCTAAAAGCTTCTTAGAGACTCCCAAAGTGTGGATCATGTTGAACATCAAGTTCTAGTCAAGTACACAAACATCACAAGGAAGAAGAAGAAGCTTGGAGCACAACACAACACTCAATGAATTACCAAGTGAATTTCCAAAAGATAGGTGAATCGTTAGGGCTATAGGCATATATACAAGTTGCAAGGACAAACCCCTTCACATGGAAAAAAGTGCCCCAACAATCCTAAAAGTGTTCACACACATCACTACCAAAATATATCAACAAATCCCCCCCAGTGAGTGATGCGGTGAACAAGGAGTTGGCCCTCATGTATAATGTAGTTCCAAGCTATGTGGACAGAAATCAATCAACAAAAGGAAGTAAGATCAAAGCTTTTTAGAAAGCTTCAAACTTCTCCCTAGGCAAAGCCTTTGCAAAAAGTTCTACAATGTTATCTTGCATGGGCCATACACCAAATTAATCTCTTCAATAGAGAACCTCTCCTGACACAAAGCAGCATGTGTTGTAGCATGTGAAGCAATGTGGTTGAGAAGGATGCTAGGGCACATATGAATACACCGACAGGAGGCTGCCGTGTTGAAGTGTGACAATCAAATTTGCATGGATATCACCAAGAAATAGTTTTTCCATGAACATACAAAGCACATAGAAATTTAGTATCACTATGTGCATGAGTTGATCTAGGATCCAATCATGGAGATAATCTATTGTTCAACTAAAGAAAATGGAGCAAAAATGTTGTTGAGCCAATCAAAGTCAAAGTCATCAAAGTCAAGCTCATCAAATTCAAAGTGGTCAAAGTCAAGATGGTCAAATTCTAAGTGGTCAAAGTTAAGTTGGTCAAGCTGTACAAGTAGTGCACAATCAATTTATTCACAATTCCCAATGACTATGGTTTTGCAGAAAGTGGAATGCAATTTGGAGATTGCCTTTTTGTAAGGTTTCAAGGGTTTTAAAGTGTTTGGAAGGTTCAAGAAAACACTCCCTTATGAACACGTTTTGGAGAACTGAAGGACAAAACTAAAGGCATATGAAGAGGAAGCGGTAAGCAAAAGTGCGTGTATGGCCCCCATTTAAAATTTTGTTTTTTTCCAAAAGTCACTATAGGAGAAAATAGGGATCCGTTGGTTGTACATATTTTGAGACATCCTTGGGACATCAAAGTGAGCACCAAGATATGCTATCAGTTATGAGTGGCGTACATAAGTGAATCGACACAAGGCGTGATTATTATTCTTGGAGTTAGACTAAGCAAGTGAAGGCATAATCTACACTAGGTGAGATAAAGTGTGAGACAGTGTGCAAGAAGCATGATATAGTGTGTGCAAAGAGGGAGTGCAAAGAACCAGTAAGCAAGGCAATCATGGCGGCACAAAGTACCATTGAAGAGGTGTGCGCATCGATAGAAGGTGGCCCTCCCTCCTACCTTATTGGAAGCTTGAATGCAAGGTGTGCACAAGAGAAGGTGAAGGTCTGGTGCAGAGAAGGTTGGTGGCATAAGGAACTTTGGGTAACTTTTAACCTTGTGTGTGTGTGTATTCTTTGGGATTAAGCACTCCGCACAGATTGGTCTTGTTTTATACATTATCATTGTATTTTCCTACTGGTAATCAATATACAGAAGCTTCTAGTGTCTGTTTTTCATTTTGTCTTCTTCTTCTTCCTTCTCTTACAAATAATCAAGTCCCTTTCCGCAAAAGAATCCCCCAACAAAATTTTCCACGCCCGGTCGGACTACAAGGAGGATTGAGCATAGGAGAAGGAATATTTGCAAAGTGTAGAAGAAGTGCAAGGATACCGATAGTGTAGGTATGAGAGGTAATCCTTCTTTTATTTGGAATTCTCTTAGCCTAAGAGGAGAATGAGCAGCTCATGACTGCAACAGAGTCTCAAACTTTGCAGGTCCCTTGCAAAGCAACAAGAAGTAAAGCTATTAGAAGTTCAACCAACCCTCTGTCATCAACATCATATGTATGAAACATGGCAGCTCAGGTAGACTTAGAAACTCTACTCTCCAGGTTTAATATCAAATTTCCATCTTTCAGGGGATTAGCACAAGAAGACCTAGATGAACATATTAGAAGATTTTTGGCCTTATGTAAGACAAGGGGTCTAGTGGGAAGGGAAGATGCATTTTTAATTATTTTCCTAGAAACATTGGAAGGGTTAAGAGATAAATGGTTTAGTCAATTTTTCGATAATCATTTCACTACATGGGACTTAGTGAAGGAAGCTATTAAGACACAGTTCCAACAAGGGAACACAACAGAGAATATTATTGAAGAGTTAGAAAATCTAAAACTAGGTCCTAGGGTAGACATTTCTAAAATTTGTCACCAGAGCCAAGGCATCGATGGCTAAATTGGTAGACCTTCCCCATGAATTCTTTATCAAGAGGTGGCTAGCTAAACCACTTCCAATCTCAACAGTGTAAAATTAAAGAGTTAGTGCTACCTACAACAACAATTGAAGAGTTCATTAATATAGACACAAGATTGGAGTAGATTAGGGATCAATATGGGACAAGATCTTCTAGTCTATCATATCCTGTAGAATCTGAGGATCCAATAATTCAATTAAGGAAGGGACTTGAGAGCTTGAAAAGGAACAAACCCCACAAAGAGGAGGAAAGTGTGGTTACTCAGCTGAGGTGAGAAATTGAGGCCTTGAAGCTACAAAAAGAAGAGGAAGCCCAAGCTGACGAGTTGGCACAACTTCGATAAGAGCTACAGGAACTCTAGGGAGATGCCATAAAAAATGGATTGTGGTGCACCATGTGCAACAAACAGGGTCATGTGGTAAGTGAGTGCCCTCTTTTAAGTGTGACTTGTTAGTTATGCAAGAAATCTCATCATGAGACCCGGGAATGTCAGTCAAGAGGGATGCCTGCACAAACATATTGGACACAAGGAGGATCCCAACCACTGACTAATGTGATGGCGGTTGCACCTAGTCAACGTAACTCTTACAATCCTCGACATAGGGATAACTTTGGAAATGGTCCAAGGAGGCCAATCATTTCTTTCAGATGTGGAGAATGTGGGCATTACCAAAGCAAATACCATCTACTAGAAAATGCCCCTCCTTGCAGAAACTACCCAGAGGCTAGGGATCATTACACAAATTGCTATCCAAAGAACCCAGCATCTACATCTAGGCCTCACATACAAATGATCTCAATCAACAAAGAACAAGTTGAAAAACAAGTCAATGTGCCATCACCATCTACCAGAGTAGCACCATTAGAGGAAATTAACTCCTTTGTAATGTAGACAAGAAGCAAGGAGAATGCTCAAATAGACATAAGCCAAGACTCAACTATTCGTGCAATAAACAAGGACAAAGGGACATTCGAAGACAAGGCCAATATGGGTGAAGATGCAAGGCAAAAAGAAGAACGCATAGGTATTAGTGATGTAATTAGGCACGCATTCATTAGGGCCCATGAGGAGTTTGAACATTCAAATAGAGCCCATGTTCTTAAGGAATCTGAAGCTTCAAGACTACTCAAATCAATTAAAAAGGAGGTCAGTATTTTTATTTAATAAATATGGATGCGAAATTCAGGGTAGAGGTCTTGTAGATCATTGATGAGGCCTCCACAATAACTTTAGTGGCAAAGGCTACTACTATGAATAAGGATAAAAACTATATGGGAAGCCCCCCTCACAGATTATAAGAGCCCACATCTAATAGTCACTATTAGAGGGTAGGTGTTACAAGGGGTTATTGTTGATGGAGGTTCTGGCATTAACTTAATTGTATTGCACAATCAATTTTTTCATAATGGCTATGGTTTTGCGAAAAGTGGAATGCAAGTTGCAGATTGCCTTTCTCTAAGGTTTCAAGGGTTTTAAAGTGTTTGGAAGGTTCAGGTGAACCCTCCCTTTTGTACACATTTTGGAGGCTTGAAGGAAAAAAGTAAAGGCATGTGAAGAGGATGCGGTATGCAAAAGTGTGTGTATGCCCCCCCTCCCCCCCCCCGAATTTAAAATTTTTTTTCTCTCCTAAAGTCACTACAGGACAAAATAGGGAGTCATTGGCTGTACACATTTTGACACATTCTTGGGACATCAAAGTGAGCACCAAGATATGCTATTATTTAGGAGCGGCATATGTAAGTGAATCAACACAAGGCATGAGCAGTATTCTTGGAGTTAGACTAAGCAAGTGAGGGCATAGTCTACACTAGGTGAGAAGAGCAAGAGACATTCAATCAGAGTGTCATGGAGAGAAGAAAGTGTGAGACAAAGTGTGCAAGAAGGATGATCTAGTGTCAGAGAAGTAGTGCAGAGAACCAGTAAGCAAGGCAATCAAGGTGGCACAATGTACCATTGAAGAGGTGTGCACATTGCTATAAGTTTTCCCTCTCTCCTACCCTATTGGAAGCTTGAGTGCAAGGTGTGCACAAGAGCAAGCTCCTAGAGAAGGTGGAGCTCTCGTGTAGAGAAGGTTAGTGACATAAGGAACTTTTGGGTATCTTATAACCGTGTGTGTGTGTGTATTCTTTGGGATTAAGAACTCCGCACAGAGAACATTTGGTCTTGTTTTATACATTATCATTGTATTTTCCTACTGGTAATCAATATACAGAAGCTTTCGATGACTATGTTCCACTTCTTCTTCTTCCTTCTTCTCCTACAAATACTCAAATCCCTTTCCGCAAAAGAATCCCCCAACAAATGCTAATCACGGCTCTTGGAATATCTCAGCTTCATCGACACTTTCCAAATCTTGGCATTGTACCAAGAAGGTAGTTCAACATAGGGTGCACATTGAGGGAGGGGGGTGTTAGATATCCTCAAGTGACCACAAATGAGCCATGGGGCTCTAAGTTGTAGGGTCTCCCATTATGAGGGGAAGCCATTGTGAGAGAACAGGCATTTGTGGAACCCTAAATTCCAAGTTAGATGAGGTCTATGTGTGAGCGTTCATGGTAATAGATGATCTTTTTGACCATGGCCATTAGGTTAGGTACGACATAAAGTTTCGGGCCATTTAGTTTCCATTCAAGGAAAAAAATAAAGGCCTTGTGGCACCGTGCAATTTCTCCATAGATTTCTCTATCTGTCGGTCTACATCTCTCATTATCTATGTTATTTCCACAACTCTGTCTATTGGTCTATTCCATTGTGCTATTATTTCTTAGAACCTCGACCTCTCCCGTTTTATTTGAGAAGCTATTTGAGGGATTTTTCTCTTAACCTCTACTTGTATGTATCTTCTTATGTATAAATGATTCTAGGCCACAAATATTTGCTATAGAATTTTTATTTTGTCGGGACACAGGGTTGAAGTAGCAATGAAGGGACAATGGACTTCAAGTCGCTCATCTGAGGCAAGTGTTTGTGCAACATTCGTATTTAGGTCAGGTCGTGTATGAATACGGCATATGAATCTAATAGAAATTCTCTTCATTCGTTTTTCCATTCATATGGCATGTGACATAATCTTTCTTTAACAGTTCGTTAGTTAATTCATATTTCTTGTTCTTGGTTTCTATCCATGTTCTAAAATGTCGACATCGTCAAAGAGGTGCTCAAATTTCACACCCTTATATCAAACTTTACTCTCCCCACCCCAACACCCTTATCGAGCTCCTTTATATCTAGATCTCGTCATATCTATGAAAATTTCCTTCTATCATAGTTGTTAGTTGAAGTAAATCACTCCCACACACACACACACACACACACACACACACACACATATATATATATATATATATATATATATATATATATATATATATATATATATATATATAAGCATTGAGATTTATTTGATTTAATGAAATAAACATGAGCGTTTGGATGAGCATCTTGTAAGACAATAGTTACGCAATATAACACAGGAGCAGTGGCAGAGAAGATAACAGATATAGGAGAATCTCAACAATTTTCTACTAACAACAAGTACAAAGATGATGGCATTGTCCACCCGTGCACTCTCAAGGTAGAGCTTAAATGGTGATCTAGACAACTCTAGATAGGGAGATACAAGGTAAAGGTATGGTGGCTCAATTCAATGTCTCAGGTAGTGCAGAAGTCATGTATATATAGGATCATGGATGGCCTTCCATGGATGGCTATACATGGGCGGTAGAGCATGGGCGGCCACCGCCCGCGTAATTGCCATACACGGATTAGGTCGGATGAACCGACCTAGCAAATATAATTGATTTCTAACTCCGACAGGGAATATTCCATGGAATATTCCCTTTACCATCGCGTTGGGGCGCTGCCCCCGGACCCCCACCAGGGGGCCAGCACCAAGGGTCAGACTCCCCAGCCGGGGCCGCTACCCCGGACCCCACAATTGGGGACCCTGGTTACTCCCTTTCCTTACAATATCTTACATGGTCCAATATGACCTTCATTCAACATGCAAGTTGGGATTACCATCAATTGGGTAATGCACGCATGGCTTCTCCTCATAATGGGGGCCTTACAAAATGTGTATACATTCATGAGGGGTAGATATTGATCATATACTAACAACCCCCCCTCAATGTTTACCGATGAAAAATCAAGTAGATTTCGGTCCTATGCCCATCTATTGAAGATGCCTGTTGAGTTGCTCTCTTCCAAGTGCTTTAGTGAATATGTGAGCACAATTTGCCTCTGTTGGGCAATATTCTAGCTCCACAATTTCATCTTCAGTTAGCTCACGAATGTAATGGTATTGTACTTCTATGTGCTTGGTGCGAGCATGAAATACTGGATTCTTTGCAACAACCATACAACTTTGATTATCACACTTGAGTACAGTCACCATATTTGATGGAAAACCTAGATCTGCAAGAATTCTCCTTAACCAGACTACCTCATAAGAAGCAAAACAAGCTGCTTTGTACTCTGCTTCAGTGGAGGAGAGTGCAAGAGTTGGTTGCTTTCTACTTACCCAAGAAAATATTCCTGAACCAAGTGAGAAACAATATCCAGAAATTGATTTTCTAGAATCACAATCTCCAACCCAATCTGAATCACAATATCCTTGGAGTGTGTCACCTGTGGTATAAAAAATACCAAAATCCAAGGTTCCTGCAATGTACCTTAGAATTTGCATTCCAGCATTCCAGTGACTCTCCTTAAGTTTGTTGGAAAACCTGCTTAATACTCCAACAGCATAGCAAATGTCTGGTCTAGTGTTGCACAAAAAAATAAGACTTCCAACAAGCTTCCTATACTTCTTAGCATCTACATCACGCATGTTATGATCCATAGATAGCTTATGATTTACCTCCATAGGTGTGCTAGTTGGCTTGGAGTCCATCATTCCAAATGCCTTGAGAATTTCTTTGGCATATTTTTGTTGTGAGATGAAAATGCCATCCTTCCTTTGCCATACTTCAATTCCCAAACAAAATTGGAGTATAGCTAAGTCTATCATTTCAAACTCAGTTCCCAAGCTGATCCGAGTTTGATTGATGAGTTCTTGATGATCTCCTGTAATGATCAAATCATCTATATATACAATGACAACAACTAGCTTGCTATCCCTTTTCGTTACATACAAGTTAGCATCAGAAGTACTTCTTTCAAAACCCATATTTTTGAAAAAATTATCTATTCGTTGGTACCAAGCCCGTGGAGCTTGCTTAAGTCCATACAAAGCTTTGTTCAACCTGCAAACTTTATTTTCTGAATTGGGCACCTCAAAACCTGGTGGTTGAGATACATTTACCTCCTCCTTGAGGTGACCATTCAAAAATGCAGATTTGTCATTCATCTGGAAAACAGGTCAGGACTTTTGTGCTGCTACTGCAAGTACCGTCTGAATAGTTGTCATGCGTGCTGTTGGTGCAAAAGTTTCTTGAACATCAAATCCTTCGATCTGTGAAAAACCCTATGCAACTAATCTTGCCTTATACTTTTCTAATGTTCCATCTGCTTTATACTTAGCTTTCCAAATCCATTTAGTACCTATTATCTTCTTCTTTGGCGGCAAGTCGACTAGATCCCATGTATCATTTTTTAGTATACTATCATATTCGAAGTGCATTGCCGCTCTCCAACCTCGATCATCAAGTGCTTCTTCAATGGTGGTAGGTTCTTTTATTGAGCCCATGATATCTACCATTAGAGCCATGTTAACAATGTGTTCTGAGGCTCTTCTTTGCTCCTCTATTCTCTTTGATCTTTGTAATCATCCGAGGATGATTTTGGTACATCTACATGTGGATTGTGGTCATCAAAGAGCTGTTGTGCCCACTTCGGTAGTGGCTTATGCTGTGCAGCCACAACTGGTTTGATTTTTATTGAGGAAATTTCTTCATCAGATGTTTCCTCCTCCTCAATTTTAACCTGTCTTTTTAATAGGCACAATGTGAGATATTTCTCCGTTTGATGAGATAGTAGATTTACCTTTATCTTCTACTAAGTGTGGTCATTCATCAAACACCACATCTCGGCTGACAAAAATCTTCCTTGCCTCAGGATCCCACAACCTGTATGCTTTAGACTCTTCACTATATCCTAGGAAGACACACTTTTTGCTTTTTGAATCCAACTTTGATCTTGTTGAATCAAGAATATGTGCATAACAGAAACAACCAAAAATTTTGAAATACAAAACTGAAGGCTTTTTGCCAGAATATGCTTCTTGAGGAGTCATCCCCTTCAGTGCTTTTGTGTAGCTTTGATTGAGGATGTAGACTGCTGTACTGACTGCTTCTGCCCAGAATGAATCAGGCATGTCTTGACCTTTAACATACAACGAGCCATTTCAACTACTGTCTTGTTCCTACGCTCAACAACACCATTTTTTTGAGGTGTACGAGTTGTGGTAAGTTGCCTTTTCACACCATGCTCCTTACAGTAATTATTCAATTCTGTTGACAAGAATTCACCTCCTCTATTTGTTCTGAATTTCTTCAATTTCCTTTTTGATTCATTTTCCACATACTTATGCCACGTTTTAAATTTTTCAAAAGCATCAGCCTTCTCTGGAATGAAATAAACCCACATCTTTCTACTATAATCGTCGACTAACAACAAAAAGTAGAAAGATCCTCCTAAAGCAGGTGTAGACATTTTACCGCAGAGATCAACATGTACCAACTCTAGAGGAGCTTGAGATCGATTGTTGGTCTCTCTTGGAAATGCCTTTCGTTGTTGCTTGCCCATCATACAAGCTTCACAAGGTTCGTGCAACTCTGAAAATGCAGGCAAATGAGCAACCATCCCTGTTCTTTGCATCTCCTTCAAAACTGCAAATCCGAGATGCCCAAATCGTTGGTGCCATAACCTGATTACATCTTTATCTTCTATAGCAGTTAAAGCACTTAACTCATACAAGTTATCCCGTCGTATGCCTTTACCTACAACATTACCTGATGAATCCATGATTCCTGCACCACTCTTATTGAAGTGAACTTCGAGTCCACCATCTGTTATTGCAGAAATTGACAACAATTTTCTTTTAAGTGTAGGTACATAGAGAACATCAGATAACTTTTTCTCAAAATCTAGAGAAGTGATAAAAGAGATGGTTCCAATTCCTTCGGTTGGACACTTGGAGTCATTTCCCACCACTACATTGATGGATTCCCATAGAGGCACTAGGGAACTATACCAATCCTTTTTACTGTCATATGGTGAGAAACTCCACTATCTAAAATCCATTGTTCATCAACACGAGCTTGAGCAGATGAGCATACCTCTTCAATAGCTACCCAAAGTTCTAGCTCTGTGTTGTTTGCAAACTCTTTGTTCTTCCACGATGATTTTACAGTCCCATTCCGTTCATCAGCTTGCTTCTTTCTGCAATCCTTGATGGCATGGCCTTTCTTTTCACAATAGAAGCAACTTCCTATGAACTTTTTCTTCTTTAGCTTCTTCTTTGATCCATCAGAAGAGCCTTTACCTTTTGCATTTGCTAAGAATGCAGCATCACTTGTACTTTGCCGATTGTTCAGCCGCATCTCTTCTTCTAAAAGCATCGCACAAAACTTTTCAAATGTAAGGGGAGTTGGTCTTACCTGAGTGTTAAGGGATGTTACTAATCCATCATACTTTACTGGAAGAACACATACACATCTTCGAGCTGGCTCTTCTGGTGTTATAACAACACCAACTGCAGCCAATTGATCTTGAAGATGTTTTATCCATTTGATTAAAACTTCAGCCTTTTCAGAATCAGAATGCTTTTCATTTGCCAACTGATTTTCTAAATTTTGTATCCTAGTGTGGTTCTTGGTCTCATATTGACGAACCAATATGCCCCAAGCCTCATGTGCTTTAGTAGTATGTTGAACTAAAGTAAGCACAGAATCACTTACGTTAGTGACAATCGCACATAATGCATCAACATTCCGCCTCTTCCAAGCTCATAGAAGATTTGGATCTAGCTGAATCATCAATCTTGAATTGCCGGATCTTTAACAGGTATAGGCTCTGGATCTAATCCCATCCGTCCCATGACAGTTTCAAGTAATTCATAGGAGTCCAAAATTGCAGAAATTTTGAACTTCTAGAGTGTATAGTTAGTTCCATCCAGCTTCCCTTCAGTGAATGCAGGTGGGCGAATTCGAATAGGTGTAGCATTAACATTAGCTGAAGCACCAAGACCACTGTTTGACGATGAAGCCATCATGTAATCACTCGAATAATCTACTGATATTCTAGTTTGGTAGTAGACTAA
This sequence comes from Ceratopteris richardii, assembly GCA_020310875.1. NCBI lineage: Eukaryota > Viridiplantae > Streptophyta > Polypodiopsida > Polypodiales > Pteridaceae > Ceratopteris > Ceratopteris richardii. The sequence goes on from CM035411.1 coordinate 118,343,896, forward strand.
AATAGTGATACTTCTCAAGCTATTTGAACCTTATGGCTCTGATACCATGTAAGACAAGAGTTATGCAATATAACACAGGAGCACTAGTAGAGAAGATAACAGATATAGGAGAATCTCAACAATTTTCTACTAACAGCAAGTACAAAGATGATGGCATTGTCCACTCGTGCGCTCTCAAGGTAGAGCTTTAATGGTGATCTAGACAACTCTAGATAGGGAGGTACAAGGTAGAGGTATGCTGGCTCAATTAGATGTCTTAGGTAGTGTAGAAGTCATGTATATATAGGATCATGGATGGCCTTCCATGGACGGCTATACATGGGTGGTAGAGCATGGGCGGCCACCACCCACGTAGTTGCCATACATAGATTAGGTCGGATGAGCTTACCTAGCAAATATAAATGATTTTTAACTCTGATAGGGAATATTCAATGGAATATTGCCTTTACCCTTGCGTTGGGGGCGCTGCCCCATGACCCCCACTAGGGGGCCCGGACCCCCCAGCCGGGGCTGCTCCCGGACCCCATAATTGGGGACCCTAGTAACCCCCTTTCCTTACAATATCTTACATGGTCCAATATGACCTTCACCCAACATGTAAGTTGGGATTCCCATCAATTGGGTAATGCACGCTGGGCTTCCCTCATAATGGGGGCTTTACAAAATGTGCATACATTCATGAGGGGTAGACATTGATCATATACTAACACATCTATAATGCGAAGAAGATATATCTTTCGTGATACACTAGATTGTTTTACGAAAATACAAATTGAATCCCAAGCAAGATACGCTACAATATGGTACTCTCGTAGCAAGTGATTTTCTTTTAGACATTATCATGAAGGTATTGTAGAATGAGGTAGATTTCTCAAACATGTTTTGGATATCAATATTAGGTTGTCCCAATGTATGAGAATAATAGGAACCTCAATGAGAATGCTACTTGCTAGCTAAATACTTATGGAGAAAGTGTACTTATATAAAAGTAGCTTCAAGTATGTGAGCTCAAGCATAAGCAATATATTTAACTATATATATTTGAGATTGATGGCGAGTAAAAAAGTGCGAAAATCATCCCAACTTCATGTGATTAATGCCTTCATGATTTGTAAGTTGCAAGAAGAAGTGTACATGTAGAGACAAGAGCTATATCCATATAAAAATTGTCTAAGTGAATTTCTGTAGTCCCTCCAAGCGATGCATGCACTCAAAGTATATGCAAAGGACAATCCGTAACAAGTTACATTGAAATTCGTGTACTTTCTTTATGTGAAGTCTGGAAGATGGATAATCTTTGATATTTTTTGCAGTTTTTGAAATGAAAGATGTTGCAAACGTTCCTAAAATTTTTGAATTATTCTTGAAGGGAGCATTGGATGAGCCCCTCTCATAAGCAAACATGTCATGAAGTTTTTTATGGTCTTGCTTCGTTCGCACGTGTTAAGTAAAGTCATCTGTAATGTTACACTTAAGTCTGATGGTCTTACTTTTACTTTTTTTGTGTATCTCTCTATCTCTCATATTCACACTTTCTCTCGTTCTCTGCCCCCTTTACACACATACGTACATACAAAACAAATATTGCCTCCACCCTTTAGCTTTCTTTTCTTTGCAAACTCCGTAACTATTAGACCTTGAGAAAAAACGAAAAAATGGATATGATGTCTTTGTCTTTGACTAAAGGGCCTCCACCTGTCTTAAAGTCTTATCTATTAATGTGTGTGTTCTCTAGGCTTTCTTAGATCAATTGTCATACCTTTCCACAAGACAAAACGAGGTATGTGTGATGGGCTTGTCCCTTAGCGACGACACAAGGGGCCTCCAATACAAAATTTTCGTGCGGTTAGAAGCTGACATACTCCTCTATACTTTTTAGATAACTTATTGTTTTTTGTTTTTTTGAATCATTATCCTCTCGTGAAAAAGGAGAAAAGGCATTAGTTTATCTATGCCAAACACGTTCTCTGAAACCAAAGGAAAAAGGAAAACGCATTGGTCCACGTGTCATTCCATCATTCGTCGGGCACATTCGCGGGCGTAAACATTGCTGGGCATGCCTATCCATCATTTCTATGATCAAATAATAAGTAGTCCACGTCAATCATGGTCTCTCATATTATACGGAAAAACCTGCAAACTGATTGGTCCACATGTCTTCGAGCTATTGGATCGAGCAACAGAGCAATATATGCGTTTGCAAGCATACCTACCCGTGTAAAGAATCCATGCTCAAGCCTTGAAATGAGCCCAAGAGTTAAGAGAGAAAATATCTCCATTTTTTTCTCCCTCATGAAGAATTCAATCTCTGAATTTCAATACGTACAAAGATTATGGCAGTAGCAAAGAAGACATTTTATGGCAATAGGAATTTTCTAGTCTCAAATATTCTGATTTGTCAAAGCTTTGGTTCCTTTATCAAAAGAAGAGATGATTGCTTCCTGGAAAACTATGTATTCAGAAAATAATGTACTTTCTCGAAGATTTTAGATATGTTCTTATAGTTTTCAACTCGTTTTTTACTCGTCTATGTGTTTGAAGTATCGTATTCATGTTTGCGCACTTGTAAATATATGAATTGGTGCGTGGTTGGCCAAAGGTATAGTGCAAAAACTCAAGTCTCCTCCAAGGAGAGCATGAATCAAGAAGTATGAAGAGTGATTTATAAAACATGACGACATGTGTTGGCATATAAAGCGCTGGAGCTTTTTATATATTTGCTCTCATAGGTCAAGTATATTTTATATATTGCATGAAGTTTGCAAAAATAGCTATGTACAAAGTCATAGGGCTTTGGACACAACATGTGGGACTTGATTATTTATATCCATCATTTGGCACACCTAGCTTTGTTCTTCTCGATTTTTCGGAATATTTTTTTGAAAAACAAAGCTTTGAATTAAACTCAATAGAAAATTTTAACAGAGGTAAATGGAGGTACAAAGCAGATAAATGATTTTATCCCCTTCATGTGCGATTCACTTTCTTTGAAGCTTCTTGTTCTCTACAAATGAAACTACTATGGTGTTTGAAGGAGATCACTTTTATGATTCCTGATTTTTTTTTTTTTTGGCATATGAAATCAAGGGGTTTTGCTATGATCGACACTTAAGAAGTCTTTCGGAAGTTTTCTTGCACATCTTTGCTTCCAAAGTTTCCAAAGTGCTTCACTTCTAATCACATTCCAAAGAGAAACTAACCAACCTATGGTGTCCCCCGAGAGATCTTGTTTCAAGTTTACCACACGATCTAGTTGGAGGGATCTCCCAACTTTCTTTCACATATGGAACTCTTTAGAGAAGAGAACAAAAATTCATTAATGTTGTTTATTCTTCTATAACATCTATTGCAGCATGGGGGGACACCATTGATGTTTATGGTTTTTCCATTGGTCCATATCCCAGGATGAAGAATTTTATCAAGTAAACTTATGATATGAGGGTCCCACACGTTCAGACGGATCAAGGATTGAACACCATTTGATCATTCACGTGTAGGGCAGAAGTCTTGAGAATAAACAACACTAAAATTGCTTATGTTCTCTAAACAAGCAAATCTTCTTGGGATAGTGGCTAACACATATGGATGAGAAAGATTAGTTCTTGGTCTCAAGCCTTGCAAGACATATAGGAGAGTATTTTGGCCAAGAGCTCTAGAGTCTTCTAGAAGCATCCACTTGACTAGACTTCAATTAACTAGAACATTTGGTGGACATGCAGTTACCTTGCCGATTGTTGCATTGATAATAAAGCCTAGCTTCTATGGAAACCTTGATGCAATTTCGTCATCTTCATACTCTCTTCGCATATCGAATAGTGAGTTCTTATGGTCCTTGAGTGAATTTGTTTCGAAGGAAATGTAGATATGCTCTCTTTTTACTTGCAAAATGTCATAGGTTGAACTAGCAAAATGTGATATCATGCATACGATGGATCGCGGAGGTTTTGAGCTCACGACCAAGCAATGGTTTCATATCTATAATTCATAAATACGCATTTATATTTCATAGTTGAAAATGCTGTGCGAGCGCATTCTCCAAGTCCTGTTTCGAGCTCGTGACTTCACAAGAGTTCACATTATTTCCGGAGGCCATAAGCCATCCGTGTTTTATTATTCTCTATTCTTGTCTCGATCTAAAGTCTTCTAGACATGCATAGGACAACGTCTATAATAGATCTGTGGTTTGAGCCAACCATGGAATAACCCATGCATGGCACATCCACAAGAAGACACTCTTTGTATTCTCTTAATGGTAGCAGAACTATTAACTAGAACAATACCAAACAATGGAGAAACGATATACAGAAGTGTAGAGCTTGTGTTTTGAGAGATGAAGGCAAATATGAGGAACACCATGCTCATCGACATGCGGAGCATTACGAGTCTTGTCCTTCACAAACTCTCACATAAGCCAATCCACAGACACGCGAGCAACATCCACGCTAGTGGAAACTTCAAGGATGGACAAAAATATCATTCTTCATGAGGATGAGTGGAGGGACCTAGCTATCTATCCAACCTAAGTAGTTTCCAAGTTGATGTTTTCATTTCAACTTGAGTTGCTCTTTGCTTTCATGTAGATTGCATCTAATTATCAATGAAGCATGGTATAAGTCTTCTATCCCAAGAAGTGATGGAAATCCTAGAAAAGTGATTGAACTTTAGCAGCAATTGAATTTTGATGTTCAATAGATGGACGTTAGGTTCCATGATTGCATCTCTAGTAAGGAGGCAGAGTACCAATAGAACATGGAAACTTTAAACAATCTCTTCTTTTGAGTTGAGATAGAGAGTTACTTTGTGATTTCATCTATGAGCAATTTCATTATGAAACCTAGACAAGTGATATTTAGGAAATTAGGTAAGTTCCTAAAGATATGAGATTAAATAAAATATTCTAGTCTCCTATTTCACAAATCCCACTCTTTTCCAATCATATTCAAGTTGAAATTCTCTTTTGGAAACACTAAAAGTTCCAAGAAATGGATTTCTATTAACCCTTGAACTTCTCCCAAAGGCATAAGTTCATAAATATGTTAGACAAGTACGTGATGATGTCCTTTTGAAAACTATTCTAAAGATAGAATATATCAAATGATGGAAGCTTAAATTTATTTTCAATTATATTTTTATTAAAAACACGAATAAAATCATTAAGGGTAACTAATGGTTAGGCAAGGGAAACATCTTCAACATATAAGTGTTTAATCAAAAAATGTTTCTAGAAACTAACTTTCTAGTATGCTTAAATTTAGAAAATATGAGATCCCTAAACCTAAAGGCTGTTGAAAACCACAAAAATAGCTTCAAACGTGCCCAACTTGTACATATTAGTATGAGAAGCAAAGCATTAGCTTTCTTGATGCTACAATATGCATCCACTAATTTAAATTGAAAAAGTATATCCTTTATCACTTTTGCTAAAGAATCCAAATGAATCTTATGTGATAAAGAAGACAATGTTGTGTTGATAGTGAAATTATTGTACATTGGTTCAATGATCAAGAGATGCTTGTACTTTAAACTATGCAACAACAAGAAGTGAACACAATTCAAGCAATAAAGATTTAGAGAGTACTTCGAAAAAGTCTAGAATTCCTTTCAAGGATCATTCAATTAGTGCAAACAACTCCAAGATGAATCATTTGCTCATGTTGTTGATTCCATAGACTAAATCTCAAGTACTTGAAGAATTAAATTCTTCTAAGAAGTGAGAATAAAATTCTTCGAGTTAGTTAGATAGCAAGTAGTTCCCAAGAAGTCACAGACGACTGATAGCAATACTCAAAGTTTAATCAGTGATATAACCCATAGTTGCATCAATATTGATGAGATTCTTAGCTTTGGAACATGAAAGGCATTAGAACATGCTTGGAATTGAGTTGAGGGAAAGATCTCTAAACTCACACGAGTAAACCAAGATGATTTACATAGTTTTGAGAGATCTTAAAGATAAAAGCTAAGTATTTATTCTTGTTCTGAGATAAAAAAGAGTTGATTAGGCTTGGCAAGGTTTGTCCAAGAACTTTCGATTGGCATTACTACAAAATTTTTCCCAAGTATTGGCAATAAAGCTCATGCATGACTCATGAGTATTACCTCTTTAAGCATTAAGTTCTCAATCGGGTTAAATTTTGGAATCACACATAAAGAGGTAAAAGGGTCTAGATATACCCTAAATGTTTTTCCTTAAAAGTTCTTTGCAAGACCTAATAGGTGTATAAATTGAATATAATACCTTCATCTTAGCTCTCAATATTGGTGTCAACAAGGATTCGGGAAAGGATCATTAGAATTGATCAAGAGAGAAAAAAAAAAAAAACAAAAAGAAGGTCAAACTCAGGATGTATTTCTAATGAGAATTCCTTTTGAGAAATTTTCTTTGATGGCTAGAAAGGAAAAGATCTCATGATTCAAGAAAAACATCGATTAGGTTATCTCTTTCTTGGGAAAGTACATTGAGGTAATGTACTCAAACCATGAGAAAAAATGATAAATAAATGAAGGATAATTTTTCTCTCACATTCAGATCACAAGGTTTTCAAGTTTCCAAGGCAAAGTAGGAGATCATGAAACGATCATGTGAAGGAATCAAAATCTAGAATATGAAGCTAGAGGTAATGCCTTAAAACTTTAAAAAAGTTCTTTTAAAGAATTTAAGCAAGAAGGTACTCTATAAAGATATGTCACTACAACAGATCGATGGTATACCGAGGTTTTTACTGAGGAAAATGAACGCGGCTTTATTTGCCGGGATGCCGGTGTAAAGGTCGGTTTCCACATCTGTACCAAAGAGTCGGTATAGGCATCGGTATATGCGCTGGTATATACGTCGGTATAAGCGTCGGTATATGCATCGGTAGATGCGTCGGTAATCGGCTTCTGCTGCATCGCCTCCTGGGTGTACCGACGGTTATTCCGATGACACTACTGGGAGTATCGTCGCGTATACCGATGACCATACCTGCAAAAATTTTTTTGGGCAGAGTGTTTTGTCTTTTGCTACAGCAACATTACCATGATGTTGCTGAACAAAATACAATACACTCTGCCCAAAAAAAACCGAGTACATGTGATGTGTACTCTAATGACAACCAAAATATGATTTCATGAAACAGAGTATTATTGTACACAAAAGAGATAATCAGAATGAACAATGAACCATGTACAAAAGAAGTTATATATTTCAATAATGATGCATGTACAAGAGTGTGGCAAACCACTGTCATATATGACGCTTTTACAAAATGTGGCAAAGCAATGTATTGCCATATGGAAATCAAATACAAAATATTGGTCTTCCACTGCCATACACATGCAAAGAACGTTCCATATCAATAGTCCTGCAACAAAGAACATTAATGGAATGAGATAAATTCACATGAAAATTACAAACAAGTAAAAACCAAGTTTATAAATTAATTACCTCATCGCAAACGCTCCCATGAAACTACCGCACCGCGTCCCTCCAAGTCCTGCAATAGTGCAAACAACCCATGACTATATCCATAAGACTCCTCCGTTCGTGTTGGAGGATGATCCATTGCCAGCTCCTGAAACAAATATAAAAAGATTAGAGAAATATATATGAGAAATTTAACACAAATAAATTCAATAAATGAAATGGTACTTACAAACTCATGACGCATCGTGTCATATCCGCTGCTGCCCAAATGTGACGGTCCAATCGTGTCTAGACGTGTGGCTGCGGCATTTCGCTACTGGCAATATCGATCAGGAGTCTGCTGCTGCTCATCACGAATCATGTCCCACTCCTCAGCATCTAACCACACAGGCTTTGGTAAGCCTTCTCTGAATGCATCACGAGCCTCGGATCGTCGATGCGACATGACCTCACGTGCGGTGTGCAGAATCCACTCTGAACTGACAATCGACTGTCCATCGGCTGGTCGGAACTCTTGGTAAATTGTCTGTGTGATATAATTCTTCCGATCTTTATCCTGTTCACTCCATTTCAGCATGATGGAGTGTCCAAACTGGATGGAGCAAAGCTGTCGTATGCATGCACGCATTGCTTTGGCAGCCGCATCCATCACTGGAGCTCCATCTCGGATACTATACACCTTGGAGTCATCATGGTCATGAGCACGCCAAGGTGTACGTGGTGTACTGCATGGTGTACTGCATGGTGTACTGCATGGCGTACCTACATCTGAGGTACTCGTCCTAGGAGTAGAAGCGGGCGACACAATGTCCATCGCACTACCTCCACAACAACTGCCTCCTCCGCCTCCAAACCTACCTGTAGATCCACTCCTAGAACCTCCTGCTCCAGAGCGTGATGTCGATCTACGAGACGGGCCAGACCCTGTATCGCGCTGAGGTGTCAAACGCACATGTCTACTAGTAGACCCAGTAGGAGATGGCTGCAAAGATGGTCATGGTGGAGTCACAAAGCTAGGAGACATACCTCCTACGGGAGTAGCACCACCCTTAGGAGTGACACCAGCAGGAGTGACACCGGCGGGAGTGACACCGGCGGGAGTGACACCGGTGGGAGTGAGGCCAACGGGAGTGAGGCCGGCAGGAGTAAGGCCGCCAGGAGTGAGGCTGGGAGGAGTGCTACCATGAGCGATCCAATACTGTGATGCAGCGGCGATATACGTAGGAGGAACCTAAGAGATGAACTCCAAAAACTGCTCCTCTGTCATGGAATGTGGAGTGATTGCAGGACTGTCTCCCATCGTGCTCTGTAATAAAAGAACTCAAATAATTAGCATGCGATAAGAAAAATAATATAGGGAATAAACAAAAAAAAACCAAAAATTAGTACGTACAAGTGTTTTATTCAAAAGTTCTCTATTCTAGCATCCTCTTGAAGATCTGATGCACCGAGAATATCTATCTCTATATTGATGGCTTATAAATCGCTTGCTATGCTGGTTTCCTCCTGATCATCGTCTATTGCTTCGTCTTCTCGAACAATGACCTCTTCTTCAATGACCTCTTCTTCTCGAACAATGATCTCTTCCTCCTCAACTATCGAATGAATCTCTGAGTCCACTAGAGATGGACTTTCTTCTACATCTATGTTTTCAAAAATTTGTCTACTATGTGGAGCGACTTGTAAAACAAATAGCCACTCTGGGTCTTTTGAATCTGGTATAAAAACAACTTGCTCACAATGCTCGAGAAGTACAAATGTATCCCTTTCATTTGTCCATAATCTTGTGGAGTCTACTTGAAGCAAACCGGTCTTATCTCGTCTCACTGTTGCGTTTCTTCCAAAGGTGACTACTTTGAACCATTTCAGGTCAAAAACAAAGTAATCAAACTTTTTGAAAGATAGTTTCAAGATGTCTTGAATCACACCACAATAATCTAACTCGCCTTCTAGAGCATTATCATCTCTTGCACTCACTCTACTTTTTTGCAAAAAATTCACCATCACTCCACTATCAAAAGTAGACCGGTTTTGATCGATTCATGCGATTCGAAAGTGTCGTCCATGAGACCATAGTGCACCGTATTTAATATACTCCCAATCACATCCTTTTGCGAGTTCTTCTTCTTCTTCAGAGATATCTTCACCCGTTGCCTTTGCTTGTGAAACCGCTACATCTAGCCATCTGCTCGTTGGAAAAGGTGGGAGAGGTCGAAGATTTTCTGGAAGAGGCAAAAATCGAGTGGAACAATCTCTTCGAAATTGAGCTCTTTCCTTTGCGTTAGTTTCCTTGGAAAGTTCATACCTTTCTAACCACTTTCGCATAGGCTCAGAGTTAACTATGCAAAACTTCATTGCCTTCTCTCTGAAAGCTGCATCCATTTTTCTTTGCAATCCTTTACCTTGTGGTTCATCGCCTACGAGACAAACATCTTCATCATCGCTCCATAAGCAAGCCATTTCGGGATCCGATATGCGTAGAAACTCAGTTATGAATACAAGAGATTCTTGTACAAGCCATCCCTCTGCCATGCTACCCTCTGGACGTGCTCTCTGTCGAACAAACCCTTTTAATGTCTTCATAAAGTGCTCTAAGAAGAACATCCATCCACTATGGATAGTTCCTGCTATTGCAGCTTCATCTACTACATGAATCAGTAAATGAAGTTGAATAGTGAGAATACTTGTGGGAAAGTATTTCTCTACTATACAAACAACCTCGATAGCATTGAGTTTCGCACTCTCTATGCTATCTCTATTTATCTCTTTAGAAGATATCCACTGTACTAAAGAACTAATTTTATAAATGGTTTTTCGTACATCCTCTGAAAGACAATCTTTTAGGGCTACAGGGAGAACAAACTGTAAAAACTTGTGCCAATCATGAGACTTGAGTCCTGCAAGATTGTCGTGTCGTGTGAAAGCAATCTTTAGACATCTCATGCATCCAGTCGGTGTACGAAACTCTGAAATTTTTTTCTTCACTTGTTGCTCTTCCATCCTGCAAAGCACCCAAGGAGCTCTTGGTAACGATACTATTCCGTTGGGCATAGTAATTGCCCACAACTCTCGCATACGACCTTGCTCTTCTAAGTCGTCCCTTTGTGCTTTGCTTTCTTTCTTTCCGATCAAAGTTTTCCAAAGCATCTCTCCCACATTCTTGAAAATATGCATCGGGTCTACCAAATGATTGATCACCAATTCACTCCAATAAGGGAGTTCATGAAAAATGGATAACTGTTTCATGCCAGCAACTAGATTTTCTGAATCTCACAGTTGTTTCCAATCGCTAGCTTTCATTTGGTGTTGTGCTTGTCGACCAATTTGTCCTTCACGTAAAACATGCCCATCAGGCAAATATCTATGATGTCCTTCATAGACAGTTTTACGTAGTGCTTTGGAATAGCGTGCTTCGAGTCGTGGTCCACATAAAGGACAAGCATGGTAACCCGAAATCGATAAACGTGAACATTCACCATAACCAGGCCAATCATGCATTGTCCACATAAGTATGCCTTGCACTCACACGTCTCGTCTTCTTATAGGTTGAGACATGTCACGCACAGTGATCCCATCCCATAAAATGCGCAGTTCTTCCACGTGGTGCAAGATATACATCCATATTTTTTACCTTATACTTACCTGATACAATAAGAGCTAATAGTAAATGACCTTTCTTTGTGGCCAACCATGGTGGGATATTATAATTGACCAAACATACAGGCCATGTGCTCCATGAAGAACTGCGTAATCCAAATGGATTCACTCCATCCATAGCTAGGCCTAGACGTATGGACCGAGGCTCACTAGCAAACTCTGGCCACTTACTATCTATGTGCTTCCAAGCATCAGAGTCAGCTGGAACTCGCATTACATTATCTGTAGACCTGCTCTTTGTATGCCATGACATTAACTCAGCTATAGATTTGCATCTAAACATGTTCTTAATTCGTGGAATGATAAGAAAGTGGCGAAGAACCTTTGCGGGGATTGCTTCGCCTATAACGTCTTCTGTAAATCTATTTGCTCCACACTTTGGACATACATGGAGATGCTCATACTCATTCCGAAAGACAATGCAATCATTCGGACAAGCATGAATTTTAGTATAATCCATTCCAATGGACTGTAAAAGTTTTTTCACATCTCCACGTGTTGGAGGCATGTCATTGCGCTCTGGCGAAATTTGATCTTTAAGAAGCCTACAATAAGCAATTAAAATGATATTAGTAAATGAAGTTATTGTGATACAACAATGAAAGCCAATTTGTTCTCCACTTACCTGAACAATTCAGTGACACTACTATCTGACCATCCATAAATGGATTGCAGATTGAGCATCGCGAGTGAAGCACGTAGTACAGATATCTTTGCTCCATTGTAAAGTGGTAAACGAGATAATCTTCGCATGTTTTCATATTCTTCATCAACTTCTGATCGTGGAATTTCTGTTGTGTCCATGAAACTCACGACACCTTCTTCACCATCATGATCTTCGTCCATCTCATAAAATGCTTCAAGCATCTCTTCCATATGTTCCTTCTATGTAATATTATTAGTGCTTGCTTCTACGTCTAAGTCCTTTTTTGCTCTCTTTTGTCCACGAGAGATTACCGGTGCAATGTCATTTGGGTCCATCTGCTCACCTGGGGGACCATGCGAATGATAGCGTAGGTTTTCCAGTCGACTCCTATCAAAGGATCCATACTCTCTAACATGTGCAATACAAATCTGTCGTTTCCGATAAATTTGATACTTGCACTGTGTGCAAGGACATGCCATTCTCTCTTCAGGCCATCTGCTACAATATGGACATTTTAGAACATTTTAGAACATTTTTTTTTTATTAAACCTAAAAATCTAACTCTTAAAGACCTAAATACTTAGGGCATCGGTATGAGCGTGGGTATAGGCGTCGGTATGAGCGTGGGTATAGGCATCGGTATGAGCGTTGGTATAGGCGTCGATATGAGCGTCGCTATGGGTTATGCCTAGTTGTAATCTCTCTTTTGATTTCCCTTTCTTGGAGATAAGAATCAAAGTCATGGGAGAAATATTCTCCCCGTCCATCTGACCTTAGTCTCTTCAAATTCTTTCTTGTTTGGTTTTCTACAAGTGCTAAATATTTCCTGAAACAAGAGAACACTTCATCTTTATCCTTCATAAAGTATAGTATTGTCCATTTGCTACAATCATCAATAAAGGACACATAATACCTAGATCCAAAGATTTAAGGCTCCTTGCTTGGCACCCATACATCTATATGGACTAACTCTAATAGGTCTCCATGAATGTACCCCTTCTTTGTGAATGGTTGCCTATGAGACTTTGCAATCCTTCATGATGGCTTATGATCTCATCATGGATGTGCAAACTCAAGACTTCAACATCTTTCTTAGACAACTCTTCAATCAAGAAGCCAACAATAGCATAAAGGAAGGTAACTCTTATCATGGTAATTCAACTAGTGCCCTATATGCAGATAAGAAGGAGAAGAAGTAGAAAGGCAAGAAGAAAGAAGAAGATGAAGAAGAGACCTCCCAAGACAACTTCGCAAGCAAGAGCAAGTGGAAAGGGAAGAACAAAGGAACAAAGCAAGAAAAGACCAAAGGTCAAAATGTTCAACCTTGTGCCATATGCAATAAGACCAACCACACCGTTAGAATTGCTGGTTTAATGGGAAGACCCATAAAGGAAGTGGAAGAGGTGGATATCACAGCAATAGAGGCAGAGGTGGACACAACTTCAACAATAACAATATAATATATAATAGAAGGGACTACAACAATTATTCAAAAGATCAACCACATGAATACTCATTGCTTCTTATGAATCTAAGCCACAAAGAAGGTAAAGAAGATGATCATTTGTTCTACATAGATTCAGGATGTTCGAAGTAAATTAGCTCTGATGAATTCCTATCCATGACACTCCAAGATAAATACAATGGAAATAATTATCCACAATGTTTCCAATAAGAAGAGATACATCTAGCCAACTAGATAATTGAGGTTAAAACATACCAAAGGTAAATCTTTTAATCTATTATCCACGAGAATAGGGAGGCTGTCCTAAACAAGCTTGATTAAAGATGAAGGAATGAAGATGCTAAACAAGGGAGATATCTTTCAATGAGCTTACCTTATTAAATCAAATATTCACACAAATAGAGTGGTCCCCTAATTGGGACTAGATTAGGTGGGACTTTAAGTTTAATAAGTTGTGGCTTTCTGTCAAGGGAAGCAAGAAAAAGTCCTTTATGGAAAATTATTTGCAAGAAATTGAGGATTAGGGATGACCATATGCTAGAGAGATGCCTCTCATCCCAACTTCATGCATTTATATCTTGGTCTCTCCAAGGAATTGCCTATTATGGGAGGTGGATGCTAACCATCCAAATGTTGGTACATGTGCGCCGACTCCTAGTTAACCAGAGTTAACTCAAGTGGATGCTTCTAGAAGGCTCTAGATCTCTTGGGGCGAAAATCTCTCCCATATCTCTAGCATGACTTGAACCTAACACCTCCTCCTTCTCATCGATATGTCTTAACGACTACGCCAATCACATTTTGTTGTCTACAGAGCATAAGAACCTTTTCTTAATTCTACTCTCGAGAAATTTTCCCTACACTTATATGACCAAATGGTGTCCCATCCTAGATCCATCTAAACTAGTCAGACCTTCATCATGTCATAAACTTACTTTATAACATTCTTCCCCTCTTTGGAAACATTTTCATCCTAAAAAATAGAGCTATATAAATTTTCTAGGCATCCCCCAAGAGGCTCATGTTCTAATCTTAGAGAAGATGTTTCATCTTTGTGGTGAAATTCTTGTCCAAATGATTCAAAATGCCATCTAGCTTTGCACTTTGGTCATTTGATTTCACTACAGAGTAGGGAATGAATAATAAGGGTGGATTGAAAAAATAGCTAGCTGATTCACTGTTTTCATTATATAATATATGGACACTAACATATGAGTCGGTGGATTCCAATTACTAGTACATTTATGGGCATCACTATGGCCATAGTAACTAAGGTGGGGTTCTTTTCCCTCTCGACTTTGATAACTCTTAATTCACTTGAATTCGAATTAGAAAACTACAATTCTGGTTTTCCCAAACATCTAACTTGGACGTTTGTAATATGCGTCACTCTCAACCAACATTTACTTGATTTTTCCATCTGATTATAGGACTACTTTGTCCTAATGGGATTGAAAAAACCTATGTAGAATGTACGAGAAAGTTTTCCATTTACTTTATGTAACCTTACTTTATCTTGAACACGTCAAATCCAAAATAGAAATTGTCCACCTTAGGACATTGTTCTCAAAATCCATAACTTTACGTTGTTGGGAATTGTCATCTTATGAGCAATTCCTAACTTTTCTTTTCTAGACTAGACTGTGATTGGAGTTATTCTATGTAACTTGAAGAAAAATCAAATGAATATACATAACATCTATTTTGAACTAATCGTGGACTTTCATGAAAAGAATCAAATACTCTATATGATTCAAATCCAAATGGTTTAGGAGGCCAAAAGAAATAACTAAAACTCTATGGAACGAATTTAGACTTGTGAGATACTTGAACTTGTTATGAGTCAAATTCTAGGTGATTCAAGACTTTAAGTTTTCAAAAGATGTTTCAACAAGGTATTGAAGCAATTTATCTAGCTAAACATCATCCAACCACAAGATACTTGTGTGCTATCCATCATCAGTGTGTTGAACCACTAAGGTTCTATTAATTATATTTTACTCAAAATAATGCTTCCCTTGAAACTAAGTTAATTCCTTTTTTTAATCTTTATGAATGCTTACTAGGAATGCAATTCTTGTGCATTAGTTTGAGTGAAAGGATTGAATTTACCCACTTACACCACTAACTTGGTGCTTGACTCACTCAATCAAACCTTGTTGAAAACATCATTTCAAAGTCCTACTTCTTTAGAAATGTATCAATATTTCTGAATCCAAAATAATTCATCGTGAAGTATCTTGTAAAGTACTTTCTCTTGAATTTTTTTGTAAGATCCTGCTTTTATTCTCCTTGAATTCAAAATTCTTCTTTAAAGATTTAATTCCCTTGAGGATCCAATCTTACTTCAAAATTCATTCTACCACTAAAAGATACTTATTATCCACAGTTCGATGTCCCATACCATCTTTCCTATGTCATTTTGAGTATGAGATTTGGTATCCCATACCACCCTATTTTATATTCACATTGACAGTTGAGTGATACCTATCACTACAACAGATCAATGGTATACCGAGGATTTTACCGAGGAAAATGAACGCGGCTTTATTTGCCGTGACACCGGTGTAAAGGTCGGTTTGTGCATCGGTACCAAAGAGTTGGTATAGGCGTCGGTATATGCACCGCTATATACGTCGGTATAAGCGTTGGTATATGCGTCGGTATAAACGTCGGTATATGTGTCGGTAATCGGCTTCTGCTGCATCGCCTTCTGGGTGTACCAACGGTTATTCCGATGACACTACTGGGAGTGTCGTCGCGTATATCGACGACCATACCTGCAAAATTTTTTTTGGGCAGAGTGGTTTGTCTTTTGCTACAGCAACATTACCATGATGTTGCTGAACAAAATACAATACACTCTGCCCAAAAAAAACCGAGTACATGTGATGTGTACTCTAATGACAACCAAAATATGATTTCATGAAACAGAGTATTATTGTACACAAAAGAGATAATCAGAATGAACAATGAACCATGTACAAAAGAAGTTATATATTTCAATAATGAAGCATGTACAAGAGTGTGGCAAACCACTATCATATATGACGCTTTTACAAAATGTGGCAAAGCAATGTATTGCCATATGGAAATCAAATACAAAATATTGGTCTTCCACTGCCATACACATGCAAAGAACGTTCCATATCAATAGTCCTGCAACAAAGAACATTAATGGAATGAGATAAATTCACATGAAAATTACAAACAAGTAAAAACCAAGTTTATAAATTAATTACATCATCGCAAACGCTCCCATGAAACTACCGCACCGCGTCCCTCCAAGTCCTGCAATAGTGCAGTCAACCCATGACTATATCCATAAGACTACTTCGTTCGTGTTGGAGGACGACCCATTGCGAGCTCTTGAAACAAATATAAAAAGATTAGAGAAATATATATGAGAAATTTAACAGAAATAAATTCAATAAATGAAATGGTACTTACAAACTCATGACGCATTGTGTCATATCGGCCGTTGCCCAAATGTGACGGTCCAACCATGTCTAGACGTGTGGCTGCGGCATTTCGCTGCTGGCGATATCGATCAGGAGTCTGCTGCTCCTCATCACGAATCATGTCCCACTCCTCAGCATCTAACCACATAGGCTTTGGTAAGCCTTCTCTGAATGCATCACGAGCCTCGGATCGTCGATGCGACATGACCTCACGTGCGGTGTGCAGAATCCACTCTGAACTGATAATCGACTATCCATCGACTGGTCAGAACTCCTGGTAAATTGCCTGTGTGATATAATTCTTCCGATCTTTATCCTGTTCACTCCATTTGAGCATGATGGAGTGTCCAAACTGGATGGAGCAAAGCTATCGTATGCATGCACGCATTGCTTTTCCAGCCGCATCCATCACCAGAGCTCCATCTCAGATACTATACACCTTGGAGTCATCATGGTCATGAGCACCCCAAGGTGTACGTGGTGTACTGCGTGGCGTACCTACATCTGAGGTACTCGTCCTAGGAGTAGAAGCGGGCGACACAACGTTGTGGTCGTGATACGATAACAAGCTTGAAGATTTGGAACATAACATTCAACTCAAAAAACTTGGTAGCATGAATGCAGATTGGTGATTTCCATCCCTCATTAACTTCTTCACCATGTTTTGATAACTTGCATAATTTGCTTGAGATAATAAATTATCGATGATATAGGTCATTTGGTACTTGCTCATATCATTCTCATGCATGGCTGCAAAGATTTGACAAACATTGTGTGCAATTTTTGTGTTAAAACGATCGTGTATGGGATATGAAAGGGTGTTCATCTTCTAATCATGTTTTATAAACAGATGTTTCCATCATTTCATTGACTATCTCTATATATAATATGCAATGGCTATGGTGCAATGTTTAAAAAGGTAAAAATATGTGCAGATGTGAGCATGTTGGCTCCACGTAATTTTTCTGTAGTGTGAAGATGAAGTATCTAATATTATATATATAGAGTATATGGACAGTATTCATGTTTTATTTTGGACACATAAAGCAAACAGGTAGCGTGGATGCAGAACTGGGGGGGTACGAGCTCTTTGAGACACTGCCAGGTTTACATGGCATCATGTGGGACATCAGGATCTCACTCGCAGGATGTTGGCTATCCGCCTTCTATGATTCCACAGGTTACGTGGAGAGAAAAAGGGGGTCTTCCTTTCTTATGAGGGATCGTGGCTCAAGGAGCGGGGATTTTTTACTTACTTTTGTGGGGCATTCCAAATTAGAAGGGAAGAGTTCTCTCGGGGAGAGAGACGTACATAAGCGAAAGGGGTATTCATCGGGCAGAGAATCGAAAAGAGGATTACTACTGAAGGATGGAACAGGACTGACGATCAGAGACAGACTCCCGATAAAGATAAATAATTGGTGGAGATATCAGAAGTGTACGCTGAATTGAAGGTGCAGAATGAGCTAAAGTGACGGGAGAGGAAAATAGAAGCTGCTGCGTTTAATCAGAGGTGACTTACTGATAAGCTATGGAGCCATATCTGGGGGAAGCGCACTTCGATTTTTCATGTATGTGACCAGTCGGCTCTTTTCAAGGAGGAGTATTACTGCTTGGAGTAGATTTTTTTTTTCAGGGTTTTGCGAGCTGAAAGGGGTTACAGCGCTACAAATTCAGGTGTGAACTTGCATACGAATAGTGATTTGTTGTATTTGCTTTGCTGCTGTCTCAACTTCTTCATGTGAACCTACGCATAATGCTGGAGGAGAAACTTCAATCAGAAATGATGCTATCAAGCTACGAACTGCTTTGTTGAGGGTGATGGAACTCACAGTTTGGAGAACAGAGATTCAGATGGTTTAAAGGGGTAAAGAAGAAGACACACACATTTGTTGCCGGGAAAACCATGAAGTCAGAGAATTGGGACATATCTGGTCAAGTGCAGCACTCTGGATTTGGAAGGACTTTGTCAACTTCAGGTTTGCTAAATTTCAATCATGACTTTTGAACAGACAATTACATGCATCATTTATAGGATAGCATACACATGTTTAAGGTATACATTTTTTTTTCCCGTGAAAAGTAACGAGAAGGTATGCTCTATCTCACAGTGCATCATGTTGAGATATTAATGTAATGCTTCGTTTTGAATGGAAACTGGTATTGCGTCGTTGATGAATTTAAAGACTGCTCGGATGTCCATTTCTAACTACTCGGAATATGTAGAGGATAAAGAGTGTGTATAATTGTATATGTTTTTTTTGCGTATGTGATCATATATAAATATGTATATACTTTTCCTATGCCGACATGTATAAAAGTTCAACATCTGCGTTGAGGTTTTCACAAACAGGAAACTGGAGTTAATGTGATCCTTGAATGGTTGACTCCTCTTGGGAATTTTTCTCACCTTACCTTCTTTTGCAGAGCAGGTTTTGGACAGTATAACTAAGCTTGTTTTTTTTTAGTGTGAATCAAGATGATCTTTGCAACTTTGAGGACTTATTTCCATACTTTCCAGCTTTAATTTTAAGTTTTTTTTTCTCTGTTGATGCATCCGATTGTGCGACTGAAAGCTATCGTCTGCTCGTAAATCTAAAAATCATCTGTTTGTGAAGCATTCAAAATATCCTCTCTGAAAGAAAAAAGAAATCAATTTAGGAGGAGATATGGTGATTGGTGTGAGACTGTGTAAGAGAAAATAACTATGTTTACTTATTAATTTCAAATGTAAATTCATCTCAAAAGAACTCAATAACGACCTCTAGAGTTTGCTTGTTACGCGTAACTGTCATAAGTAGATTATGTTGCAGTTTTGAAGATAACATTGTGCTTCGAGGAGAACCAAAGAAAGAAGTTTGTTTTGTGCTACGATCCATTGGGAGAAGAAAAGAAACTAATTTTGGGAGAAGAAAAGAAACTAATTTGAGAAAAGTCTCAATAAGAGACTTGTAAGAAAGAAAGAGATTCAACTTATCATTGTACCACATAAAGTAACTCGAAATGGCAATAGAATGTGATGCTTCGATGACAATAGACCCATGGTCGTATGCCATATTGCTTCTTACGTTTCTCATTGCATTTGGGTAAAACAAGGTGAATTTAAAAATGGTGAATAAGAGCATTCACTCATTGGTTGAGAAATGCCAACATTTGACGCACTACAATAAATTTTGCATCTACATACTTTTATTTTGAGCTTAAACTATTTTCTCTTCCCTCCTTTGGACGATCTCCGCGACAACGTCCGTCGCACTGCCTCCACAACAACCGCCTCCTCCGCCTCCAGACCTACGTGTCGATCCACTCCTAGAACCTCCTGCTCCAGAGCTTGACCTCGATCTACGAGACGGGCCAGACCTTGTATCGCGCTGAGGTGTCGAACGCACATGTCTACTAGTAGACCCAATAGGAGATGGCTGCAAAGATGGTCGTGGTGGAGTCACAAAGTTAGGAGACATACCTCCTACGGGAGTAGCACCACCCTTAGGAGTGACACCGGCAGGAGTGATACCGATGGGAGTGACACCGGCGGGAGTGACACCGGCGGGAGTGAGGCCAGCGGGAGTGAGGCTGGGAGGAGTAAGGCCACCAGGAGTGAGGCCGGGAGGAGTGCTACCACGAGCAATCCAATACTGTGATGCAGCGGCCATATACGTAGGAGGAACCTGAGAGATAAACTCCAAAAACTGCTCCTCTATCATGGAATGTGGAGTGACTGGAGGACTGTCTCCCATCGTGCTCTGTAATAAAAGAACTCAAATAATTAGCATGCGATAAGAAAAATAATATAGGGAATAAACAAAAAAAAACCATAAATTAGTACGTACAAGTGTTTTATTCAAAAGTCCTCTATTCTAGCATCCTCTTGAAGATTCGATGCACCGAGAATATCTATCTCTATATTGATGGCTTCTAAATCACTTGCTATGCTGGTTTCCTCCTGATCATCCTCTATTGCTTCGTCTTCTCGAACAATGACCTCTTCTTCAATGACCTCTTCTTCTCGAACAATGATCTCTTCCTCTTCAACTATCGAATGAATCTCTGAGTCCACTAGAGATGGACTTTCTTCTACATCCATGTTTTCAAAATTTGTCTACTACGTGGAGCGACTTGTAAAACAAATAGCCACTCTGGGTCTTTTGAACCTGGTATAAAAACAACTTGCTCATAGTGTTTGGGAAGTACAAATGTATCCCTTTCATCTGTCCATAATCTTGTGGAGTTGACTTGAAGCAAATCGCTCTTATCTCGTCTCACTGTTGCGTTTCTTCCAGAGGTGACTACGTTGAACCATTTCACGTCAAAAACAAAGTAATCAAACTTTCTGAAAGATAGTTTCAAGATGTCTTGAATCACACCACAATAATCTAACTCGCTTTCTAGAGCATTATCATCTCTTGCACTCGCTCTACTTTTTTGCAAAAAATTCACTATCACTCCACTATCAAAAGTAGACCGGTTTTGATCGATTCGTGCGATTCAAAAGTGTCGTCCATGAGACCATAGTGCACCGTATTTAATATACTCCCAATCACATCCTTTTGCGAGTTCTTCTTCTTCTTAAGAGATATTTTCACCCGCTGCCTTTGCTTGTGAAACCGCTGCATCTAGCCATCTGCTCGTTGGAAAAGGTGGGAGAGGTCGAAGATTTTCTGGAAGAGGCAAAAATCGAGTGGAACGATTTCTTTGAAACTGAGCTCTTTCCTTTGTGTTAGTTTCCCTGGCAAGTTCATACCTTTCTAACCACTTTTGCATAGGCTCAGAGTTAACTATGCAAAACTTCATTGCCTTCTCTCTGAAAGCTGCATCCATTTTTCTTTGCAATCCTTTACCTTGTGGTTCATCGCCTACGAGACAAACATCTTCATCATCGCTCCATAAGCGAGGCATTTCGGGATCCGATATACGTAGAAACTCAGTTATGAATACAAGAGATTCTTGTACAAGCCATCCCTCTACCATGCTACCCTCTGGACGTGCTCTCTGTCAAACAAACCCTTTTAATGTCTTCATAAAGCGCTCTAAGAAGAACATCCATCGACTATGGACAGTTGCTGCTATTGCAACTTCATCTACTACATGAACTAGTAAATGAAGTTGAATAGTGAGAATACTTGTGGGAAAGTATTTCTCTACCATACAAACAGCCTCGATAGCATTGAGTTTCGCACTCTCTATGCTATCTCTATTTATCTCTTTAGAAGATATCCACCGTACTAAAGAACTAATTTTATAAATGGTTTTTTGTACATCCTCTGAAAGACAATCTTTTAGGGCTACAGGGAGCACAAACTGTAAAAACTTATGCCAATCATGAGACTTGAGTCTTGCAAGATCGTCGTTTCGTGTGAAAGTAGTCTTTAGACATCTCATGCATCCAGTAGGTGTACGAAACTCTGAAATTGTTTTCTTCACTTGTTGCTCTTCCATCCTGCGAAGCACCCAAGGAGCTCTTGGTAACGATACTGTTCCGTTGGGCATAGTAATTTCCCACAACTCTCGCATACGACCTTGCTCTTCTAAGTCGTCCCTTTGTGCTTTGCTCTCTTTGTAGAGGAATTTGTAGAGGAATTTGTGGGCATAGTAATTTCCCACAACTCTCGCATACGACCTCGCTCTTCTAAGTCGTCCCTTTGTGCTTTGCTTTTTTGTTAGTCTAGAGGAATTTGTAGAGAGTTTTCTATTCCTTATACCATAGTATAGAATGGTGTAGCTGAAAGGATGAATATAACTATTTAGGATAGAGTAGTTACTATGCTTCATCATGAGAACCTTTCACAGGGATTTTGGGCACAAGCAGTATTGATTGTAGTTCATGTGATTCACCTTTCACCTAGTACTACCAAAGGTTTGAAAGTGGCATAAGATTTATGGATAGGGAAGCCACCATATTATGATCATCTTCGAGTTTAAGGTGTGAAGCATATGCTCATATACCCAAGAATCTTAGAAAAATTTGGACCATAAGTCAAAGAAATGCATTTTTCTTGGATATGGTCGAGAAGGAAAATTTGGATAGTGCTTATGGGATCCTAAAACACAATTAGTGATTAGAATTAGTGATGTCATTTTCAATGAGTCTAAGATGCATAAACAACTCGTTAAGGAGGTTGAAGTGAGAAGAGTGGTGTTTGAGGATACTAGTCCTCGAGTAAACATGCATAAAAATGTTGCACATAGGGATGTTGAAGAGAATGTATGATCAGATCAGTCTACAAATGTTCCTGTTCAACAATCATTGAGACACTCTAAATGTGTCTCACGTCCATGTGATAGATATGTTCCAAGTTTGGATTTTGTTATGCTAACAGATGCTAGTGAGCCTTCTTGCTACAAAGAGGTTATGCAGAGAAAGGATCATGTCAAGTGGGAGCATGCCATGAAGAGTGAGTTAGATTCTATTCACAATAATGGTACTTCGAATTTAGTACATTTGCCAAAGGGCAAGAAAGCTTTACCATGTAAATGGGTATATAAATTGAAATTTACATCAAAAAGTGCTTCTAAAAATTATAAAGCATGACTTGCTGCAAACCATTTTAAGCAACAACATGGTGATGATTTTGAGGAAATCTTCTCTCCAGTAGTCAAGATGACTACCCTATGCATGTTGCTTGGATTCATTGCAATGGAGGACTTAGAGCTAGTCCAAATGGATGTGAAAACTACTTTCTTGCATGGACATCTTATAGATGAGATCTATATGGAACAATGAGAGGGTTATGTAGTTCCTAGAAAAGAAATTCTACTTTGTAAGCTTAAGAAGAGCTTATATGGACCTAATCAATCCCTTAGACAATGATACCAAAATTTTGATGTTTTTATGAAGTCTCAAGGCTATTCTCAAAGCAATCAGGATCATTGTCTCTACACAAAGAGATGCTCAGGTTGCAGCTTGATATGCTTGCTACTTTATGTTGATGATGTGTTGATCGATGGGAAGGCTTCTTATGACTTGTCAATTCTCAAAAAGAAGTTCAGCGAGTTACTTGATATGAAGGATTTGGGGGATGTCAAACATATTCTTGGCATGTACATTACTCGTGATAGGAGTAAAAGATACATATAATTGTCTCAAAGTGAGCACATATCCAAATTACTTCACATATTCAATATGCGGGCTAAAAGGTCATTGAGTACACCTTTAAGCACATATGTGGAATTTGTTGAAGATGTGAACTATGAAAGTTTTACGTGGAAAAAGGGGTCAAAAGACCTTAATATGGACAAAACTCACAATTTAGATCACTTAGGGCAGTCTCAAGGTCGGGCAAGGTAGTCCTAAGGCAGGAAAAGTTGGCGGAGTATCCAAAAACTATAAAAGGAGGTTAAGATTCATCAAATGCATGGAAGTCTTCTAGGTCATTGAAGACTAGGGAGAGTATCCAAAAGTTATAAAAGGAGTTGAAGAGTCATCAAATGCATGGAAGTCTTGTAGGTCATCACTCTTGTAACATATGTACCATAGAATACCCAATTTTGTATCAAGCAGATCCATTTTGTGGAAGCGGAGGAGTCCTTGAGCTTGAGGAGCTTAGGTAGAATGATCACCCCAATTTTGGTAATTTTTAGACTTCATTTGGAACTCCAAATGACCTTGTTTGAGAGCTTGTAAGAGTGCACTTGAGTAATAGAGCCTATTCTTCACCTTCCATTGCTTTTCTCTTGTCTCTACCATGTGTGTGTGTTGTAATTGTGTGTGTGCATTTGCATGCTTCTCACCTTCATCATCACTCACCTCACTTGTTCGCGATCTTCATATCGACCTATCTCTTCCATGGATTGACAATTAAGGAGGTGGAGCTTCTTGATGTGGTGCTTATCCTTATCTATAACAACACCAAATTGGCGCCTTTTCCAGGAATGAGCTCTAGGATGAACATGTATGGTAAGAATATAGTGAGAATTGGCATTGAAGGGTAATCAGTTTGAGTTTTGTTGTTGTTTCTGCATATTTTTTTAGTGTTTTTCACCTTCTCTTTACTCCTCCTTCATCCCCACATCATCTTCTTACACCCCAAAAAAAATCCAAAAACTTACCATATTCCCCTACTCACTTCATTTCCCTCATTTGCAAGAGTGAGAGAGAGAGAGCTTGTGAGCAAGTTTTTATGTTTGTGCTTTTGAGTTTTTTATGCAAGAAAGTGATCCAACACAACAGGAAAACTCTGAAAAGGTAAGAATTTCAACTCTCTGCCATATTTGCAAAAGTTCTCAGACCATCTCAATGATGAGTGCAATTCAATTTTTTGTGATTACATTATAGGCATGGTGTGATGGTGCAATTAAAACCACGCCCACATACTTGGTTAAATAGCTCATACTTGATTTATTGACATAACTTATGCAAGGCTTCATATGATCGAGGTCTTGTAAAAATTTCTTCACATTTACCTTTGTAAACGTGGTACACATCCACGTGGAGTAAGGAAGCTCTAAAATCATGACTCATTTGGTTGTTGAGGGATGAAAGAATCTATCCTATACTTTAGGATTCACCTTTTAGATTGAACTTTGAATTTTAATTCAAACTTTGGCTCCAAGTACAACTATAAGAAGAGGATCAAAAAGACCCACGTGTATCTCGAGCTTATGAGATCATTTTAAGGGAAATTCATTGTGAAGTGAGAGCTTATCTCATAGCTCATTCACCTCTCACACATTGAGCAATGTATGATTGCCAATGACATTGTTTTTGTATATCATTCAATATATATATGATCATAACTCAACTCCAACCTATCTGTTTTAATCCATTGATTAGTGGATCAAGTCCAAGCAACATATATGATTATTTATGATCCTTAGCTAGAAAACGAGGCCCACTACACTCTCCAACAAGCATTCTTATTAGGTGTGAAGCAAGCTCTAGCAACACCGCTTCATCTCTTGAAGACTATCCACCATCTCCTCGAACAATGGTATCAGAGCAACAACAAGCAAGATGGGAGATGGATTTCCATCCTTCATTGACAAATTGGATAGAAACAACTACTCTTCATGGTCACTAAGGATGCAAGCCTACCTCCAAGGGAGACATCTATATGGATACATCTCAGGAGATGAAGAAATGCCAATCTTCAGGAGCAAGCATCAACCTACAAGGGAAGAGCAAGAAAGGTTGACCAGATGGTGTGCACCAGATGCTCTTGCCAGGTCTTATCTACTAAAATCAATCTCTAATTTCTTGTTACCACATATTAGGAATTGCAAGACCTCCCAAAGAGACTTGGGAAGTACTCTCATGATATATCTCCTAAAATACAAGAGCTAGGAAGAATCAATTATGGATGGAATTTATAACTATAAAAAAACACTCAAAGGAAGGAGTGGCTGATTATGTAACCAAGATGAAAGATGTGGTTGATCAGCTTGCAAGCATTGGAGAGGAGATAGAAGAAGAACACATAGTAAGGAAAATCATTAATGGTATCAAAGCTAGTGATAAGTGGGAGTCCTTCACCGCAACAATGGACCTCTACATGGATATGCAAATACCTGACGTTAACACCTTGATGGGGAAACTCTTCACCCATGAGGCAAAGCTCAATAAGAATGGTGACAACTGGGATGATTCTAACACCCCAATGTAGCAATGGAAGATGGCTGCCCTCCACTAGGTCCACAAGGAGTGATATATGCTCACTCTTCTGAACTTTTCTCTACAATAGTATAGAGACTTAAAATGAAACTTTGCAATTTATAATAGACTATAAGAGCTACCCAAGAAGCTTTAAATAATCCAAAATGTATATTCTCGTTGGGAGAAAGACCCTCTGCAAAATATGCTACTTGTTTGCAACACTCTTTGTCTATGTGCAGAGATATACCTTCACAAAGTTGGCAAGTTTTCAAAACTCACTCATCCAAATAACTTCAAACTTTGATACAGCTCAGGACACTATATGAGAGACAAATGGAGATTTGAAATCAATGAAAACGAGTACAATGAGAGAGCAAACAATGCTCTGCAATTTGGTACAATCATATTTGGAGAAGCCTAACTACATTCCTAGATAGAGAGGAGCGAAATCATGCGAAAATGAGGTAAGAAAGAAAGGGGGCTGCTTGTTGGAGTTTATGACTTCACTAAACTAAGTGGGAAACTCATGGAATGATAAAAATCAAGAAAAGTGGCCTTATCTTCCACATAGGTAGAATATAGAGGTTTGGCAAATTCAACTCAAGAAGCTATGTGGCTTAAGCAACTATATGTAGATTTGGAGATACACTCTTACACTCCAATAATATTTGGACACAACACTTGTTCACTTCATTTGGCTTCTAATCCTATATATCATGCAAGGACTAAGCACATTGAAGTGCACTATCATTATGTAAGGGAGAAAATTCTTAGCAAGGATATTCAACTATCTTATGTATCAACTCATTTACAATGTGCAGATATACTCACAGTCATTGGATGGAACAAAGATGAACAAGTTCAAATTGATGATTGGCTTGTACGAAATCAAGGAGGAATGAAGACCAAGCATGTTAGGTTTGAGGGGGAGCTATTGGTGCAATTAAAACCAAACCCACATACTTGGTTAAATAACTCATACTTGATTTATTGACATAACTCATGCAAGGCTTCATATGATCAACCTCCTCTAAAAAGTTCTTCACATTTACCTTTGTAAAAGTGGTACACATCAACGTGGAGTTGGGAATCTAAAATCACAAATCATTTGGTTGTTGAGTGATGGGGGAATCTATCCTATACTTTAGGATTCACCTTTTAGGTGGATCTTGGAATTTGAATTCAAACTTTGGCTCCAAGTACAACTATAAGAAGAGGATCAAAAGACCCACATGTATCTCGAGCCTATGAGATCATTTTGAGGGAAATTCATTGTGAAGTGAGAGCTTATCTCATACTCATTCACCTCTTACACATTGAACAATGTATGATTGCCAATGAGATTGTATTTGTATATGATTTAATACATATATGATCAATACATTCTCATTTCATTTCTCTACTATAACTCCATCATAATAGTGATCTTCTTAGAGCTTTTTTTCAATGCGTGATTGATCATTTGTCATGATTTAAAGCATGGTAGATTTAGCATACTCTCTAGAACATGAATACAAAGTTTCATTAGCATTTTGTCTTAGGATTGTGAGATATTAAGTCATCTTTGCTCACTGGTTTGTTGACTATTGAACCCCGAAACATCTCTGTGTGTAGTCTAGCATTTTTGATGAAATCACTCATGACTGATAGCTTAATAAGCTAGTTAGAGTTTCCCAAAAGGAATTAAGCCAGTTGGTGTTGTGCTTAGAGAATTTTTCAAAACATTGAACACATGTAGGAACAAAAATAACAAGTTTCTTGATCTTGGATCAACTCCAACCTATCTATTTTGATTCATTGATTAGTCGATCAAGTTCCAAGAAACATATATGATTATTTATGATCATTATCTAGCAAAAGAGGCCCACTACACTCTCCAACAATCATTCTTAGCAAGTGTGAAGCAAAATCTAGCAACACCACTTCATCTCTTGAAGACTATCGACCATCTCCTCCAACATCGTGTAGGGCATACTTGTGCCTCTAAGAATCCATGGGTGCATTTATGAAAATTGCAGTTTGGTGAGCCATCATGACGGTCTATCAACATCATGATTGGACATCACCATCACAATTGGCTCACACAATCACAAGAAGATTGAGCCATCGTGATGGTTCATAACATTGCGATGGCTTGCGACCATCAAGAGGATCAAGAGTACCATTGTGAAGTTCATCACACATGATTAGTTCATACCATCATGATGCTTTGACACCATTACGCTCATAACATTTAGTGTGTCCATCAAATATCATCAGGATGAACTCATTGACTAGACCATTGTGATGGGCATATGCCATCGTGTTGATTAACCTAAGATTATGCCATTCTGCTTGGCTCATGCCATCATGACTACCTCATGCCATCATGGGTTGGATGCACCATCGTGATGGTTCATTGAAAACTTGACCATTGTGACATTGGTAGGTGTCACGCTAGCACAATGGTAAGTACCAACGTGAGGAGATCAACCTCATAAATGTCAATCCACAGAGACATGAGGATTGGTATGAAGACCATGAGCAAGTGATGGCACAAGTGCGTGAGTGAAAACAGAGAAGCATGCACACACATACACACACTAGAAGATCTTCAATTACAAAAGAAGTCTTTTACGAAGCTCAAAGCTACAACAAGCTAACCTCAAAAATGAGCTCTCTAGCCGTTTTCATAGTTTTTTTAGTGGTTTTGGCTCTATCCAGATCGAGTGTCTGGCCTAGTTAAAAATTAGGTTCTAGGGCTTATTTGGGGGTTCAAAGGGATTCTACAAATTATGAAAAATGGTGGGCTGATACTTTTAATACTCCTCCAGCTGGAGAACTCCTCATCTTAAAAAAAATGGAGTTGCAAACATGCAAAATGGTATTTACAATGGTTTTTAGTGATAAAAATCATTTTTTTTATAGGGATTTCTTCTAAAGATTTGATATGTGCTTCTTAGAGCTCCCTACATGCTCCTTCTTCTTGTGTGTTCACTTGCTTGATGCGCTTCCATGCTTGTTCTTAACCTTGAGTGTCAACACTCCACCCTCTCGAGTTTGTCGTCCCTGACAAACCCTTGTTGGAGTGGTTGTTCCATGTACTACTTTGAGAGGTAGTGTCCATTATGTTTCAACAAGAGTGGTCCATCTTCCAGATGTAGCTTGGTGGATTGTCTCACTGCTAGCCCTTGCCGGTTGTAGTCCTTTTATATGTACTTCTTCCTTGTATTCTAGCTTGATGGTGTATTTGTGAGCTTTCAAAAAATGCTAGTTGCTCAAAGGAGGTTGTCAATGTTGATTTTGAGCAAATGTCGGTAATGGGTTGCTTCCTTGCTATTGTTGTTCTGACCTTGATATCTATGATTCTTTCAAACATGTGGTGCATAGCTAGCACCCCAAGTATTTGTAACCCATAATGTTGGATGGGCAAGTCTGTTAGTGCATGGGTTGAAGAAAATTGTGCCTTGTGCACAGCCTTGTATCGTGGCCCTATGCATGCATACTTGGGAAATGCATTGGAAGAAGCATGGTGCAAGAAATGGGGTCATGAGCTTACTGCCCAAGGGTATGCTGACAAAGAGGTTTCCTAATCTATCATGGTTATAGTGTTGCCTAAGTGTGCTTACCATGGCGATAGGTCGGTCGATGTTTATCTCTTCGTGTTGTACTCCCATCATGGTGATTGACCATTAGCTTGTCTTTCTTGTTGATGGATGTCCTTGTTGATGGTTCACTGATGAGATTCTTTGAGCGCGTGGTCCGGTTTCTTCTTCAATCTTCCCCTTCTCTTTTTTTTTTTTCTTGTTTTGGGGAATAATGTCTCTTGTTTTTCTTGTTTTTCTTGTTTCTAGACATCACCTCTGGCCTCTTCATCTTTGGGTGGTTGTTGAAATTTGGTATCCAACGTGGTTGGTTCTTTGGTTCCGTGGAAGCTACTGGTACTTTTGGCTTCCAAAACCATATCCTTTGTCTTCCTACTATTGTCAAAGAGGTGATTTGATCTTCTTTTGATCTTGGTGCTTGGTTCTGGCCCTTGCTTCTCTTTGGCTTCTTTGTTGAGACTTTTCTCATGTGGGAGAGCATACGTTCTTGTGTATGTAAGATCTTCTTGGGTATCCACATGTGTAATTGTCCTTGTTGCACCGCAACTAATTTCTTAGGCACCCAAATTTGTCAGATACTTTGTGGTGGAGCTTGTCCTAGTTGTTGGGTTCTTCGTTTAGCACAATTGGCCTGCTTAGATGGGAACAATTGTGGCAAAGCTCTTGGCTGCTCTCCTTTTCGAACCCAAATCTGCTTCATGCCTGAAGCTACTTGCTTCCTGAGTGCTCTTTGTCTATTTGATATAGCAATGGCCTTGTTCTATTTTGCTTGCCTCTTTGGTTGAATCGTTGTTATTTCATTATTCTTTGAACAAGAAGAGAGGTCCGCTCACCTTTGAGATTGTTCTTCGAGGATTGATTTCTTCAGGATCATAGAGCTTTTGACAGATAGAACATCTTTTTTGTGAAGATTAGGCTTAGAAGAACTAGGAGAATGGGTGATGCCATGATCTATAAGCATGTAGTTCTCTAATTCTAAGCTAATGCATTGTTCATGTACCCAAACATGAAGAAGTTGACTTCTTAGGTTTAAGTTAACTGCATTGTCATAGATCCAATCTTGACCCAAGACAAGTGGTTCCATATGGTCCTCATCTTCACACACTATAATTTTGACCATCATTTGGACATCATGAATCTAGATGGGAAGATCCACCTCACCCAAACAAGGGGTTTCCACACCTCCTAACCCTATGAGATAGGCTTCTATGGGCTTGATGTGCAATTGGAGATCTTGGCAGTATGAGAGTCTGACTGCACTATTTGCTGCACCTGAGTCAATCAATGCTCTCACAGTGCTTACATTCTTTCCTTGTCCTACCTCTATGGTCACAAAGGGATGTTGATCGATAATTCGAGGAGCATTCACACGTGATGTTTGGCACATGGCCATGTGATATCTTGGGGCTTCTAGATTGACATCTAGACCTAATCACCTTAACTTATTTTGCCTAATGCGCTCTCTAGCCTCTACCTGTGCTTCTTCTCTAACCCTTAGCTCCTCTTCTTTTTGCTTCTTAGCAATCTTGAGTCTCATTAGCATATCCTCTATAAGAGGTTCTTGATATAGCTTGACTTGACATCCACCAATATAGTTTGGCAAGATGTCACCTTCTAGAGTGGCCAATTGGATTGCACCACTAGTGGAAATTCGATTAATGATCATGGGTCCATATCCTCGCTTTTCTAATTTTCGGGCATGCTGCTTTAGGGTATACACCAGCACTAGATCTCCTTCTTTCAATCCATTATCCTTGATGTGGGCATCAAAGTATGCATTTTGTCTTTTCTTTGCAGCAAAGATGCCTCCTACTGCTCGTAGCCTTGTCTCACCTAAGCGTTCTAGATCAAAGATCCTAGAGGATAACTCATGTCCATTCCACTCGTGCTCTTGTGCTACTTTTAAAGCTGGGATTAGAAAGTCCAAGGGAAGCACGATCTAGTGAACACATTCTCAGATAAGAACTTCGCCATTGTTTGAGCATCGTTATTTGTCATGGCTTTTACTTCTACCCACTCTATAAGGTAATCTGTGGCTACAATAATGTATTCTGCATGGGAGTTTCTAGCTGGGGGATTAATAGGACCTACAAAGTCTATACCCCACTTCGAGAATGCACGTCCTCCCATCATTGGCCTCAGAGGCATCTCATCTTTTTTGATAGGATATTGGGAATGTTGGCATGTGTTTCATTTTTCACATAGGTATGTGCATCCATATGAAGAGTGGGCCACCAAAGTCCTGAGAATAGAATGGTCTTGATTACTCAGTCAAGACCAAAGTGTCCACCTGCAACACCACCATGTGCAATTTCTAAGACTTTCAAATAATCTGATTCATGAATGCACAATCTTGAGTAACCATCTTTGCCTCTTTGGTATAGGTAGTCTCCTACTAAGTTATAGTCTTGAGCCTCTTGCTCCATGCTCCGTTTCCTTGCTAGACTAGCCTCAGTGGGTAGTGTTCCTGATCTCATAAATTCTACCAATGGAGCACTCCAATCTAGAATTAACAACACATGATAAAGAGTGGCATGCTCCACTAGGGGACTCTCCTCATACACTGGACAATTCTTAATCCACTCATGTATTTTCTTTGTCCATACTAGGCCAATACACTCCAAAATGTTTTAAATTTTGCATTGTTCGTTGTTTAGAGTAGTGATTTCCTAGCAATCCTTCATGAGCTTGTTGCAACCAACTACTATGTTCATCGTCCTCAACACAACAAGCTAATACACCCTCTATATCTTGTTTGTACATACTTCCTGCCAATATTTGATACTTTTGTGATCTCACAATTTCTTCTTTGTTCGTTTTCACGTTCTTATTTGCAGGTCCAAAGGTTAGGACTGGTACCAACTTATTTGCCCATTTAGGAACAACTTCTAAATTGAAGAGATAAGCATCGGGCAGCTCATCAGACACTCCTTGCGGTGACTCTCTTGAAGTGATGCAAGAAACATGATCCGCCCTAAGGTGGGTCCTACCTTTTCGGACAACAACTTCAAAGATGTATTCCCTTAGTAAGAGGAACCCTCTTACTAAGCGTCCTCTATTGCAAGGTTTATTGACCAAATATAATAAAGCTTGATGATCATTGAGAAACTTGAACTTGTTGGCTAATAGATAGTGTATAAACTTCTTCACAACATATACCATGCCTAAGCCTTCTCTTTCAGTTGTTGTATAGTTTTGTTCAACCGCATTGAGTTGTCTGTTAGCATATGCTATAGGCAAATCTAGATTTCCTTCACTTGTGGGTTGTGCTAACACACATCCTATTGCGTGATTGGAGGCTTGAGTTGTCTGTTAGCATATGCTATAGGCAAATCTAGATTTCTTTCACTTGTGGGTTGTGCTAACACACATCCTATTGCGTGATTGGAGGCATCTACATGGACATGGAAAGGTTTATTCCAATCAAGAGTGGTTGGTATTGGTAGGGTCCACAAACTATCGTTCCACTCAAAATTTGGCAACAATACATAAAGAGGTTTAGCTATGATCACATACATGTGGATAAACATATGGTAATATCCACAATGACCCATAAAGGCTTGTACCTCTTTAACATTCCTTGGCCTCGAAAACTCTGCTATGTAACTTTGTCCTCATCTGTAGATATTCCGTTCTAAGAAGCAATATGACCTAAGATTTTACCTTGACGTACCATCAACACACACTTTTTTGGGTCAAACATACTCGATTTTGTCTGCACTTTTTGAAGATCTTTCTGAGCTTAGGGATGTGGTATCTTCTTTCTTGGGAATGAGCACATAGATCGTCCACATATACTTCTAAGCGCTTTTGCAAGAACTCTTTGAAGACATGACATATGAGCCTTTGGAATGTTGCAGGTGCATTGGTGAGCCCAAATGGCATCACAAGAAATGCGAAGATTCCCCACTCTGTGGCAAAGGCTGTTTTATGTTGATCTTCTGGGGCAATGGCTACTTGGTTGTAACCTAAAAATCCATCAACGAAGTTATAAACTTCCTTGCTTGCAACACACTCCAATAAATGTTATGTGATTGGAAGCGGATAGCTATCTCTAACCGTAGTGACATTAACTTTTCAAACTCTTAGCTTTCCATTTTTCTCGAGCACCACGACAATGGGGGACACCCATTCAGTATGCTCAATCTCATGGATAAACCAAGCTTCAATCAGTGTGTCAATTTCTTCTTTTATTTTGGCTGCATAAGTGTCATTATAGGTGTAAGGCTTTTGTTTGGTGGGTTTGGCATCAACTGTCATGGGGATCGTATGAGAACATATTTTCGGATCTACTCCTTTTAGGTCTCTATTGTGCCACGTAAACACATCCTTTTATTCCCTTAATAGAGCTAGAAGCTTTATTTTTTCTTTGGCACTTAGGTCTTCTCCTATGTATGTACATCGCTCTTCATTCTCTTCAATGGTCACAATGATTTTTTTGGTCTTTTCTTTATTATCGTATGCTTCTCCTATGGTGGCCTCTCTCTTAGGCATTCCTAACAAATTTTTTTGGTCTTCAACTTCATATTTCTTGAAGTTTTCTCATACTTCAAACAATGATTCCTCCTCTTCTTATTTGGCAACTCTTTTTTTCTTTTTCTTTTGACCTCCTTCACTTCTATTCTTTGAATTTACCGTTTTGATACTTGCGAGAGGTTCTTCTTCTTTTTGGGTAAACACTCCTACATCTTCTAGATAGTGCTTCTTTCAATTAAAGCAACTATCCATCACAATGGACTCTAGATCGCCATCACCCTCTTCTTATTCTATGAAATCACTAGGGTCACATTCTTCTAGCACGGGCTTACACATGAACATTGAGATATCATAACCCTCTTTATCACAATGAGGAGTCCATTGTTCTTGATTGATAGCAATGTCCATGGTGGCTAAGATTTCTGCCCAATAATGAGGCTCAAATTCCTCATTTGGAAAGATCATTGGTGTGTAGGATGGGTCTTTAACTGGTCTATCTCCTGGAGGAGTTCCTTCTTCTCTCGCGTTTAGGCAGTTTTCCTTTTCTTCTGTGACCTTGCACATCCACAAGTGAGTATCTTCATGCATCTAGGATGGGCCATATGAACTTTTTGAATGCTCAGAGATTGAATCTTCTTGTGCTTTGTGGATAGGATTCCACTATAGGGGTGGTACATCTCTAAATGTATAATCCTTCAAATTGACCTTGGTGGTGACCCCTAAGTGTTTTAAATACAAGGAGTTGGTTCCCCAATCCTGTACTATTTGCAATTGTCGTAGGAACGGTCTTCCTAGGATCATCTCATAGACGTTATTTTTGCCAAAGTCACATATAGCAAAGGTATGTTCAAACTCTACCCCACAAGTGGTTAGAGTTATCCCTTCTAGAAATCCTATCGATCTTTCAACATGGCCATCAACCATCTAAAGCTTCATTCTAGTTGGTCTTAATGTGGGTTTGCCCCATTGCTTCCACAAGGAGGTGGTCGCAATTTCAACACCAGCACCTGAATCTAAGATAGCTTTGGTTGTGTAACCTTGGTAGGTGATTGGAAGATAAGTACTACCTCCTTCACCTTCAATCATGTCCTCTATTTTTAGAGGTATCTCTAATACTTTTTTCTTAGAGCTTGCTTTTGACATATTGGAATCAAGTTTTGGAACTTGATCCGCCACATGATTCCATAGCTCTGGTTTTACTTTGAGTAGCTCTTCTACGATGAGATGACACTGAACCTTAGTGTTCTTCATGACGTCAATGTTTCTTGGAACTACTAAGTCTTCATTTCTTACCAATATTGTGGGATCTTTGATCTGAAGAGATTCAGATTCCCATGGGCCTGTGAATTGTGGCAACTCTTGTAAAGAATTAGATTCAAAATCTAATCTTTTGTCTTCTTGTTGCTCTGCTTGGTCTCCATAGATAGACAAGATGTCTTGGGGAAATTGATCATGAAGGTCATCAATCTCAGGAATAGGAGGGGGAGTATCCTTCTCTTTCACCCATTTCTCTTTTTGTATTTCCCGCAAGAACTCTTGGGAGTATTGTTGAATCAAAAGAGGTGTTCCCTTGTCCATGGAATCTGGAACATAAAATTTCATTGGTGGTGAGCTTTCTCTTTCAACAACTAGTTGAGCCTGTGGAGGTAAAGAAACTTAACATTTATTTACCAACTGCTCTAACCTTTCTAGTAAACCCTAAAAAAGCAAATTTGACAGAGTTTGCCTAATTGAACGATTGACTGGTCTCGAGCATAGCCTCAGCTAGCTCTAACATTTTCATGCATATTTTTATCCCTTCAATCTCTAAATCTGCTCTAGGGTAACTCTTGTCTAGGTTTGCAGTTGTTGGCCCTTCTTGAAGTCGAGCCTAGTAGGCCTTGAACATCATGTCCAAGTCTTTTGGGATCGGATCCGCAAGAACACACCCTCGTTGTTTATTTCAATGGGTGGTGGGGTGCGATGAGATGGTGTGAATGGAGTTTTGGTATGCAAGGGGTTTTGAGATGCAATGTGTCCTATTTTTGTTTTTGCATCTTTCAAGCTTTCTTCTAGTTCAGATAACTTTCTATTCCGCTTACGATTGGCCTTCTCCCTAGTATCCGTCCATGTTCTTGTTTTCCTTTTACTAGGCTCTCTTGATTCGCTTGACTCCGATTGTTCAACTAGCTTTGCTTGTTATACGGCTTGTGCCCTACTGATTGCCTATATAGGAGCCACATTATGGCTACTTGAACTTGAATCCACCACTAAACCTACCACATTGATGGGTGTAACCATGGGCACACTAGAGGGATTCCTAGGACAATCTCTTGAGAGATGTTCCTTGCTACACTCAGGACAAAAGCCTTGTATTGTAATGTTTTGTCCTTGTCCCAGAGTTGGTGATCGACTGGGGACATTCATGAGTGAAATGGTCACCCTACATCTAAAACATGGTCCTCTATGGGCTTGTGGTCTCACTTGTCTCGATTCGGGCTTGGGGATAGGATTCATGTACATGAAATTGAGCATTTTGGCTCCCAATTTTGCTCCATTGGTGGTGCCTCATACTGATAAGAATATGTCTTACTATGCTCAGGTGACTCTATGTAATAAGCTTGAGGGCTATCTTCATGGGAATAGTGAGAACTATGAGCATGAGAGTCATTTTTGGAGACCAATGGGGTTAGTGGCACCAATGCTCTATTAAGGTTCTCCTCTACCATTGCATCCTTAACTGGAATCACATTGGCAGGAGGTCGTTGTTGGTTTCCTAGGAGTTGTTGATGTCTATGTGTTGCCTGATATTGCTATTGTGACCTATAATATGGCTGTTGGTATTGATTATGATACCTACCCTGCTGGTAAGGTTGTTGATAATTTTGTCTAACAGCCTTCCTATTGTAGGGACAATCTTGAGCCGTGTGGTTCGTGTATTTTCTCTCAATGGTGCAATATCGAGCATTACGGTTTCCTTGGGTTTGAACCATCATTAGGAAAACATTAGCCATGTGGTCTCCTCCAGAGTTGTAGCATCACAATGAGGTGACCCTAGGTGTTTTCCTATTTTGAACTCCTAACTTCTTGGCAACTTGCTCAACTATCTAATCTATGTCAGTGGAGGTTCTTGAGGTATGACTAGTAGAACTGTCAGAATGCTCCAAGATCTTTTGGTGCATGAAACAAGCTATCATTTGCAAGAAACGGATCTCTAGAACTCAAAGTTATGGCCTTCACAAGATCACCCTATATGACTTTCCAAAACTAGAAATTTTGCCTCTTTTAGTAATTCTGAGTGTCTAAAAATGAAAATTCGATGCCTAGCATGGACTTGCAACCAAAAGTCGATGCCAGGCATCGACTTTCAGCTTTTTCAGCCACCTTTTCATTCCTGAAATAGGCTCGTGTAACCAAAGATATGAATGAGGCACTTTTATGCTAGAAGTCGATGCCAGACATCGACTTTATGCTGAAACTCGATGCTAGGCATTGAGTTGCTCCACAAACTTCATGTTTTTAAGAAGATTCAACAATAGCTAACACTCGGAGAATGAAAACAATGACTTATCAGCACAAACTCAATGCCAGGCATCGACTTGCTTGGAAAACTTGAACTTTTGAATTCATCACACAGTAGGCAAGCATGGAGATGATGGAGAGAGTCTTATACACATAACTTTAACTATTTCTTCTCATAGCTATGAAAAACTCAGAAGTTTTACAGGTGCTTTCTCACTCAGAGAAGCCTGACTCTATTCAGTCATACAAAATGAACTCCTTCTCACATTCTATCACTCTCTTCCACTTCGCGTCAGTTGATACAAACTAACTTATATAGTTTTTCTCTATCCCGTGACTTTGAAAAAACTTCTAGAACTAAAGTGAACTAACTTTACAGATATAATACACTTGTGAATTTGTCCCTTCACATAGGCATGTGGTTTTCTTCTAAAGATTTGACCTTCAAATATATGTCGAATTAGTGATTGTTTCTCCAACAGCTCCCCCTCAATCACTAATTGACATTCCCTATTTCTTCATATCATCTTCTTTTCTTTTACTCCTTCCATGCTTTTAAATGTGCTGGTCTTCACACCATCCAAGCTCTTTGTCATTATGTCTGCTATCTGATCTTTTATAGAAATGTACTCCACTTCAATTTCTTTCTCCATTACCTTTTCTCTCAGGAAATGATAATGTATCTCTATATGTTTTGTTCTTGCATGAAATACTGGATTTGCTGCAAGATAAAGTGAACTCATATTATCTCCATGTATTGTAGGTATACCTTGATCAATGGCCAAGCTTTTGAACAATGTCTGCATCCATATGACCTCCTTAGCTGCTTCCACAAGTCCTTTGTACTCAGCTTCAGTTGATGATAATGCTACTGTATGTTGTTTCTTTGAACGCCAACTTACAAGCTTATCAGCAATGTATATCATGTACCCATGAGTTGATCTTCTGTCATCTTGATTACCTGCCCAGTCTGAGTCACTATAGGCTCTCAACTTCAAATCTGATGTAAAAGGATAATATAATCCTTCCTTTATAGTTCCTTTGATATATCTAAGAACTCTTTGACCTGCAATCCAATGTGGGTCCTTTGGACAATGCATGAATTGTGACAAAAATCCCAGTGCATAACTAAGATCAGGTCTTGTTAGTGTAGCATAAATCAAACTACCCACAAGAGATTGATACTTCCTCATATCTTTCTATTTTGCACCATCATATTTACTGATCTTGTGGTTAACTTCAAGTGGAGTTGAAGCTTCTCTGCAATTTTCCATATCAAAATTCTTCAATAGATTCAAAAGATACCTTTCTTGTGATACATATATGCCATGATTTATATAAGTGACTTCCATTCCAAGAAAGTATGATAACTTTCCTAGATCACTGATCTTGAATTCTTTTTCAAGTAATCTCTTTACCTCCTTGATTCCTTCATCTGAAGTACCTGTGACTATAATGTCATCTACATAAATACAAATGTAGATTGTACCTTCCTCTGCTCTTTTGATGAGTAGACTTGGATCTGCTTTTGACTTTGATATCAAAGTTCATTCAGATACTTCACCAGTCTATAGTTCCATGCTCTTGGAGCTTGCTTCAATCCATACAATGCTCTTCTCAACCTGCAAACAAAATTTGGATACCTGGAATCTATAAACCCTTGAGGTTGTTCCATGTATACCTCCTCTGATATGTATCCATTCGAAAATGCATTCTTTATATTCAATTGATTTAGCGTCCATCCTTTTGAAGCTGCGATAGCAATGATTGTCCTTATATTTGACATCTTAGCTACAGGACTTAATGTCTCATCATAATCTATGCCATAGGTTTGGGCATAGCCTTTCACCACCAGTCTAGATTTGTATCTGGCTATACTTCCATCTGCAAGCTTCTTCACTTTATAAACCCATTTATTTCCAATTACTTTCTTACCATTTGGTTAAGGAACAAGTTCCCATGTCTTGTTCTCCTCTAATGCATTCAATTCTTCCTTCATGGCTTCTTCCCATTGCTTCTTACCTTTAGCTTCATCATAGTTATGAGGTTCTTCATCATCTTTGACCATATATGCATAGTTCTTCTGAGTTATGTAAGAAGTATCATAAGAATACCTTTCTGGTTGTCTTCTAGTCCTGCTTGACCTTCTTGGTTCACATTCTTCATAAGTGTCTGGATACACCTCCATCAAATATATGATCTTCTTCATTCCTTCTTGTTAATCCACTTCTGGATGTACTTGCTTGCATATGATCTTCATCTCTATTTACCTGCACAATTGATTTTCCTTTCTCACATCTTCTTACCTCTTCTTCAAATTCTTCAGTTGTATGACTTTGATCTGCATACCAACATTTTGTGTTCATCAAATGTAACATCTCTAGAAACAATAAATTGTTTGGTTAGAGGATTCCACAATCTGTAACCCATCTGCTTTTCATCATAACCAATGAACACATATTTTTCTACCTTTGGTTCAAGTTTATGTCTAAGTTGTGATGGCACATAAGCATATGCAACTGATCCAAACACTTTACAATGATCTAGTGTTGGTTTCTTACCCCACCAAGATTCATATGGAGTCATTCCATTTAGAGCTGCACATGGTAATCTATTCACAAGATATGTAGCTGTATTTACAGCCTCAGCCCAAAGATAATTTGGACAATTCTTCTCCTTTAGCATAGCTCTAGCAAACTCAACCAAATTCCTATTTCTCCTTTCTGCTACACCATTTTTTTGTGGTGTATACCTGCAAGTTATTTCTCTCTTAATACCTGCATTCCAAAGATAATCATTGAACTCTTGGGAGAAGTATTGTCCCCCTCCATCAGACCTCAATCTCTTAAGCTTTTGACCTGTGACTCTCTCTGCATATGCATGAAAATGCTTGAAAGCTCTAAACACTTCTGATCTTTCTTTCAAAACATATAATGTTATCCATCTTGTAGCATCATCAATGAAAAGAACATAATACCTTGAGCCATTGATAGATCTTTCCTTTGTCGGTCACCATACATTTGTATGAATGAGCTCTAGTAATCCATCATGTTTGAATCCTTTCTTTTGAAGTGGTAACCTGTGTGCTTTTCCCATTTGACATGCTTCACATTTATAAACCATATGTTGACTCTACACATTTGGTAATCCTAGTATAGACTGATTAGCAACCATAGCTTTAATTCCTCTTTCATTGAAGTGACCTAATCTCTTATGCCAGAGATCAAGTTCTGTAATCACTCCTTCACCATGTGTGAGCAAAGCTTGACCAATGTTCCCTTGTACTCTTAAAGTAAAGAGTCTACCTTCTTTCTTACCAGAGACAATCTGATTATATCCATTCTCTGGATCTTCAACAAATACTCCTTCATTTGAAAACCTGACTTGAAAACCTTTTTCAACTATCTGTCCCACACTAATCAAGTTTTTAGGTATTGTAGGAACATACAAAACATTGGTTAGCAAATCTGCTCCACTCGTGCATTTCACTTTTCCAATTGAATGTACACTATGTCTTGTATTATCACCTATTTGAACTGTGTGACTAGAAATGCCTTTTTCCAATTCTGACATCAATTCTATGTTTCCTGACAAATAATTAGAACATCCAGAGTCAATGTAAAATACCTTTAGATCTTCTTTATCTGATGTGCTGATTGAATTCATAATCAATGATGTATGACTTTCATTCTGTGTGTCATTTGCATAGTTGTAGTAGGTGGTGTTGTAGGATTGATTCTGTCCCAACTTCTTCCTCCACCTCTACCATAGCCTCCTTTTGGATTTTGTCTCCCTCTCTAAAAATTACTTTGATATCTTCCACCTCTGCCTCTGCTATTGTTGTTTTGATTTTGGTTTGATCCTTGTTGATTATGCCAACAGTCATGAGCCAAATGATTACTCAATCCACAGATCCAACAAACCTTCTTGTTGTTCTTTTGATTACCTCTTCCTCTTCCAAAACCTCTTGCTCTTCCTCTACCAGTGCCTTTACCTGTTGCATAATAAAATTGAGAAGTTGACTCTTCTTCATCCTTTGCTTTTCCTTTGTCTCCTTTCTTCTTGTTCTTCATGTACATTGCAGAACTTTGTCCTTTATCTCCATCTCCTTTCAAGTCTTGCTCAAATGTGAGCATCAAACCAAGCAACTGGTTCAAATCTGGAACATAATGATTTAATGAAAGTTCTGATGATAAGACAAAAGGTTTCCACCTTTGATCCCCTCTCAAACCTGTAAGTAATTGAGCAATCAACTTGTGATCCTCAATATCTTCATCTATGGATCCAAGACTATCTGCAAGATCCTTCATCTTAGTGACATAATCACTAATACTCTGACTTGGCTTCTTCTTGAATGTTGTAAACTCTGACCATAGACTTGCTTTCTATGCTTTAGTAGTACTTTGGAAATGATATTCCAATGCATTCCATATATCTTCAGATGATTCCAATCCTCTGATGTGTGGTAGCAAATGATCAAAGATTGTATTGTAGATGTAGGCTTTTGCACTTGCATCCTTCTTCTGCCAATGCTTTAAAGCATCAAGTTCCTCTTTCTTTGGTCGGCTTTCATCTTCAAATACCCGCTTCTCTTTTTCACTTGTAACATATATCATGAGATCCTTACTCATAAGTAAGGCTTCCATTCTCATTACCCATGCGGGATAATTATCTCTATCCAGTTTGTCAATGGAGATATGATCTGCCATACTCCTTCCCTTCTGCTGCAACTTGTGAGCTTAAAGGATAAAGAATAATAACTTTTGGAGTTCCTTGTGTATGAAGATACTTTTGAAGTAACCTTTTGATGCCTTGTGTCTTCAAGTGCTTCACCTTTCAAACTTTACTCGAAAACTTTCCAAAACTTCACGTACCTTTGCTGCCTTCTGCTCTTTAAGACCTTTCTGCTCTGATACCACTTGTTGATGTGTAAAACACCACACGAATTGAGTTAATGTGACACTAGAACACCTCTATGGTCACCATTAACTCATTGCCACTCAAAACTTTGAGAAATGATAGCCAAAACCAAGAACTTTACTTCTTCATATTTTTCCAGTCACTGAAATGACATACCTTCAGAATTTTACTAATTTCTCTTAGCTCAAATATTATTTCTCCAAGATATTTT
Organism: Ceratopteris richardii; assembly: GCA_020310875.1. NCBI lineage: Eukaryota > Viridiplantae > Streptophyta > Polypodiopsida > Polypodiales > Pteridaceae > Ceratopteris > Ceratopteris richardii. The sequence goes on from CM035411.1 coordinate 118,386,811, forward strand.
GATGCATGAAACTAGAAGAGTAGAGATTTCCAACAAGCTATTGTTTGCAAGAAACGGATCTCTAGAACTCAAGTTATGGCCTTCACAAGATCACCCTGTATGACTTTCCAAAACTAGAAATTTTGCCCCTTTTAGTAATTCTGAGTGTCTAAAAATGAAAATTCGATGCCTAGCATCGACTTGCAACCAAAAGTCTATGCGAGGCATCGACTTTCAGCTTTTTCAGCCACTTTTTCATTCCTAAAATAGGCTCGTGTAACCAAAGATATGAATGAAGAACTTTTATGCTAGAAGTCGATGCTAGGCATCGACTTTATGCTGAAACTCGATGCCAGGCATCGAGTTGCTCCACAAACTTCATGTTTTTAAGAAGATTCAACAACAGGTAACACTTTGAGAATGAAAACAATGACTTATCAACACAAACTCGATGCCAGACATCGACTTGCTTGGAAAACTTGAACTTTTGAATTCATCACAGAGTAGGCAAGCATGGAGATGATGGATAGAGTCTTATACACAGAACTTTAACTATTTTTTCTCATAGCTATGAAAAACTCAGAAGTTTTACAGGTGCTTTCTCACTCAGAGAAGCCTGACTCTATTCAGTCATACAAAATGAACTCCTTCTCACATTCTATCACTCTCTTCCACTTCACGTCAGTTGATACAAACTAACTAATATAGTTTTTCTCTATCCCGTGACTTTGAAAAAACTTCTAGAACTAAAGTGAACTAACTTTAAAAATATAATACACTTGTGAATTTGTTCCTTCCCATATGTGCTTAATCTTTTTGTTTTCGAAAAGTAACCGATAATAACATTTTCCCTAAACATGAAATTTTAATTTATCTTAGCTCATATCTTCACACACAGACCCCCAATGGACTTGATCATTTAGGTGTTGGTAGGACTTACCGTTTATTCTAGGATCGTAAAATCCTCCGATGATCTTTCACTTGAGCAGCACGCCAAAGTTCAGATTCTCTCTCTTTCTTTCTCTCTCTCTCTCTTACACTCACATCTGAAAAACGAAGTAAAAAAGGAAAAGAAAATGCAATCATTTTTCAACAGCCTGTTTGTAGACAAGTAGACAGAACAACCTCTTTAACCAATAGAAAGCCATTTATCACATAATAATCAAATTTATAGGCACATATACAAGTACATCATCCAACAATAATCAACATCAGGCGAACACCACCATTACACATGAATTGCATGATAGTTCTATCCCTTTAGTGATGGCTAGTAGCGACACTATCTTTAGAGATGGCTTGTAGCTACACAAATCTAAGCGTTCAAGAGCAATCCCTATGAAGATATATCTTGATACTATGTGACCGAAAAGATCTTGAAAACACTACACTACCAATCAACCTTTTTGAACTCATGGAAAGTAGATGTTGCCTAAGTATTGTTCGACTACAGAGTAAAGCATGCCCTTGAACTTTCTAAATTTAACTTGTTCATTTCCATCCTACTTGTAACCTTTAAAAATTTTGATGCACATGTAAATCTCCTACACAACCCACAAACTCAATTGATAGCAGATCTCTCATTGTCAAGTATCATGGTCAAAATTAAACTTAAACCCAATTATTCAGCCATGTTTGTTGCCTTCGGATGTTATTCTTGTCTATCATCTTATATTTCCATGTCAAATAACAAGAAATAACAAAAAGATCTACGAATTAAGTTTCTATCACTTCCGAAAGTGATGGACAAACTCTTCCATTATGAAACCTACATAAAATGCAAAAAAAAAGACAAATTATGGAAATTGCATAGTTGTTAGATATAGACACCAATCAACTAGTAGCATCCCGGACGAAGATTCTACAAAAGAAAATAGTACTTGTGCCCTCAAATGAAAGTGCAACTATAAGCTCATCGTATTCAACCACAAGAATATATAGTAGAATCGCTCTATTATGCATAGTGTGTGTGTGCATGTGTGTGGGTATGTGTGTGCACATACGTGACTCCGTGTTCAAAGTAATAACAATGGCAAATCTATTAAGAACAATTCAACAAAAAATTGTCGTCTTTTTCTAAGTGAACTAGCTAACTAGAGGGAACAAATAACGGTAGTTATATTTTCTGAATGGGAAGAGAAACCAGAAAAATGATTAAGTAAAAATTTTTAGACACATAGAAATTGGTACCTAAGAAGGAAGGAAGTAAGATTGTACAACACAAAAGGTTCTACAAAAACAAAAAGGAATTCAGATGGAAGCATAACAAGGTACAAGAGAAGGTTGCAGAAGGGTTTGTATGGTTTAAATAGGCCCTAAGGGCTTGGAATCAAAGGTTTTTGGACTAATTCAGCAAGTGTAGATACTATCCAAGTTTTATAGATTGAACGTTTTACATGAAGAAAGAAGGAAACAAGGTTGTCTTCATATCCGTCTATGTAGATGACCTAGTCATAATAGGGATTGATATTTTGGGTAAAAAATATATCAAAGAAAAGCTTGAAAAGGAGATCAAAATCTTAAATTTAGGAGAGAAAACATTTCCTTGGTATAGAACTTGTTTATGCAAAAGAAGAAATTTTTTAACCTCAGATAAAGTACTTGTTGGATGTTCGATACCTCTATAAAATTGTTGATTGCGAACAATTAACACAACTTGTGGATTTTAAGAAAAATGTGATTGTCAAAGGTTGTAAGGAGCTTGAGAGGATATAGAAACTACTCTCTCCAGCTTGAGAGGGAGTGTTGAAAATGATGTCCTCCCAGTGTCGCTCCCCCAATGGTATCCCTAAGCAGGCCATTTGTCCTAGTAAAGCAAGAAGAGTTATTGAAAATGTGCCTCATTGGTCAACTCTTTGGCCCCAAGGTCCCCATTAGAGTCCATGCATCTCTGCCTTCATAAGGAGTGGTTCCCATGTGGTTTGATAGTGAGCAAATGTTAGTTTTTACCAACGAACCACTTACTCTTGGTCTTCGAGAAGGGAGAGATGGTGTTTCTAGGGCTACAAGTTGGAACTTGGCAAGTTTGGAGGTCTACCCTATGCCTATTTAATTGGTTCCTAGAGTTTGTTCCAAACAAATCTAAACCCCTACGCTACTCACTTTGGGTTGAACTTCCCAACCTTCCTTTTTTCTTGTATGACTTGCTGAGGGATATTGTGGCATGTATTGGCTAACGGTTGGCCTTGAGGGAGGACATGGGTGGCTTCATCTATGAAGGTGTGAAGTACTCCTTCAACATGCCATGGCACTTGCAGATCTGCATCAAGACGGATCTAAACAAAGCTCTTTCATCGAAGATTTCCATAGACTTAGGGGAAGGGGAGGTCTGGGAGTAGGAAATCACTTACAAGAACTTTCCAAATGCATGTTTTCAATGTGGCTTGCAAGGACATAGGATCAAAGAGTGTCCTAAAATACAAAATTCCGTTAGAAACAATCAAAACTAAGAAATTACCAAAGAACCTCTTACATGTGCTAGGACTCAAGCTTGCCTGCCTACCTTTGAAGAAGAGAAAGAAACTAGGATCTTAGAGACAAACTTAGAAGGGTTCACAAAAATTAGAGGTAGAAGAAAAAGAGTGATCGGGGGTCATGTGAGAGGAACACCATGGTCATGTCCCCTCAAAACAACTTGTACTACAACCTGGAAAAAGAGATCAAGGAGATGGATTTTCCAAGAGGGAATTTTTCATGAAGAGGACATCGAAGGTAAGATTACAGAGAATGACACCAGCAAAGAAGATAACCAAGAGGGTTATAGCACTAGCAAAGAGGAGGATTTCACTACTAGCATCAAACACAACCAGGATAGTGAGAGCTCCATCGTTTGATCGACACTACTAGAAAAGGTGCTAAACTCACTCCCACAAAAGGTGTCTCGTAAAGGGGAACAACCATTGGAAATGCCATGGAAGAGCCCCCTTAAGGGTAAGATACATGGTCAAGACCCCTCGCAGTCGAGAAAAAAATATGAACATAAGAAGAAAAAAGACAAGGTCCCTCTTTGCAAAGAGGGTAACCACCGATAATGATTATCACATCCTTGAACACCAGGGGGTTGACTGATGCCTCAAGAGTGGCAATTATTGGTGAGTGGTTTCGTGATAACAACCTAAACCTAGATTTCATTTGTATTCAAGAGGCCAAAATTGATGGAGAGGATATTCAAAAATTACTGAAATGCATATCTTTGACTCACACTTGGGTTATTACTTCACACTCCAAAGGTTTTGATGGCACAACTATTGGAATAAACAACCGTTGATTCAATAGACTAGTCAACTCCCATGAGGATCAAAATCATCATTGGATTGCTACCTCCTTCGAAAGCCCAATGTGGTGCTACGTGGTGATTACAACATGGTGGAATACCTTTTGGATCGATGGGACAATAGGGGGCACACCATTGACGGTCAAGAGAAAGATATCTAGGACAAAATTAAGCTACACCTAGACCTAGTGGAGATTAAAGATATGAAGGGCTTCTTGTGGTTGAACCTTCAATTAGGGGACGAATTGAGGAAAGCAAGACTCTATAGAAGTTAAATAGTGCAAAACATCATCCATCAGTAGGTCCTACCCACCATCTCACAACACACTAACCTCACCATATCAAATCACTACCTTGTCATTATGACTTTCAAACTGCTTGCAAAACTTTGGAAAGCGCCGTGGTTTCATGCTTGTGAGATTTCTTTCTCCCTACCCACTTTCCATCAAGAAATTACCTTGGTTTGGAACTCATGGTTTGCTACCGATGACTCACCAGCCAAATGTTTGAGGGTTGTGGTTGCAAAGACCTGCAAATCCTGGTCAAGACTCACAAAATGATTCACAATGCTCGACAGAGGCGGAGAGAGAATCTCTATCAGAGGCTTTGGCATCTTGAGGAGGAAGTGGACAAAGGGAACTACCAAAACTAGACTCGAACTACAAAAAATCAGAGGGAAGCTAAGATACAAGGACGAAATTCAAAGGAAAAACCTACAAGTATTCTTTAAATATTGGTGGGTAGGCAAGGTCAACAAACCATAATAAGATGTGTGGCATGCTCAAGAGAAAGCAAAAAAGAGACTTTATCCCCTTCTTGATAGATAGCAATGGGGTTGAATGCAAAACAGAAGAAGAAAAGAACACCATTATTGTGGACTACTTTACTCAACTTCTTGGGGTGTCGATGCCCCTCTCGCCCCATAGGCGAGATTGTATGGCAGCCATCTTGAGAGTCTCTCCCACGAGAAAACCACATAATCTAAAGTCCCACATTGATGCACCCATTTCAGATAATGAGATTCTGGAAGTGATTGAGAAGCTCCCCATGGGGAGAAGCATGGGCCCTAATGGCCTCACAAACGAGTTTTACAAATCCTTCAAATAGGTGGTGGCCACTCCACTGTGCTTCGTGTGGCAAGAGGCGCTAAGTGTCGGTGCTCTTCTGGAATGCCTAAACAATGGTGTCATCAAGCTTATCCACAAAAGAGGCAACAAGAATAAGATTGAGAACTAGTTCTCGATCACGATGCTTCAAGCCAGATACAAGATTCTCGCAAAAATAATTTCCAATAGAATCTCTTGCAACTTGAAGTGGTGGTTTAGTGAGTACTGAAAAGGATTCATCAAGGGAAGATCAATTTTGGAAGCAATTATTGTATTTGGAAAGGTCTCAACTTTATGGAAGAGTCGGAGCAAGATGTGGTTTTTCTCAAAATTGACTTCCACAAAGCCTATGACAAGCTTAAATGGGACTTTGTTCTTCATTCTCTTAGAGACCTCGGATGCAGTTAGAAATTCACTAAGGTGATTGCTACATTGTTGGGGAATGTGTTGACTCAAATAAATATCAATGGCCAACTATTAAAGGCTATCATATTAAAATAGTCCATTAGGCAAGGGTGCCCATTGGCCCCTCTACTCTTTGTTGTTTCCACAGAAGGGCTCAGTTGTCTAGTGCCACAGCATATGGATATGGGAAGAGACTATTCGTAGATGGCATGAATGCTTTTGTGCATAATGATATTACCAACATTGAAACCTTTTGGGGGTGCCTAGACACCTTCTGTGAGGCCTTTGGTTCCAAAATAAACCACTTGAAAACCCCTTACAAAGCTATCATTAGACCGCCACCACAGCTACTCATTGACCATGGATGTCAAATTATCCCTAGGGGCCTCATCTTCCATGTACTGGGTATTTGGATGGGCTTTGGGGTAGCAATGGAGCAACACTAGAATTGGGTCCTTTCCAAAATAGACAACAAATTAGCATACTAGAAGGGCATGCAAATCAACCTTGTGGAGCCTGCCCTAGTGATTAATACCTTCCTCATCTCCTCGACCATTTACTTTCTCTCTTGTTGGAGACCAAAGGCTCAAAAGCTTAACAAACGTAATAGAATCTACACAAACCTTCTTTAGAGAGAGGATCACAACAGAAGGGGGGTCCCCAAAATTGAGTGCTCTACTTGTATCAGCCAAAAGGACTTCGGCGATCTGGACATTATGGATATTGAAGGTATGGCTGATAAGTTGTCGGCTAGTGGATCATCAGGGATTGGTGCAATAGCGAGTCCTCTTGGGACAAGCTCATCTTCACAAACAGAACATGATTGCACTAGTGGGCCTCCCTAGTTGGAAGGACTTGGGACTCCTTACCCTATAATTCTCCCCAATTCCGGTTTCCCCTAAAGGCTCAGACGTTGTGTACTCCCTGTGGAAGAGTTGGAACAAGGTAAAAGAATTTATGTGAATTAGAGAAGGTTGGAAATGGGAAATCCAAATTAGGCAAAATAACTCAATCTCATTCGTGATCTCAGGCATTAGGGGAGTGGCTTCTTGGGACCTCCAAAACGCTAAGAGGCTTTGGAACAAGGGGTCCACAAAATGGAAACACCTTTGGAAACAAGAAATGGCCTAGTGGATCAGTCCATAGGACATAGACCTTGGAATAAGACTGAATTACAAAGAATGGAATCTCCTCTAGAGCAAATGTTTTGCCTGGGAAAGATCTAAAAATTGGCTCCTCATAGGGAGGGACCCACTATGCCATGAGGGGCTTCTCTAGCACAACGTCAATCACCTGTTAGAAATTGCTAGGATTAAGGTGAACATAGAATATCTCCAAGGCTTACGACTAAGGCGGCGACCAAGGCATAGACCTTGGCATACCTTGTCATCCGAGTCACCGAAGTCACCATTGGCGCCGTTGGCTGTGCGCGAGGGAGGACCTCAACGATCAAGGAATATAGAGGTTCCCGGTACTTCCCGGGAGGTCACCCATCCTAGTACTGTTCCCCCTAGAGCTCGCTTAACCGTGGCAATCTCTTGCCACTAAGCTACACTCTTGTGGTGTTTGAAGAAGGGGAAAGACTAAGGTTGACATTACCTTGAACAAGTTTTGGTCCCTCAAAGCTTCATTTTTGCTTTCAAAGCCTATTTTTGAAGCAATTTTGGGGTGTTTTTGGAGCCATTTCGGAGTACTTTTGTACATAGTTCTCTTTGCACAGGTCCAAGAACATCAAGAAGAGTGTTCCTTGTACTTCTCAGACAATAAGTATCAACCTTTGGGGCTGTATGTTCAGCCACACTCGTAAAACTACAAGTTTCTCGAGGGGTTTTCAGTTTTGGTGGGAGTAGTCGCTGCAAATTTATGCAGGTTTTTAAAGCCTAAAACATCAGAGTTGACAGACACTTGCAGGTGTTATTGGGTAGTTTTTGGGCTGTGTATTCAGCCTTTTAGTGTCATTTTACTGCATATATTGAGCACATACACACCATGTACGCTTCTGTGGATACCGCTTGTGTATGTCCATGTGGTCATTGATATAGCGGTTACGCTCTTTGCATAAAGCCTTTTACGTTTGATAAAGAGAGATCATTATGTGGGTTTCGAGGCTCCCACGCATATCCGCGTGTCTCTCCTCTCTTCTCTCTCGTTCCATCTCCTCCTTCCTCCTCTTGTTCTGCACACCAACCCTCTGGTTGTTCCATATAGATCTCATCTGTAAGATCTCCATGCAAGAAAGCTGTTTTCACATCCATTTGGACTAGCTCTAAGTCCTCCATTGCAACGAATCCAAGCAACATGCGCAAAGTAGTCATCTTGACCACTGGAGAGAAGATTTCCTCAAAATCAACACCATGTTGTTGCTTAAAACCCTTTGCAACAAGTCGTGCTTTATATTTTGGAGAAGCACTATCTGATGTGAATTTAAGCTTATATACCCATTTACATGGTAAAGCTTTCCTGCCCTTTGGCAAAGGTACTAAGTCCCAAGTACCATTCTTGTGAATAGAATCCAACTCACTCTTCATGGCACGCTCCCACTTGACATGATCCTCTGTCTGCATAGCCTCTTTGTAGCAAGAAGGCTCACCGGCATCTGTTAGCATAACAAAATCTAAACCTGGAACATATCTATCAGGTGGATATGAGACACGTGCAGAACGTCTAAATGGTTGCTGAACAGGAACATGTGCAGACTGATCTGAATGGACATTCTCTTGAACATCCCTATGTGCAGCATTTTTATGCATGCTAACCGGAGGACTAGTATCCTCAAACACCACTCTTCTCACTTCAACCTCCTTAATGGGCTGTTTATGCATCTTAGACTCATTAAAAATGACATCACTACTTCTGATCATTGACCGTGTTTCGGGATCCCATAAGCGATATCCAAATTGTCCTTCTCGACCATATCCAAGAAAAATGCATTTCTTTGACTTATGGTCCAACTTTTGTCTAAGATTCTTGGGTATATGAATGAATTCATGTGAGGAATCCTCACCCCCATTATCTGAACGTAAAGCCTTAAGCTTAGTTCCTTTTTCAGTCTCAACTGAAGCAAGCCATTTTCTGAAAGTAGGGAATACATCATCCTTTGATTTGATAGGATATACCCAGACTTTTCTAGTAGCATCATCTATGAAAGTGACAAAGTAAAGAGAACCACCTAAGGACCTAGTGGGCATAGGACCACACACATCTGTATGAACGAGATCTAAAGGCTGAATTGAAGAGTCAATGTGCGTTCTATGCACATTTCTGGTTTGCTTTCCATATTGACAATGCTCACAAAATGAAAAATCAGAGAAAGATAACACAGGTAAGTAGCCAGAACGAGAAAGATTTTCCATTCCACTATGAGATATATGGCCCAAACGACCATGCCAAATACAAGCCATAGGCTGTTCAGTAACAGCTAACAAGTGTTCTTCCTGTGATACAAATAAAGGATAAAGTGAGCCAACTTTGCTTCCTTTTGCAATAACCATATTGCCCTTTGATATACGAAAGGACTGAGCATAGAAGAACACCTTGTAACCAAGGTCATCAAGTTGACCAACTGACATCAAACTGCGTGATAACTGAGGTACATGGCATACATTATGCATAGTAAATTTTGAACCATCAATGAACTGCACAACCACATCTCCAATCACCACAACATCACACTGGTAAGAGTCACCAAGTCTCATGGTACCAAGAGACTTTGCTGCATAATTAGAGAACCATTCTCTATGTGGTGTCACATGGAAAGAAGCACCAGAATCTAGCAGCCAGGTGTGGGAAAGAGAATCAGCCATAAGTGCCTCAGATGGCACAGTACTATCAAGTGTCAACACATCAGCATCATCAGAAATAGCATTAATTTCTTCAATCTTCACAGTCAAAGTAGATGGTGCAGGTAACTGTTTAACATGCCCATCAACATTCTGTCCTTTACCTTTAGCATTCTTTAATGCATAACAGTCTTTCTTCATGTGTCCTTTCTTATGACAATAATGGCATTCGATATCCCTCTTCCTTGATTTACTTCTGCTCTTATTCCATTGACCATTCTTTTCCTTGTTCTTGTTCCTGCCACGTTGTTGATTCTTTCCTTGGTAAGAATCACGAACATTATATGCATCTCCACTCTAAGTGCCAACCATAGATTTTCTACGAATCTCCTCACTCAAGAGTGCTCCACATATGTCATCATAGACAAGTTTACCACCAGGTGCACTATTGCTAATAGCTGTGCAAAAGATATGCCATGATGATGGCAGGGTGCATAACAACAATACTGCTTTCATTTCATTATCCATATCCATTTCTGAGCCTGTAACTGGGAGAATATAGCATCAAACTCATTTAGATGAGTAGCAACACTATCTGTGTCCTTCGTGCGAAGGTCATATAGTTTTCTCATCAAATACACTTTATTTGATGCCGTCTCTTTTTCATATGTATTGCATAACTTCTTCCAAAGCTCCTCTGCACTTTCACAGTCTAATACTGTAAAGTAAACATTATCTGCCAGGTGCAAGCGAATGGTAGACCTCGCCATTTCATCTAACTCATCCCAATCATCTTCATCCATGTCAGCAGGCTTCTTTGAAATCCCATTTACTGGCTTCCATTGCCTCCTTTGAATCAGCACATCTTTAATCTGATTCTTCCATAGAGCAAAGTTTGTGCCATCAAATTTTCGGATCTCAAAATGGTCTTTGCCCTGCAAGTTATAGCTCCTCCTCGGAACACTAGCACTAGACCCTGATCCACCGGATGTGCCTGAGACCTCTGATGCCATGATCGTAGAGAACTGAATAGAATGATAATGGAGCTAGAAGAGTCCAAACACCAACATATAAGTGTATCAAGGAGTAAATCGACCACTGTATAGTTGACTAAAACTGAAATCTAGAAAAATTTTGCCAGAGTATCGTCTGCAAAATTAGCATATGACCAGTGTCAAAGTATCATAAAACTGCAAGTACTGACATGTCTACCTGCATAGTGAATCACTGACTCCACTGCATATAATCAGTTACCCAATAGAAGCCAACTAGGCTTATCGAGCACCTATGAACAACTATCATACATCTCCTATGGCGAGGCTGGGTAAGTCTTCTTATGATTTGTCATTTCTCAAAAAGAAGTTGAGTCAGACATTTGATATGAAGGATTTGGGGGATGCCAAACATATTCTTGGCATGCACATTACTCGTGATAGGAGTAAAAGATGCATATACTTGTCTCAAAGTGAGTACATATCCAAAGTACTTCACCGATTCAATATGCAGGGTGGAAAGGCATTGAGTACACCTTTACCCACATATGTGAAATTGAGCAAGGATGACTGCCCCAAATCAGATGAGGAAAAGGAATTCATGACCAAAATTCCCTATCAGTCTGCTGTTGGTAGTCTCATGTATGCTATGGTAGCTACGAGACCAGACATTGCATTTGCAGTGGGAGTTGTGAGCAGATATGTCTAATCCTGTCAAGAAACATTGGGAAGCGGTCAAAATGATTTTGAGATATCTGAGTGGCACTAAGGACAAGTGTCTATGCTTAGGTAGAGGTAAAGCATCCATTATTGGTTACACAGATTCTGACTATGCTGGTTGTGTAGACAATCGTAAGTCTACATCAGGGTACATTTTTCATTTTGCTGGCGGTGCTATCTCTTGGAGATCTCGTCTTCAAGAATGTACAGCTGTTTCCACCACAGAAGCAGAGTATGTTGCAGCAAGTGAGGCATGTAAGGAAGCATTGTGGCTTTCTCATTTTGCTTGTGATATGGGTTTACCTCAGCATGTACCTCACTTGCTCAGTGATAGTCAGAGTGCCATTGCTTTGGCTAAGAATCCGGTCTATCATGCAAAGACCAAGCACATTGAGGTGAGGTATCACTTCATTAGAGATTTCTTAGCCATTGAGCGCATTATTCTTGAGAAGGTTCACACTCGAGATAATGCTGCAGATGCTTTGACTAAAGCTCTACCACAGGATAACTTTCGACACTGTTGTCACTTGATGGGGGTTACTTGATTCTTGATCTTACGCAGTCACTTGTATACTGTGTAACATGCCCATCAGGTGGGAGGTATAGTTTGTATACTTACACTCAGGTATTCTTTATCATCCTTTATTTTTTCTCCCATAGTTACTCTGGCCATATTGGCCTTTAGTGGGAGATTGTTACCGTTAGTGTCCATGTGAAAGGCCAAATGGCCACCAGAAACTTCTTTGTATATGTTCTTTAATAAAACATATAGTGGCCTGGTCAATCACAGACTGTAAGTTCGACCGCATTTGTAAGACCTAAGAAGTCAGTTTTTGTGCTCCCTGAGTACTGTGTTTTCTGCGTATTCTACAGCCTCTCTGCGGAGTACTGTGTGCGGCCTCAGGTGCTCGGTTTTCTACTCCGAGCATATCGTCGTGGAGCTCTCAAGAAGGAGAGCGCACTGTGGTGTATCGCCATCGAATCACTTCACCACTCTGGTGCAAGCGATGCCATCACAACATTGGTGATCTGGGTCACATATTCTTTACGTTGTCCTAGAGATATTCATCTCTACTATCATGTCTTGATCAAATGATTTTTCTTCAGGTATCAATCGACAACTGATAGTTTATTTTTAGCCATGGCGAAGGCCTATCCAGAGGTCAGTGATGCAGAAAAGCTGTGAATGTCAAAAAGATTTAGTCTCCGCAATTGGGAAGACAATTGCACTAAAAAACTTCAAAAGATTTGACAAAGTAATTCTCGAAGTGGATATATTTTCATGGTTCGAAACCATCAAAGGTTGCAAGAGGAGCAATATTTTATTTAATTACACAATAGTACGACAATACTTCTCTGGTCTTCGCTCGGCAGCAGAATTAGCTCATATCAACAATAGGTATATTCCTCTCTAAACTTTGAGATTTTAAGCTATTAAAAGGGAATGATTGGAGACCAAGGGACGGAGCGTCAAAATTAGCATCGTCAAAGATTAAAAAGAAGGGTGCACATTTAAAGAAAAATAAAAAGAGTGGAACTGATGGATCTTTCTCATCAAAGGAGCACCCATCATACTGATAGGGAGGCAGACATCTATGTGGCAACGTTGAGGTAGTTCAAAAAGGAAAAAAAAAGAGCACACACGGAGTGGTGCATGGCAAGAAAAGGAGGAGAAAGGCACCACCAAGAAAAAAGGACGGGAGGACATGACAGAGAAAAACAGGGGCGGACAGAATTGCTCACAGGATGCATAGAGAGGAGGCCGATTTGAGCTAAAGGAAGTGGCAGAGAGAGACGAGGTTCATTTTGCATATAGTTCTGGTTTATAACTATTCCGACATGCGTGAAGGGAGGACGTTGAGTGCTTTTATCATGCCCTTGATCGGTAGTGTTCATTCCACCTTTGCGCACGGCTTACTACTCTGATGTGCTGCATCGTCAATTCTCATATTTGGAGGATCAATCAGGTTAAAACAATGCTCATATCTTCTGTCAACGTTTAAGTTAGGCAGCGCGGAATTTGAGCAACCATGACAAGACGCATATGCACGTCTAATGAGTTGTGCATTTCACTGTGAACAAATTGCATTTATCTGAAAAATTTTTGTGATGACTGCTCATCGATGCTATGGTGAAAGACGGATCTAATGACTGAACTTAATGTATATGTTATGCACGTGCTGAAAGCGATAAAGCGGCAGATGATGAAGAGACTTTGCTAGTCAAAAACAGTGGTTTTGTTTTGTTTCTCTTTAGGTGTCCTCATTGAAGCTTCAAACTATTGTCTCCCAATTGTCTTGTCGTCTTTTTTTTTGGCGTCTTACTCTTGCAATCGATTCTGCACAACAATCTCGCTTTTCTGATCGATGTAGTTATTATAAAACTATGATCACTTACTCTTCTGATATGACTGAAGGATTATTTTAGATCATAACGCTAGGATTTTTTTTTTTTTTTTTTTTAGCTTTCTTCGAAAAATCTATCATCCTTTTCATGGCAATGCCCTTGTCGTTGCTCAAAGATTCTAGGAAAATCGGTATAGCAATGATTTCTAGTTCTTCGCAAACTATAAATTGCAGATGTGAACAAAGATGATTTGTTTTGAAAATGATATGTCATGACTGATAAACAAAAATCTCTAAAACGATCAGTTCTGCAGGTTGCATTGTGCTGATGATGTCAGAACTTGTTTAGCTTGTATAATATTGTATCTTAATCGCTCACTTTACGTATGCCATTTGATGTTCTAGCTTCATTATTTTCAATAAGCTTTTTTCATTAGGTTTGCAGTGATGCTCTATGATTTGTCTGACGTTTTGAAATGGATTTTATAAGTTGTATCATCTTAATCATTACGTGTCCTTTGAAGTATTCTGACAAACTATCGAGCAAAAGAGCAGTATTGATGGAATTCAGGGGAACGAAAGGCAGATCAATTTGCAGTTAGGATCACACTTTAATTTCTGAGCAAATCTCGAAGTGTTAGAAATGGCACTGAAGTTTTGGTAAGACAGAAAGAGAAACGAGAACTATATGAAATTTTGCGCGATATGAATTCATTACTGTAAGCAAAATCAGTTTTGCCTTGTTTTTTGTGTTCTGATTAAAATAAACAGGTAAGATGCTATTCCAAGTGACCATCAAGATGTTAATTGCTTTTGTGTTCTCCTTAAACTTGAATGATTCAATCTATATAGCATGATAGTATAGTTTAGAAATCTCAATTCACTTGATGTCGCAAAGAGCAAAAAGTTGCAGGCAAAACTCAGGTTCAAGGAAATTTGCTTGAAAAATCTCAAAGCTAAAAAACGAGTGACGAATTTAAATATCTACAACCTTTGAATTAAATTAATATAGGTACTTTGGTTTATTGGAATATTTTAATTATTGAAATATGCTTCATAGGTCGTAGGTTTTGAACGAAATCGAAACCTTTTATTATCATAACTTAAGTCACCTGTTGTCAAATATTGACTTCCGTAAACGAAAATTTAAATATATGTGTGTTTTGGTTTTAAAGATTTTATGATAGCACCTATCTCCTCTTTGCGTATGCACAACTTTATTATTCCAAGAAAGTGAGGTCTAATGTGCATAAAAAGGTGGGAATATAAGTTACTTCAAACCCTATAAAACGTGAAGAAGCGGCATAGCAGCTCAGGGACGTCTGATACAAAGAATATGTGTCTAATATATATATACCTTGTGACATAGTTTTGAGTGATTAATAGATAGAGCTTTCATCATGGACCCTTACCTAATAGAAAAAAGAGTATGGAAATTGATTGATGACCTCAAAATAGAGAACAAAGAGTTTTGTGGTAAAGATGTTACTAGGTATATCAAGGAATACGAACATTTAGCTTATCAATATGGCATACCTAGGGATAGTTGGGATTCCACCTTTAGGCGTATATCAAATGGAGATACCCGAGATAGAATAAGCCTTAGGTTGGGCTCGTCCACTATACCTTGGGATATTTTTAAGACCCAATTGCGACAAGAATTCTTTTTCGAGGATTCAACAAAAAGAAATCATGAAACGTTTCAAGCTTGGGTAAATACATCTAAACTAAAAGAGAAATTAATTGAGAGTTTTCAAGACTTTGAAGAACAATTTAGTGACTTACCTGAGAAAGAAAAAGTTTATCTTGAGCCTTATAAAGTTATAGATTTTTTAACTCTCCTTGATTACTCAATTCGAAAAGACCTAGAGCCTGTTTTAGAGGAACATAATACCTCAAATGGCCTGACCAGTGATTGGATATATGTCCAAAAGCAAGTTCATCGACTTGCTCTTAGATATGAACGCCAAACCCTCAAATATTTTCCTCTTTCTAAAAGCAATGATTTAGATTGTACTAATCAAAAGATAAATGAAGAAAACAAATTTGAAATTACAAACAATGAATTAGATGATGCTACACCAATGATGAATGATGAAAACCAAATTACACTTTCAGAGCACAAAACATTAAACAAACATGAGTGTGAACATGAGAAACCTTTGTTTGATTCTTCTAAAAGTCTTCCCAAATTATTCATTGAAGAAGTGAGTGATGTAAGTGGTAAAGAAATCCCACTCATCACAATAGCTTCTCCTAAAATTATTACTCACATTGATTCTTCATATAAGGAAGAACAATATGAGAAAATTATAAACAATGATATTTATATATTTGAAAAATATGAATTGAAGGGTTTCAATATAAATGAACACTTGTTTTGCCTTAATGATGTTAATATTGGTTTTTCTAATCAAATTTTTGAGTGGGTTGATACAGGTCAAGCAAGAATGGAGGATTTAATATTTCAGTGGAATATCATGAAAGCTACAAAGTTTGACTTACTATTGCTTTGGTTTTTACAGATGGACTATCGAGAAGTATTATCTTGGATTGCTACCTTTTGTATAAGTTTGCTAATAATTATGTTTCTCACAAGATTTTTGAGTTGAGTTATTTTTCAGGATTAGCATGAAGATTGGGAGCTGATTGATGAACCAAGATTTTCTTCAAAAATAGACTATGAGTAATTTTTAGTTCCATTTTTGCACCATTTTTCTTTAAGCTTGCATTTAAAGTATGCATCATATTATGTAAAAACACATATTGAGTTTTGCTCTTAGGTGCACGACCAGTTGCACAACAAACAGAATTGTAATCGCATGATGTTATCAAATGAGTTTATATGGTGAGTGGAACGCCTCTACATCGACAACCAATTACCCTATCTATGCACCATTTATTTATTTTTTAATGCATCAAAAGTATGCATAGTAGGGTCACACTAACTACATGACCATGCATTTAGGCACAGACTGAGTATTACCCTTGCACATAAGAGTGATTGTAAGGATTTATGTAATTTCACATTGCTATGTATGTGAGTGAGTGCACAAGCCTCACCATCAGAAGCCATTCTCTTTATTGATTGCACCGTTAATTTTATACATGGATTTTCAAAGTGTGCATATAAATAGGGCTAATTACGCAGCCGTGCATAAGGCACTTTGACTTTAAAACCCATGCACATATTCTGCTATGGAATTGATTTTATTATTAAGCAGAAAACAGGTCTTATTTGGCGCATCCGGAGGATGCACACGTTTGGTGGGGGTGAATGTCGTAGAGATATTCATCTCTACTTTCATGTCTTGATCAAATGATTTTTCTTGAGGTATCAATCGACAACTGATAGTTTATTTTTAGCCATGGCGAAGGCCTATCCAGAGGTCAGTGATGCAGAAAAGCTGTGAATGTCAAAAAGATTTAGTCTCGGCAATTGGGAAGACAATTGCACTAAAAAGCTTCAAAAGATTTGACAAAGTAATCCTCGAAGTGGATATATTTTCATGGTTCGAAACCATCAAAGGTTGCAAGAGGAGCAATATTTTATTTAATTACACAATAGTACGATAATACTTCTCTGGTCTTCGCTCGGCAGCAGAATTAGCTCATATCAACAATAGGTATATTCCTCTCTAAACTTTGAGATTTTAAGCTATTAAAAGGGAATGATTGGAGACCAAGGGACGGAGCATCAAAATTAGCATCGTCAAAGATTAAAAAGAAGGGCGCACATTTAAAGAAAAATAAAATGAGTGGAACTGATGGATCTTTCTCATCAAAGGAGCGCCCATCGTACTAATAGGGAGGCAGACATCTATGTGGCAACGTTGAGGTAGTTCAAAAAGGAAAAAAAAAGAGCACACACGGAGTGGTGCATGGCAAGAAAAGGAGGAGAAAGGCGCCACCAAGAAAAAAGGACGGGAGGACATGACAGAGAAAAACAGGGGCGGACAGAATTGCTCACAGGATGCATAGAGAGGAGGCCGATTTGAGCTAAAGGAAGTGGCAGAGAGAGACGAGGTTCATTTTGCATATAGTTCTGGTTTATAACTATTCCGACAGGCGTGAAGGGAGGACGTTGAGTGCTTTTATCATGCCCTTGATCGGTAGTGTTCATTCAACATTTGCGCACGGCTTACTACTCTGATGTGCTGCATCGTCAATTCTCATATCTGGAGGATCAATCAGGTTAAAACAATGCTCATATCTTCTGTCAACGTTTAAGTTAGGCAGCGCGGAATTTGAGCAACCATGACAAGACGCATATGCACGTCTAATGAGTTGTGTGTTTCACTCTGAACAAACTGCATTTATCTCACAAATTTTTGTGATGACTACTCATCGATGCTATGGTGAAAGACGGATCTAATGACTGAACTTAATGTATATGTTATGCACGTGCTGAAAGCGATAAAGCGGCAGATGATGAAGAGACTTTGCTAGTCAAAAACAGTGGTTTTCTTTTGTTTCTCTTCAGGTGTCCTCATCGAAGCTTCAAACTATTGTCTCCCAATTCTCTTGTCGTCTTTTTTTTTGGCGTCTTACTCTTGCAATCGATTCTGCACAACAATCTCGCTTTTCTGATCGATGTAGTTATTATAAAACTATGATCACTTACTCTTCTGATATGACTGAAGGATTATTTTAGATCATAACGCTAGGTTTTTTTTTTTTTTTTTTTTAGCTTTCTTGGAAAAATCTATCATCCTTTTCATGGCAATGCCCTTGTCGTTGCTCAAAGATTCCAGGAAAATCGGTATAGCAATGATTTCTAGTTCTGCGCAAACTGTAAATTGCAGATGTGAACAAAGATGATTTGTTTTGAAAATGATATGTCATGACTGATAAACAAAAATCTCTAAAACGATCAGTTCTGCAGGTTGCATTGTGCTGATGATGTCAGAACTTGTTTAGCTTGTATAATATTTTATCTTAATCGCTCACTTTACGTATGCCATTTGATGTTCTAGCTTCATTATTTTCAGTAAGCTTTTTTCATTAGGTTTGCAGCGATGCTCTATGATTTGTCTGACGTTTTGAAATGGATTTTATAAGTTGTATCATCTTAATCATTACGTGTCCTTTGAAGTATTCTGACAAACTATCGAGCAAAAGAGCAGTATTGATGGAATTCAGGGGAACGAAAGGCAGATCAATTTGCAGTTAGGATCACACTTTAATTTCTGAGCAAATCTTGAAGTGTTAGAAATGGCACTGAAGTTTTGGTAAGACAGAAAGAGAAACGAGAACTATATGAAATTTTGCGCGATATGAATTCATTACTGTAAGCAAAATCAGTTTTGCCTTGTTTTTTGTGTTCTGATTAAAATAAACAGGTAAGATGCTATTCCAAGTGACCATCAAGATGTTAATTGCTTTTGTGTTCTCCTTAAACTTGAATGATTCAATCTATATAGCATGATATTATAGTTTAGAAATCTCAATTAACTTGATGTCGCAAAGAGCAAAAAGTTGCAGGCAAAACTCAGGTTCAAGGAAATTTGCTTGAAAAATCTCAAAGCTAAAAAATGAGTGATGAATTTAAATATCTACAACCTTTGAATTGAATTAATATAGGTACTTTGGTTTATTGGAATATTTTAATTATTGAAATATGCTTCATAGGTTGTAGGTTTTGAACGAAATCGAAACCTTTTATTATCATAACTTAAGTCACCTGTTGTCAAATATTGACTTCCGTAAACGAAAATTTAAATATATGTGTGTTTTGGTTTTAAAGATTTTATGATAGCACATATCTCCTCTTTGCGTATGCACAACTTTATTATTCCAAGAAAGTGAGGTCTAATGTGCATAAAATTTATGTGGGAATATAAGTTACTTCAAACCCTATAATCTGAATTTTGTTTTTTGTGAAGTGATCAAACATTTGAATTTTATTACTAAAGCTTTCGTTTTCAAGTATCTTTTTTTTTCCTCATAAGAGGAAACCGTTGACCACCTGAGATTGCTCCAAGCACCCTGCGTGCGCCGTATTTCCGGCGGTTGGCATGATCCAGGGACCGTCGCTTTCGCGCCGACATTCTGGTGAACCCGACGTGAAGAAGCGGCATAGCAGCTCAGGGACGTCTGATACAAAGAATATGTGTCTAATATATATATACCTTGTGACATAGTTTTGAGTGATTAATAGATAGAGCTTTCATCATGGACCCTTACCTAATAGAAAAAAGAGTATGGAAATTGATTGATGACTTCAAAATAGAGAACAAAGAGTTTTGTGGTAAATATGTTACTAGGTATATCAAGGAATACGAACATTTAGCTTATCAATATGGCATACCTAGGGATAGTTGGGTTTCCACCTTTAGGCGTATATCAAATGGAGATACCCGAGATAGAATAAGCCTTAGGTTGGGCTTGTCCACTATACCTTGGGATATTTTTAAGACCCAATTGCGAGAAGAATTCTTTTTCGAGGATTCAACAAAAAGAAATCATGAAACGTTTCAAGCTTGGGTAAATACATCTAAACTAAAAGAGAACTTAATTGAGAGTTTTCAAGACTTTGAAGAACAATTTAGTGACTTACCTGAGAAAGAACAAGTTTATCTTGAGCCTTATAAAGTTATAGATTTTTTAACTCTCCTTGATTACTCAATTTGAAAAGACCTAGAGCCTCTTTTAGAGGAACATAATACCTCAAATGGCCTGACCAGTGATTGGATATATGTCCAAAAGCAAGTTCATCGACTTGCTCTTAGATATGAACGCCAAACCCTCAAATATTTTCCTCTTTCTAAAAGCAATGATTTAGATTGTACTAATCAAAAGATAAATGAAGAAAACAAATTTGAAATTACAAACAATGAATTAGATGATGCTACACCAATGATGAATGATGAAAACCAAATTACAATTTCAGAGCACAAAACATTAAACAAACATGAGTGTGAACATGAGAAACCTTTGTTTGATTCTTCTAAAAGTCTTCCCAAATTATTCATTGAAGAAGTGAGTGATGTAAGTGGTAAAGAAATCCCACTCATCACAATAGCTTCTCCTAAAACTATTACTCACATTGATTCTTCATATAAGGAAGAACAATATGAGAAAATTATAAACAATGATATTTATATATTTGAAAAATATGAATTGAAGGGTTTCAATATAAATGAACACTTGTTTTGCCTTAATGATGTTAATATTGGTTTTTCTAATCAAATTTTTGAGTGGGTTGATACAGGTCAAGCAAGAATGGAGGATTTAATATTTCAGTGGAATATCATGAAAGGTACAAAGTTTGACTTACTATTGCTTTGGTTTTTACAGATGGACTATCAAGAAGTATTATCTTGGATTGCTACCTTTTGTATAAGTTTGCTAATAATTATGTTTCTCACAAGATTTTTGAGTTGAGTTATTTTTCAGGATTAGCATGAAGATTGGGAGCTGATTGATGAACCAAGATTTTCTTCAAAAATAGACTATGAGTAATTTTTAGTTCCATTTTTGCACCATTTTTCTTTAAGCTTGCATTTAAAGTATGCATCATATTATGTAAAAACACATATTGAGTTTTGCTCTTAGGTGCACGACCAGTTGCACAACAAACAGAATTGTAATCGCATGATGTTATCAAATGAGTTTATATGGTGAGTGGAACGCCTCTACATCGACAACCAATTACCCTATCTATGCACCATTTATTTATTTTTTAATGCATCAAAAGTATGCATAGTAGGGTCACACTAACTACATGACCATGCATTTAGGCACAGACTGAGTATTACCCTTGCACATAAGAGTGATTGTAAGGATTTATGTAATTCCACATTGCTATGTATGTGAGTGAGTGCACAAGCCTCACCATCAAAAGCCATTCTCTTTATTGATTGCACTATTAATTTTATACATGCATTTTCAAAGTGTGCATATAAATAGGGCTAATTACGCAGCCGTGCATAAGGCACTTTGACTTTAAAACCCATGCACATATTCTGCTATGGAATTGATTTTATTATTAAGCAGAAAACAGGTCTTATTTGGCGCATCCAGAGGATGCACACGTTTGGTGGGGGTGAATGTCGTAGAGATATTCATCTCTAGTTATGATTTTTCTTGAGGTATCAATCGACAACTGATAGTTTATTTTTAGCCATGGCGAAGGCCTATCCAGAGGTCAGTGATGCAAAAAAGCTGTGAATGTCAAAAAGATTTAGTCTCCGCAATTGGGAAGACAATTGCACTAAAAAACTTCAAAAGATTTGACAAAGTAATTCTCGAAGTGGATATATTTTCATGGTTTGAAAGCATCAAAGGTTGCAAGAGGAGCAATATTTTATTTAATTACACAATAGTACGACAATACTTCTCTGGTCTTCGCTCGGCAGCAGAATTAGCTCATATCAACAATAGGTATATTCCTCTCTAAACTTTGAGATTTTAAGCTATTAAAAGGGAATGATTGGAGACCAAGGGACGGAGCGTCAAAATTAGCATCGTCAAAGATTAAAAAGAAGGGTGCACATTCAAAGAAAAATAAAATGAGTGGAACTGATGGATCTTTCTCATCAAAGGAGTGCCCATCGTACTGATAGGGAGGCAGACATCTATGTGGCAACGTTGAGGTAGTTCAAAAAGGAAAAAAAAAGAGCACACACGGAGTGGTGCATGGCAAGAAAAGGAGGAGAAAGGCGCCACCAAGAAAAAAGGACGGGAGGACATGACAGAGAAAAATAGGGGCAGACAGAATTGCTCACAGGATTCATAGAGAGCAGGCAGATTTGAGCTAAAGGAAGTGGCAGAGAGAGACGAGGTTCATTTTGCATATAGTTCTGGTTTATAACTATTCCGACAGGCTTGAAGGGAGGACGTTGAGTGCTTTTATCATGCCCTTGATCGGTAGTGTTCATTCAACCTTTGCGCACGGCTTACTACTCTGATGTGCTGCATCGTCAATTCTCATATCTGGAGGATCAATCAGGTTAAAACAATGCTCATATCTTCTGTCAACGTTTAAGTTAGGCAGCACGGAATTTGAGCAACCATGAAAAGACGCATATGCACGTCTAATGAGTTGTGTGTTTCACTCTGAACAAACTGCATTTATCTGACAAATTTTTGTGATGACTGCTCATCGATGCTATGGTGAAAGACGGATCTAATGACTGAACTTAATGTATATGTTATGCACGTGCTGAAAGCGATAAAGCGGCAGATGATGAAGAGACTTTGCTAGTCAAAAATAGTGGTTTTGTTTTGTTTCTCTTCAGGTGTCCTCATCGAAGCTTCAAACTATTGTCTCCCAATTCTCTTGTCGTCTTTTTTTTTGGCGTCTTACTCTTGCAATCGATTCTGCACAACAATCTCGCTTTTCTGATCGATGTAGTTATTATAAAACTATGATCACTTACTCTTCTGATATGACTGAAGGATTATTTTAGATCATAACGCTAGGATTTTTTTTTTTTTTTTTTTAGCTTTCTTGGAAAAATCTATCATCCTTTTCATGGCAATGCCCTTGTCGTTGCTCAAAGATTCCAAGAAAATCGGTATAGCAATGATTTCTAGTTCTGCGCAAACTGTAAATTGCAGATGTGAACAAAGATGATTTGTTTTGAAAATGATATGTCATGACTGATAAACAAAAATCTCTAAAACGATCAGTTCTGCAGGTTGCATTGTGCTGATGATGTCAGAACTTGTTTAGCTTGTATAATATTGTATCTTAATCGCTCACTTTACGTATGCCATTTGATGTTCTAGCTTCATTATTTTCAGTAAGCTTTTTTCATTAGGTTTGCAGCGATGCTCTATGATTTGTCTGACGTTTTGAAATGGATTTTATAAGTTGTATCATCTTAATCATTACGTGTCCTTTGAAGTATTCTGAAAAACTATCGAGCAAAAGAGCAGTATTGATGGAATTCAGGGGAACGAAAGGCAGATCAATTTGCAGTTAGGATCACACTTTAATTTCTGAGCAAATCTCGAAGTGTTAGAAATGGCAGTGAAGTTTTGGTAAGACAGAAGAGAAACGAGAACTATATGAAATTTTGCGCGATATGAATTCATTACTGTAAGCAAAATCAGTTTTGCCTTGTTTTTTGTGTTCTGATTAAAATAAACAAGTAAGATGCTATTCCAAGTGACCATCAAGATGTTAATTGCTTTTGTGTTCTCCTTAAACTTGAATGATTCAATCTATATAGCATGATATTATAGTTTAGAAATCTCAATTAACTTGATGTCGCAAAGAGCAAAAAGTTGCAGGCAAAACTCAGGTTCAAGGAAATTTGCTTGAAAAATCTCAAAGCTAAAAAACAAGTGACGAATTTAAATATCTACAACCTTTGAATTGAATTAATATAGGTACTTTGGTTTATTGGAATATTTTAATTATTGAAATATGCTTCATAGGTCGTAGGTTTTGAACGAAATCGAAACCTTTTATTATCATAACTTAAGTCACCTGTTGTCAAATATTGACTTCCGTAAACGAAAATTTAAATATATGTGTGTTTTGGTTTTAAAGATTTTATGATAGCACCTATCTCCTCTTTGCGTATGCACAACTTTATTATTCCAAGAAAGTGAGGTCTAATGTGCATAAAAAGGTGGGAATATAAGTTACTTCAAACCCTATAATCTGAATTTTGTTTTTTGTGAAGTGATCAAACATTTGAATTTTATTACTAAAGCTTTCGTTTTCAAGTATCTTTTTTTTTCCTCATAAGAGGAAACCGTTGACCACCTGAGATTGCTCCAAGCACCCTGCGTGCGCCGTATTTCCGGCGGTTGGCATGATCCACCGACCGTCGCTTTCGCGCCGACATTCTGGTGAACCCGACGTGAAGAAGCGGCATAGCAGCTCAGGGACGTCTGATATAAAGAATATGTGTCTAATGTATATATACCTTGTGACATAGTTTTGAGTGATTAATAGATAGAGCTTTCATCATGGACCCTTACCTAATAGAAAAAAGAGTATGGAAATTGATTGATGACCTCAAAATAAAGAACAAAGAGTTTTGTGGTAAAGATGTTACTAGGTATATCAAGGAATACGAACATTTAGCTTATCAATATGGCATACCTGGGATAGTTGGGTTTCCACCTTTAGGCGTATATCAAATGGAGATACCCGAGATAGAATAAGCCTTAGGTTGGGCTCGTCCACTATACCTTGGGATATTTTTAAGACCCAATTGCGAGAAGAATTCTTTTTCGAGGATTCAACAAAAAGAAATCATGAAACGTTTCAAGCTTGGGTAAATACATCTAAACTAAAAGAGAACTTAATTGAGAGTTTTCAAGACTTTGAAGAACAATTTAGTGACTTACCTGAGAAAGAACAAGTTTATCTTGAGCCTTATAAAGTTATAGATTTTTTAACTCTCCTTGATTACTCAATTCGAAAAGACCTAGAGCCTCTTTTAGAGGAACATAATACCTCAAATGGCCTGACCAGTGATTGGATATATGTCCAAAAGCAAGTTCATCGACTTGCTCTTAGATATGAACGCCAAACCCTCAAATATTTTCCTCTTTCTAAAAGCAATGATTTAGATTGTACTAATCAAAAGATAAATGAAGAAAACAAATTTGAAATTACAAACAATGAATTAGATGATGCTACACCAATGATGAATGATGAAAACCAAATTACAATTTCAGAGCACAAAACATTAAACAAACATGAGTGTGAACATGAGAAACCTTTGTTTGATTCTTCTAAAAGTCTTCCCAAATTATTCATTGAAGAAGTGAGTGATGTAAGTGGTAAACAAATCCCACTCATCACAATAGCTTCTCCTAAAATTATTACTCACATTGATTCTTCATATAAGGAAGAACAATATGAGAAAATTATAAACAATGATATTCATATATTTGAAAAATATGAATTGAAGGGTTTCAATATAAATGAACACTTGTTTTGCCTTAATGATGTTAATATTGGTTTTTCTAATCAAATTTTTGAGGGGGTTGATACAGGTCAAGCAAGAATGGAGGATTTAATATTTCAGTGGAATATCATGAAAGCTACAAAGTTTGACTTACTATTGCTTTGGTTTTTACAGATGGACTATCGAGAAGTATTATCTTGGATTGCTACCTTTTGTATAAGTTTGCTAATAATTATGTTTCTCACAAGATTTTTGAGTTGAGTTATTTTTCAGGATTATCATGAAGATTGGGAGCTGATTGATGAACCAAGATTTTCTTCAAAAATAGACTATGAGTAATTTTTAGTTCCATTTTTGCACCATTTTTCTTTAAGCTTGCATTTAAAGTATGCATCATATTATGTAAAAACACAAATTGAGTTTTGCTCTTAGGTGCACGACCAGTTGCACAACAAACAGAATTGTAATCGCATGATGTTATCAAATGAGTTTATATGGTGAGTGGAACGGCTCTACATTGACAACTAATTACCCTATCTATGCACCATTTATTTATTTTTTAATGCATCAAAAGTATGCATAGTAGGGTCACACTAACTACATGACCATGCATTTAGGCACAGACTGAGTATTACCCTTGCACATAAGAGTGATTGTAAGGATTTATGTAATTCCACATTGCTATGTATGTGAGTGAGTGCACAAGCCTCACCATCAAAAGCCATTCTCTTTATTGATTGCACTATTAATTTTATACATGCATTTTCAAAGTGTGCATATAAATAGGGCTAATTACGTAGCCGTGCATAAGGCACTTTGACTTAAAAACCCATGCACATATTCTGCTATGGAATTGATTTTATTATTAAGCAGAAAACAGGTCTTATTTGGCGCATCCAGAGGATGCACACGTTTGGTGGGGGTGAATGTCGTAGAGATATTCATCTCTACTTTCATGTCTTGATCAAATGATTTTTCTTGAGGTATCAATCGACAACTGATAGTTTATTTTTAGCCATGGCGAAGGCCTATCCAGAGGTCAGTGATGCAAAAAAGCTGTGAATGTCAAAAAGATTTAGTCTCCGCAATTGGGAAGACAATTGCACTAAAAAACTTCAAAAGATTTGACAAAGTAATTCTCGAAGTGGATATATTTTCATGGTTCGAAACCATCAAAGGTTGCAAGAGGAGCAATATTTTATTTAATTACACAATAGTACGACAATACTTCTCTGGTCTTCGCTCGGCAGCAGAATTAGCTCATATCAACAATAGGTATATTCCTCTCTAAACTTTGAGATTTTAAGCTATTAAAAGGGAATGATTGGAGACCAAGGGACGGAGCGTTAAAATTAGCATCGTCAAAGATTAAAAAGAAGGGTGCACATTTAAAGAAAAATAAAATGAGTGGAACTGATGGATCTTTCTCATCAAAGGAGCACCCATCGTACTGATAGGGAGGCAGACATCTATGTGGCAACGTTGAGGTAGTTCAAAAAGGAAAATAAAAGAGCACACACGGAGTGGTGCATGGCAAGAAAAGGAGGAGAAAGGCGCCACCAAGAAAAAAGGACGGGAGGACATGACAGAGAAAAACAGGGGCGGACAGAATTGCTCACAGGATGCATAGAGAGGAGGCGGATTTGAGCTAAAGGAAGTGGCAGAGAGAGACGAGGTTCATTTTGCATATAGTTCTGGTTTATAACTATTCCGACAGGCGTGAAGGGAGGACGTTGAGTGCTTTTATCATGCCCTTGATCGGTAGTGTTCATTCAACCTTTGCGCACGGCTTACTACTCTGATGTGCTGCATCGTCAATTCTCATATCTGGAGGATCAATCAGGTTAAAACAATGCTCATATCTTCTGTCAACGTTTAAGTTAGGCAGCGCGGAATTTGAGCAACCATGAAAAGACGCATATGCACGTCTAATGAGTTGTGTGTTTCACTCTGAACAAACTGCATTTATCTGACAAATTTTTGTGATGACTGCTCATCGATGCTATGGTGAAAGACGGATCTAATGACTGAACTTAATGTATATGTTATGCACGTGCTGAAAGCGATAAAGCGGCAGATGATGAAGAGACTTTGCTAGTCAAAAATAGTGGTTTTGTTTTGTTTCTCTTCAGGTGTCCTCATCGAAGCTTCAAACTATTGTCTCCCAATTCTCTTGTCATCTTTTTTTTTGGCGTCTTACTCTTGCAATCGATTCTGCACAACAATCTCGCTTTTCTGATCGATGTAGTTATTATAAAACTATGATCACTTACTCTTCTGATATGACTGAAGGATTATTTTAGATCATAACGCTAGGATTTTTTTTTATTTTTTTTTAGCTTTCTTGGAAAAATCTATCATCCTTTTCATGGCAATGCCCTTGTCGTTGCTCAAAGATTCCAGGAAAATTGGTATAGCAATGATTTCTAGTTCTGCGCAAACTGTAAATTGCAGATGTGAACAAAGATGATTTGTTTTGAAAATGATATGTCATGACTGATAAACAAAAATCTCTAAAACGATCAGTTCTGCAGGTTGCATTGTGCTGATGATGTCAGAACTTGTTTAGCTTGTATAATATTGTATCTTAATCGCTCACTTTACGTATGCCATTTGATGTTCTAGCTTCATTATTTTCAGTAAGCTTTTTTCATTAGGTTTGCAGCGATGCTCTATGATTTGTCTGACGTTTTGAAATGGATTTTATAAGTTGTATCATCTTAATCATTACGTGTCCTTTGAAGTATTCTGACAAACTGTCGAGCAAAAGAGCAGTATTGATGGAATTCAGGGGAACGAAAGGCAGATCAATTTGCAGTTAGGATCACACTTTAATTTCTGAGCAAATCTCGAAGTGTTAGAAATGGCACTGAAGTTTTGGTAAGACAGAAAGAGAAATGAGAACTATATGAAATTTTGCGCGATATGAATTCATTACTGTAAGCAAAATCAGTTTTGCCTTGTTTTTTGTGTTCTGATTAAAACAAACAGTTAAGATGCTATTCCAAGTGACCATCAAGATGTTAATTGCTTTTGTGTTCTCCTTAAACTTGAATGATTCAATCTATATAGCATGATATTATAGTTTAGAAATCTCAATTAACTTGATGTCGCAAAGAGCAAAAAGTTGCAGGCAAAACTCAGGTTCAAGGAAATTTGCTTGAAAAATCTCAAAGCTAAAAAACGAGTGACGAATTTAAATATCTACAACCTTTGAATTAAATTAATATAGGTACTTTGGTTTATTGGAATATTTTAATTATTGAAATATGCTTCATAGGTCATAGGTTTTGAACGAAATCGAAACCTTTTATTATCATAACTTAAGTCACCTGTTGTCAAATATTGACTTCCGTAAACGAAAATTTAAATATATGTGTGTTTTGGTTTTAAAGATTTTATGATAGCACCTATCTCCTCTTTGCGTATGCACAACTTTATTATTCCAAGAAAGTGAGGTCTAATGTGCATAAAAAGGTGGGAATATAAGTTACTTCAAACCCTATAATCTGAATTTTGTTTTTTGTGAAGTGATCAAACATTTGAATTTTATTACTAAAGCTTTCGTTTTCAAGTATCTTTTTTTTTCCTCATAAGAGGAAACCGTTGACCACCTGAGATTGCTCCAAGCACCCTGCGTGCGCCGTATTTCTGGCGGTTGGCATGATCCACCGACCGTCGCTTTCGCGCCGACAATGTGCCCTAAGTCTCTCTTGATTTGGTGGTCCCTTGGGAATATTTTGAGATGGGAGGAACTAATCACCTACAAGCAAGCGCTCCTAGGCAAAGTGATCGACATCTACAACACTGTGGAACACGGTGAGAGGAGAACACTCTAGAAGATTTGGCGGATATGGTGTGCCTTCAATTTTAGACACCCTCCCAAAGAGTGGTCGATCGAGAAGTCCCGGTTCCTTCTTCGCAACAGAATCTCCAACTGGAAGAGGCACCCACCCTTTAGGCATCATAAAATGTTTTCCATAGAGAACAACAAACTCAAACCAAAGTGGGCCCCGCATGATGGGGACGGGAGGGTTACAAACCTCCTTTGTAACATGATCTAGATGTGCAAGTTTTGCCCCTGCTTTGTGGAATTCAGGGGGGTCTCAAGGGCACTAGTGTCATTCCTTTGTACCCTTTTTTCCTTTAATTTAAGTCTCTAACAATCCAAGGCCAAACTTCCCTTTTGAAGAAAAAAACCAAACGTTTTATATCTTGGGAAAACCCATTATACTGCAAGGCCTATTCCCTAAAGAAAACCTTAGCGCAAGTCTTAGTACAAGCATGTTTAGTGTGGTGGATTAGCTTGTTGCCATAGGGGTGAGGGGTTCAATCCCTGTGCATTTTGGTTGTGGACATCTCCCTACGTGATGGGTTGGATGAAAATTTTAGTCTTTTGGGCCTATTGACTCCAACCTTCAAACACCATGCGATGCCACCTTCGAACTAGAAGGAGTTTGTTTTTTGTCTTTCCGTCCGTCGAAATCGGTATCTTTATTGGGCCTTAGGGCCCTCCCTTCCCAATTTCTATCCTGCTGGCCTTTCAAGCTTTGTAATCCTCCCCATGATAGGCATCTAACCCTTGCTTTTTGGGACGTGGGGAAGACAAATCAACTAATATAAGATGCCCCAATATGTAAGCGAATGAGTCCTACCAGATATAGAGTAGGAATCTTGGATTCAAATATTGATAAACCTATGCACATAATCTTAACACGATGTGTATAAATAAGATCCCTGAAGTATACTAGAACCCATATGATTGATAAGAACACTCGGGCAAAGGGCAGTTCAATAAATTTGAGAACAAACTGCTATGGGTCCAAACAATTTTTTGTAGTGTGGTAGAAAGCATATTCATTTAGTAAACTTGAGACTTTTAGAGATGTACCAATCTGGAGTAGAGGTAGCACCTACTATGTATCCATCCCAACTATGCACACATGTTGGACAATATGCCAATGCACATCGAGTTCAATCGTCTATATTTCCTTATCATCCAAAACAAAATTTACCAATGACATGAAACAATAGATATCAGTGAAGCTATATGTAGAAAGTGGCTCATTTATCCATGATATATCTTTAGGTCACCTAAGGGGGTTTCCTCTTCTAAAGAATACATGCTAATCACCTTTGAATATTGGATAACTACCTATATTATGTTAGTGTAAATCTTTGATATGATAAATATGCGTTTGAATTCTTTTAGAGACAATTGACTTCCCTTTTAAAGTGTATAGGTTTCTAAAACATTATTCTACCATTTTTTCAATAATTCCAAATAGGTAAACGTTATTTGCATATTACAAGTGCGTCTTACCAAGATATTACATGAAAGAATTTGAAGAAGCACTCAGCATACACTTAGGGATATTATATTCTCAATCCAACTAGCCACTTTAGAAGTAATTCAAGATTATGTATGATGGATTCCTATTTGTGACACTCCAAGATACATACAATGATGGCTATACCACTAGTAAAGAGGATGGTTTCATTACTAGCAAAGAAGACAACCCGGATTGTGAGAGCTCCATCATCGGATCAATACTCTCGGAAAAAATGCTAAATTCACTTCCATAGAAGGTGTCTCATAAGGGGAAACAACCATTGGAAATGCCATGGAAGAGCCCCCTTAAGGGTAAGATATGTGGTTAGGACCCCTGGTTTTTGAGGAAAAAAGATGAATCCAAGAGGAAAAAGACAAGTTCCCTCTCTGCAAAGGTGGTAACCATCAACAATGATTATCATATCATTTAACACCAAGGACTTGACTGACCCCTCAAGAGCGGCAATTATTGGCCAGTGGTTTTGTGATAATAGCCTAAACGTAGATTTCATCTATATTCAAGAGATTAAAATCGATGGCTTTCAAACTGATTGCCAAACTCAAGAAAGCACCTTGATTTCATGCTTGCTCAATGTCTATCTCCCTTCCCTCTGTACATCAGGAAATTACCTTGGTTTGGAACTCCATGTTTGCCAACAACACCTCTCTAGCCATAAATTGGAGGGCTATAATTAAGAAGACTCATCAAATTCTTGTGAGGACTCACAAGATGCTTCACAATGTTCAGTGGAGGTAGAGAGAGAAGCTCTATCAAAGGCTCTGGCACCTTGAGGAGATAATGAACAAAGGGAAATACCAATACCAGACGGGACTATGAAAAATCAGAGGCATGATGAGATATGATGAAGGACTTCAAAGGAAAAACCTACAAGTATTCTTTAAAGATTGGTGGGCATGTAAGGCTGAAAAACCAACTAAAGAGATGTGTGGAATCCTTAAGAGGAAGCAAACAAGAGACTCTATGCCCTTCTTGATAGGTAGTAATGGGGTCGAATGTAAAATAGAAGAAGAAAACAATGCTATTATTATCGACCGCTTTACTAAACTCTTGGGGGTCTCGACGCCCCTTTCTCCCCACAGGCAAGATTGCATGGTGACCATCTCGAGAGTCTCCCCCTCAAGAATATCACATAATATGAAGTCTCTCCTTCACGTGCCCATTTGAGATAATGAGATTCTTGAAGTTATTGATACACACCCCAATGGCAAAAGACTAGATCCTGACGGCATCACAAATGAGTTTTTCAAGTCTTTTACAGAGGTGTTGACCATTCTGTTGCACTTATTTTGGCAAGAGGCATTGGCTTTTGGTGCACTTCCTGAATGCCTAAACAATGGTGTGATCAAGCTTATCCATAAAAAGGTAACAAGAATAGGATTGAAAACTGGCACCCTATCATGATGCTTCAAACAAGTACAAGATTCTTGCAAAAATAATCACCAACAGAATTTCTTACCACCTGAAGAGGTGGCTTAGTGAGGACCAAAAAGGATTCATCAAGGGTAGATCAATATTGGAAGCTATTATTGATATTTGGGAAGGTCTCAATTTTGCTAAAGAGTCCAAGCAAGATGTGGTATTCCAGAAAATTGACTTCAACAAAGCCTACGATTGGCTAGAATGGGATTACATTCATGAAGATGATGGCTACATTGCTGGGGAATGCATCAATGCAAATAAATATCAATGGTTAGTTATTGAAGGCTATCAGATTAAAATGTTCTATTAGGAAAGGGTGCATGTTGGCCTCTCTGCTTTTTTCTATTTCCACGGAGGGGTTTAGCCATCTAGTGCAACATCACATGGAAATGGGCCATATTAAAGGTCTCTCTCTACCTCTCAACCATGGTCACGTGATCATGAGGCTATTTGTAGATTACATGAACATATTTTTGCATAATTATTTGACCAACATTGAAACCTTTTGGGGGTGCCTTAACACTTTTTATGAGGTGTCTCCTTCCAAAATAAACCACTCAAAAATGGCTTTTAGAGCCATCATTGGACCTCCAACTCCATTGTTGGTTGACCATTGTTGCCAAAGTATCCCTAGGGGACTAGTCTTGCGCCTACTCGTCATTCTGATGGGCTTGGGTGTCTCGATGGAGTAGAAATGGAATTGGGTGTTTTCTAAACTAGACAACATGTTAGCATATTGGAAGGGCATGCAAATTGACCTCGCGGGGTGTGCCATGGTAATTAATACCTTCCTTATCTTCTCGACCATTTACTTTCTCTCTTGCTAGAGACGAAATGATCAAGAGCTTAGCAAATTAGAAAGAATCTACAAAAACTTTCTTCGGAGGGGGGACCACAACGAAAGAGGGGATCCCTATATGGTCTACCTGCATCAACCAAAAGGATTGTAGGGGTCTCCGCATTATGTATGTTGAAGGAATGGCTGACAAGTTGGTAGCAAAATTGATCATCAAGGCTTGGTGCAACTGTGAGACCTCTTGGGCCAAGCTTATTTTTAGGAACAAGAATGTGATTATGCTCGTGGGCCTCCCTGGTTGGAAGATCTTGGGCCTCCTTACCCTTTTATTCTCTTGGATTTCGATTTATTCTAAAGGCTCGAATCTTGTGCACTCGTTATGGAAGAGTTAAAACAAGTTCATACAATTTGTTAGAATTAGAGAAGATTGGAAATGGGTGGCTGGTGTCAGAGAAAATGAATCAATCTAGTTTTCGATCACATGCATCAAGGGTGCGGCATCCTCGAACCTCCAAAATGCTAAGAGGCTCTAGTACAAGGGTTTCAAACATTGGAAACATCTTTCGAAACAAGAAATTGGCGAGTGGATGAGCTTTGAGGACATAGACTCTGAAATAAGAGTGAACTATGAAAAATGGACTCTCCTTCAGAGTAGAGGCATTGCTTGGGAATGATCAAAAACCCAAATCCTCATTGGGCAGGATCTACCATGCCATGAGGGTCTTATTTGGCACAACAACAATTTCTTGTCCAAAATTCCTAGAATCAAGGTGAACACGGACTATCATATCACACTTAACAAGAAGTGGTGCCTGACTTGGACAAGGCCACATTGGGATCTGAAGTTCATGTCTATCTGGCATCCCGTCATTGAGATCAAAAGGTTAGTTCTCATGTGGCCAATTCTCCACTGTGGTATCTAGACCAATCTAAAGGCTAGAAAAATTTGTGGGGCTCCGTTGTGGTGCAAGAGATGCTTCCAGAGCATTGAGGATCTGGGTCACATCTTCTTTGCATGCCTCAAGTCTCTCCTACTCTAGCAAACCCTTGGGAATATGTTGAGACTGTAGGAACAAATCACCTCGAAGCAGGTGCTTCTGGGCAAAGCAATCGGCTTCTCAATGAAACTATGGAATGCTATATGACGGGAAACCCTTTGGAAGATTTGGAGGGAGTGATGTGCATACAATTTTGAACACCTCCTAAAGAGTGCTCGATCGCGAAGTCTCTATTCCTCCTCAGAAAAAGAATCTCCAACTATAAGAGATCCCCACCCTTTAGACATGGTAAAGTGTTTCTCATCGAGAACAACAAGCTTGAACCCAAGTGAGCCCCACATGAGGGGGACGAGAGGGTTGTAAACCTCCTTCATAACACTCTCTAGATCTACCCCTACTTTTTGGGATTCGATGCATTAGTTCCACTCACTTATAACTTGTTCTCCCTTTTCTAATTAAAGTTTAGGAGAGTAGGCCAAGGCTGAACTTCCTAAATAAAAAAAGATACATACAATGGAAATGCTTATCCACCACTTTGCCACTAAGAAGAGATACATCTACGCATCTAGATAATTTAGGTTTCAAACATACCAAGGGTAAATCCAATCATCTATTAGGGTTGATTAAGGTAAAAAAGGGAAGAGTCTTTTTTGGTACGAACACACAAGATAATAGGGAGGGCTTCCTAAACAACTTTATTCAAGATGAAGGAATGAAGAAGCTAAATATGAAAGATATCTTTTAATGAGCTTACCTTATTAAATCAAATATTCAAACAAATAGAATGGTTCCATAATTGTCCCTAGATTAGGTGGGACTTCAAGTTTAATGAGTTGTGGCTTCCCTAAATGGGAAGCAAGAAAATGGTCCTTTATGGCAAATTCTTCATCATGTGATATGGAGCACTACAAGGAAAACACAAATCAGTGGTGTTCCCCCATGGTGAAATAGATGCTATAGAGCAAGAAAGACATTGATGACATTTTCTTCTCTTCTCTAAAGAGTTCCATAATGTGTAAGAAATTTGGAAGATCCCTCCAACTAGATTTTGTGGTAAAATTGAAACAATATTGCTCAAGGAAAACCATAGGGTGCTTACCTCCTCTCTTCTCAAATGTGATTAGAAGTCAATCCCTTTGAGAATTTGGAAACAAATATGTGCCGGAAACTTCTTAGAGACTCCCAAAGTGTGGACCATGTTGGAGATCAAGTTCTCCTCAAGTACACAAACATCACAATGAAGAAGAAGAAGCTTGGGGCACAACACAACACTGAATGAATTACCAAGAGAATTTCCAAAAGATAGGTGAGTCGTTTGGGGCTATAGAAATATATACAAGTTGCAAGGAAAACCCACTTCATAGGTAAAAAAGTGCCCCAACAATCCTAAGTGTGTTCACACACATCACTACCAAAATATATAAACAAATCCCCCCAAGGAGTTATGCAATGAACAAGGAGTCGGCCATCATGTATAATGTAGTTCCAAGCTATCACACCTTTGTAGAAAGCTTCAAACTTCTCCCTAGGTAGAGACTTTGCAAAAAGGTCTACAATGTTATCTTGTATGGGCACATATGCCAAATTGATCTCTTCAATAGAGAACCTCTCCCAAACACAAAGCAGCATGTCTTGTAGCATGTGAAGAAATATGGTTGAGAAGGATGCTATGGCACATAGGAATACACCGACAGAAGGCTGTCGGGTTGAAGTGTGACAACCAAATTCGCATGGCCATCACCAAGAAATTTTCTTTCCATGCACATACAAAGCACATAGAAATTTAGTATCACTATGTGCATGAGATGATCTAGGACCCGATCATGGAGATAAGCTATTGTTCAACTAAAGAAAATGGAGCCAAAATGTTGTTGAGCCAAACAAAGTCAATGTCGTCAAAGTCAAGCTCATCAAATTCAAAGTGTTCAAAGTCAAGATGGTCAAAGTCTAGATGGTCAAAGTCTAGTTGGTCAAGGTGTACAGGTAGTGCAAAATCAATTTATTCACAATTCACAATGGCTATGGTTTTGCAAAAAGTGGAATGCAGGTTGCAGATTGCCTTTATGTAAGGCTTCAAGGGTTTCAAAGTTTTTGGAAGGTTCAGGTGAACCCTCCTTTATGTACATATTTTGGAGAACTGATGGAAAAAAGTAAAGGCATATGAAGAGGAAGCAGTACGCAAAAGTGCATGTATGGACCCCATTTAAAATTTCGTTTTTCTCCAAAAGCCACTATAGGACAAAATAGGGAGCCATTGGCTATACACATTTTGAAACATTCTTGGGACATCAAAGTGAGCACCAAGATATGCTATCTAGATTGGCATATGTAAGATAGATAGGAGTTGGAGTTAGACTAAGAAAGTGAAGGCATAGTCTACACTAGGTGAGAAGAGCAACAGACATTCAATCAGAGTGCGATGCATAGAAGCAATTGTGAGACAAAGTGTGCAAGAAGCATGATCTAGTGTGTGCAAAGAAGGAGTGTAGAGAACCAGTAAGCAAGGCAATCAAGCTGGCACAAAGTACCATTGAAGAGGTGTGTGCATCGACAGAAGGTGTCCCTCCCTCCTACCCTATTGGAAGCTTGAATGCAAGGCATGTACAAAAGCAAGCTCCTAGAGAAGGTGGAGGCTTGGTGCAGAGAAGGTTGGTGGCATAACGAACTTTGGGTATCTTGTAACCTTGTGTGTGTGTGTGTGTTCTTTGGGATTAAGCACCCCGCACAGACAACACTTGGTCTTGTTTTATACATTATCATTGTATTTTTCTACTCGTAATCAATATACAAAAGCTTCTAGTGTCTATGTTCCATTTCTTCTTCTTTTTCTTCCATCTCATACAAATACTCAAGTCCATTTCCCCAAAAGAATCCCCCAACAAAATTTGACATGCCCGGTGGGACTACAAGGAGGATTAAACATAGGAGAAGCAATATTTGCAAAGTGTAGAAGAATTGCAAGGATACCGATAGTGCTAGTATGAGAGGTAATCCTTCTTTTACTTGGAATTCTCTTAGCCTAAGAGGAGAATGAGCAGCTCATGGCTGCAACCGAGTCTCAAACTTTGTAGATCCCTTGCAAAGCAACAACAAGTAAAGCTATTCAAAGGTCAACCAACCCTCTGTCATCATCATTATGAAACATGGCGGCTCACGTAGACTTAGAAACTCTAATCTCCAGGTTAAATATCAAATTTCCATCTTTCAAGGGATTAGCAGAAGAAGGCCAAGATGAACATATTAGAAGATTTTTGGCCTTATGTAAGACAAGGGGTCTAATGGGAAGGGAAGATGCATTTTTAAATATTTTCCTAGCAACATTGGAAGGGTTAGGAGATAAATGGTTTAGTCAATTTTTTGATAATCATTTTAGAAAATCTACTAGGTCCTAGGGAGACATTTCTTAAATTTGTCACTAGAGCCAAGGCGTTGATGGCTAAATTGCCAAACCCTCCCCATGACTTCTTCACAAAGAGGTGGCTAGCTAAACCACTTTCAATCTCAACACAGTGTAAAATTAAAGAGTTAGTGCTACCTACAACAAGAATTGAAGAGTTCATTAATATAGCCACAAGATTGGAGTAGATTAGGCATCAATATGGGACAAAATTTTCTAGTCTATCATATCCTGTGGAATGAGGACCCACTAATTGAATTAGGGAAGGGACTTGAGAGCTTGTAAAGGAAAAAACCCCACAAAGAGGAGGAAAGTGTGGTTAGTTAGATGAGGTGAGAAATTGAGGCCTTAAAGCTACAAAAGGAAGAGGAAGCCCAAGCCGATAAGTTGGCAAAACTTCGACAAGAGCTATAGGAACTTTGGGGAGGTGCCATAAAAAATGGATTGTGGTGCACCATGTGCGGCAAATAGGATCATGTGGTAAGTGATTGCCCTCTTTTAAGTGTGACTTGCCAGTTATGCATGAACTCTGGTCATGAGACCCAAGAATATCAATATAGAGGGATGCCTACACAAACATATTGGACACAAGGAGGATCCCAAACACCAACTAATATGATGGGGGCTGCACCTAGGCAAGGTAACTCTTACAACGCTCGACATAGGGATGACTTTGGAAATGGTCCAAGGAGGCCAATCGTTTCTTTCAAATGTGGAGAATTTGGACATTACCAAAGCAAGTGCCATCTACCAAAAAATACCCCTCCTTGTAGAAACTACCCAAAGGCTAGGGATCATTACACCAATTGTTGTCCAAAGAACTAGGCATCTACATCTAGACCTCACATACAAATAATCTTAGTGACCAAAGAACAAATTGAAAAACAAGTCAATGTGCCATCACCATCTAATAGTGTAGCAGAGTTAGAGGAAATTAACTCTTTTGTAATGCAGATAAGAAGCAAGGGGAAGGCTCAAATAGACATAAGCCAAGACTCAACTACTAGTGGAATAAACAAGGACAAAGGGACATTCGAAGACAAGGCAAATATGGTTGAAGATGCAAGGCAAAAAGAAGAGCTTATAGGTATTAGTGATGTCATTGAGAATGCATTCATCAGGGCTCGTGAGGAGTTTGAACATTCAAATAGAGCCGATGTTCTTAAGGAATCTGAAGCTTCAAGACCACTCAAATCAATTGAAAAGGAGGTCAATGTTTTTTATTTAATAAATATGGATGTGAAATTCAGGGTAGAGGTCTTGTAGATCATTGATGAGGCATCCAAAATAACTTTAGTGGCAAAGGCTACCACTATGAATAAGGAAAAAAAACTATAGGGGAAGCACCCCCCAAAAATTATAGTAGGCCACATCTAACAGTCACTATTAGAGGGTACGTGTTACAAGGAGTTATTGTGGATGGAGGTTCTGGCATTCACTTGATGCCTGAACATACCATGAAAAATATTGGACTACAACCTTCAAGTCCTTCGAGCTTCATTGTAACATTGACCGATCAAAACATAGTAATGCCTATGGGAGTTTCCCCTGGAGTCCTAGTTGAGATACAAGCTACCATCTTAAACGTGGATATTTTTGTCTTAAGGCTGCCACAGGTAGATGGAAGTTTCCCCCTGTTCATTCGAAGACCTTGGTTAAGGCATGCCAATGTGTTGGATGATTGGGATAAGGACACAATGTGGGTAAATATTTACCTAAGTATCAACTTAGGGACTTGAGGAGAAAGAGACTATACCTCAATCCCTTGCAAGTGTATGTAGTGGGGATTTAGGCTTTAATTATCAATCCAAGAAGTATCATAACCTAATCGAGTGTATGAAGACATGCATTCAAATGATGGTCAATGCAAATGTGAGCTAACAAAGGTGCAAACAAGAGTAAACTATCACATTCAAAGCTTTCATGGTTGGCTATGGTGTCCCGATACCTAGAGCATCAGCCAACAATAAATCGAGCTTTTGTGTCAGCTTCCAACTTGGAATATAGCAAATAGCGGGTTGATTTCCAAGCTCTTGAGAAGACGCATCCAATGGTGGTATTTTCACTTGATTCTTGTTGGAGAAACACTCACTAATTAGACATATATTTGAAGGTCAAATCTTAGGAAGAAAACCCCATGCCTATGCGAAGGGACAAATTCACAAGTGTATCATATTTGTAAAGTTAGTTCACTTTAGTTCTAGAAGCTTTTTAAAAATCACGGGAATGAGAAAATCTATATAAGTTAGTTAGTATTAACAGACGCGGATAGAAGAAGAAGGAAGACAATGAGAAAGTGAGTAGAACTCATTTTTGTATGATTGAGTATAGTCGGGCTTCTCTGAGCGAGAAAGAACTTGTAAGCTTTTGAGTTTTCATAGCTATGACAAGAACTAGTTAAAGTTGTGTGAATAAGTCTTCTTCCTCCATCCCTAGTGTTTGTCTTCTGTGTAATAATTTGAAAGATTGAAGTTTTCCAAGCAAATCGATGCGTGCCATCGAATCTCACTTGATAAGTCCTTGTCTTCATATCTGATTTTTATCTACTGCCAAATCTTTTAAAAACATGAAGTTTGTGGAGCAACTCGATGCCTGGCATCGAGTTTCAGCATAAAGTGGATGCCCGACATCGACTTGTAGCATACAAGTGGTCTTCTTTATGTGTGTGTAAAAGAGAGTATTTCTGGTGCAGAAAAAGGGCCTAAAAAAGCTCAAAGTTGATGCCCTGCATCGACCTTGACTGAAATTCGATGCTAGGCATCGATTTTTTATTTTTAGACACCCAAAAATACTAAAACAGGCAAAAATTTCCAGTTTTGGAAGGTCATACAGGATCATCTTGTGAACGCCATAACTTGAGTTCTAGAGATCCGTTTGATGCATATGATAGCTTGTTGGAAAGCTCTACGCTTCTAGTTTTATCCTATAAAGTTTCATGGATAAATAATACTTGAGCTAGGAGAAATTATCAAAATACTGAAGGCATGTCATTTCGGTGACTAGGAATTTCTATAGAAGCAAAGTTCTCACTTTAAGCTATCATTTCTCAAAGTTTGGAGTGGCAATGAGTTAATGGTGACCATAGAGGTGTTCTAGTGTCACATTAATTCATTTCTTGTGGTAATTTTATACATCAACAAAGTGGTATCAGAGCAGAAATATTCTCGAGAGGAGAAGACGACAAAGGTACGAGAAGTTTTGTAAAGTTTTCCATTAAAGTTTGAAAGGTGAAGCATTTGAAGACACAAGGCATCAAAAGGTTACTTCAAAAGTATCCTCATACACAAAGAACTTCAAAAGTTATTATCCTTTATCCTTTAAGCTCACAGGTTGCAGCAGAAGGAAAGAACTATGGCAGATCATATCTCCATTGACAAACTGGAGAGAGATAATTACCCCGCATGGGTAATGAGAATGGAAGCCTTACTTATGAGTAAGGATCTCATGGTATATGTAACAGGTGAAGAAGAGAAGCCAGTATTTGAAGATGAAAGCCGACCAAAGAAAGAGGAACTTGATGCTTTAAAGCATTGGAAGAAGAAGGATGCAAGTGCAAAAGCCTACATCTACAATACAATCTCTGATCATTTGCTACCACACATCAGAGGATTGGAATCATCTGAAGATATATGGAATGCATTGGAGTATCATTTCCAAAGTACTACTAAAGCACGGAAAGCAAGTCTATGGTCAGAGTTTACAACATTCAAGAAGAAGCCAAGTCAAACCATTAGTGATTATGTCACTAAGATGAAGGATCTAGCAGATAGTCTTGGATCCATAGATGAAGATGTTGAAGATCACAAATTGATTGCTCAATTACTTGCAGGTTTGAGAGGGGATGAAAGGTGGAAACCTTTTGTCTTATCAACAGAACTTTCATTAAATCATTATGTTCCAGATTTGAACCAGTTGCTTGGTTTGATGCTCACATATGAGCAAGACTTGAAGGGAGATGGAGATAAAGGACAAAGTTCTGCAATGTACATGAAGAACAAGAAGAAAGGAGATAAAGGTAAAGCAAAGGATGAAGAGGAGTCTATTTCTCAAGCTTATTATGCAAGAGGTAAAGGCACTGGTAGAGGAAGAGCAAGAGGTTTTGGAAGAGGTAGAGGTAATCAAAATAACAATAAGAAGGCTTGCTGGATCTGTAGATTGAGTAATCATTTGGCTCATGACTGTTGGCACAATCAACAAGGATCAAACCAGAATCAAAACAACAATAGTAGAGGCCGAGGTGGAAGATATCAAAGTAATTTTCAGAGAGGTAGACAAAGTCAAAGAGGAGGCTACGGTAGAGGTGGAGGAAGAAGTTGGGGACAGAATCAATCCTACAACACCACCTACTACAACTATGCAAATGACACACAGAGTGAAAGTCATACATCATTGATGATGAACTCAATCTACACATCAGATAAAGAAGATCTAAAGGTATTTTACATTGACTCTGGATGTTCTAATCATTTGTCAGGAAACATAGAATTGATGTCAGAATTGGAAAAAGGTATTTCGAGTCACACAGTTCAAACTGGTGATAATACAAGACATAGTGTACATTCAATTGGAAAAGTGAAATGCAAGAGTGGAGCAGATTTGCTAACCAATGTTTTGTATGTTCCTACAATACCTAAAAACTTGATTAGTGTGGGACAGATAGTTGAAAAAGGTTTTCAAGTCAGGTTTACAAATGAAGGAGTATTTGTGGAACATCCAGAGAATGGATATAATCAGATTGTCTCTGGTAAGAAAGAAGGTAGACTCTCTACTTTAAGAGTGCAAGGAAACATTGGTCAAGCTTTGCTCACACATGGTGAAGCAGTGATTACAGAACTTGATCTCTGGCATAAGAGATTAGGTCATTTCAATGAAAGAGGAATTAAAGCTATGGTTGCTAATCAGTCTGTACTAGGATTACCAAATGTGCAAAGTCAACATATGGTTTATAAATGTGAAGCATGTTAAATGGGTAAAGCACACAGGTTACCATTTCAAAAGAAAGGATTCAAACATGATGGACTACTAGAGCTCATTCATACAGATGTATGGGGACCAACAAAAGAAGGATCTATCAATGGCTCAAGGTATTATGTTCTTTTCATTGATGATGCTACAAGATGGATAACATTATATGTTTTGAAGGAAAGATCAAAAGTGTTTGGAGCCTTCAAGCATTTTCATGCATATGCAGAGAGAGTAACAGGTCAAAAGCTTAAAAGATTGAGGTCTGATGGAGGGGGAGAATACTTCTCCCAAGAGTTCAATGATTATCTTTGGAATGCAGGTATTAAGAGAGAAATAACTTGCAGGTATACACCACAACAAAATGGTGTAGCAGAAAGAAGGAACAGGACTTTGGTTGAGTTTGCTAGAGCTATGCTGAAGGAGAAGAATTGTCCAAATTATCTTTGGGCTGAGGCTGTAAATACAGCTACATATCTTGTGAATAGATTACCATGTGCAGCTCTAAATGGAATGACTCCATATGAAGCTTGGTGGGGTAAGAAACCAACACTAGATCATTGTAGAGTGTTTGGATCAATTGCATATGCTTATGTGCCATCACAACTTAGGCATAAACTTGAACCAAAGGTAGAAAAATATGTGTTCATTGGTTATGATGAAAAGCTGATGGGTTACAGGTTGTGGAATCCTTTAACCAAACAATTTCTTGTTTCTAGAGATGTTACATTTGATGAACAGAAAAGTTGGTATGCAGATCAAAGTCATACAGCTGAAGAATTTGAAGAAGAGGTAAGAAGATGTGAGAAAGGAAAATCAATTGTGCAGGTAAATAGAGATGAAGACTATATGCAAGCAAGTACATCCAGAAGTGGATTAACAAGAAGGAATGAAGAAGCTGCTATATTTGATGAAGAAGTGTATCCAGACACATATGAAGAATGTGAACCAAGAAGGTCAAGCAGGACTAGAAGACAACCAGAAAGGTATTCTTATGATACTTCTTACATAACTCAGAAGAACTATGCATATATGGTTAAAGATGATGAAGAACCTTAGAACTATGATGAAGCTAAAGGTAAGAAGCAATGGGAAGAAGCAATGAAGGAAGAGTTCAATGCACTGGAGGAGAACAAGACATGGGAACTTGTTCCTAAACCAAATGTTAAGAAAGTAATTGGAAATAAATGGGTTTATAAAGTGAAGAAGCTTGCAGATGGAAGTATAGCCAGATACAAAGCTAGATTGGTGGTGAAAGGCTATGCCCAGACCTATGGCATAGATTATGATGAGACATTCAGTCCCGTAGCTAAGATGTCAACTATAAGGACAATCATTGCTATTGCAGCTTCAAAAGGATGGACTCTAAGTCAATTGGATATAAAAAATGCATTCTTGAATGGATACATATCAGATGAGGTATACATGGAACAACCTCAAGGGTTTATAGATTCCAGGTATCCAAATTTTGTTTGCAGGTTGAGAAGAGCATTGTATGGATTGAAGCAAGCTCCAAGAGCTTGGAACTATAGACTGGTGAAGTATCTCAATGATCTTGGATATCAAAGTTCAAAAGCAGACCCAAGTCTACTTATCAGAAGAACAGAGGAAGGTACAATCTACATTTGTATTTATGTAGATGACATTATAATCACAGGTACTTCAGATGAAGGAATCAAGGAGGTAAAGAGATTACTTGAAAAAGAATTCAAGATCAGTGACCTAGGAAAGTTATCATACTTTCTTGGAATGGAAGTTACTTATACAGATCATGGCATATATGTGTCACAAGAAAGGTATCTTCTGAATTTATTGAAGAAGTTTGATATGGAAAATTGCAGAGAAGCTTCAACTCCACTTGAAGTTAATCACAAGCTTAGTAAATATGATGGTGCAGACTACAAAGATATGAGGAA
The DNA here is from genome assembly GCA_020310875.1 of Ceratopteris richardii. Classification (NCBI taxonomy): domain Eukaryota; kingdom Viridiplantae; phylum Streptophyta; class Polypodiopsida; order Polypodiales; family Pteridaceae; genus Ceratopteris; species Ceratopteris richardii. The sequence continues at coordinate 118,431,131 of CM035411.1, forward strand.
GTATCAATCTCTTGTGGGTAGTTTGATTTATGCTACACTAACAAGACCTGATCTTAGTTATGCAGTGGGAGTTTTGTCACAATTCATGCATTGTCCAAAGGACCCACATTGGATTGCACGTCAAAGAGTTCTCAGATATATCAAAGGAACTATAAAGGAAGGATTATATTATCCTTTTACATCAGATTTGAAGTTGAGAGCCTATAGTGATTCAGATTGGGCATGTAATCAAGATGACAGAAGATCAACTCATGGTTACATGATATCTATTGGTGATAAGCTTGTAAGTTGGTGTTCAAAGAAACAACATACAGTAGCATTATCATCAACTGAAGCAGAGTACAAAGGACTTGTGGAAGTAGCTAAGAAAGTCAAATGGATGCGGACATTGTTCAAGAGCTTAGGCATTGATCAAGGTACACCTACAATACATGGAGATAATATGAGTTCACTTTATCTTGCAGCAAATCCAGTATTTCATGCAAGGACAAAGCACATAGAGATACAGTATCATTTTCTCAGAGAAAAGGTAATGGAGAAGGAGATTGAAGTGGAGTACATTTCTACTAAAGATCAGTTAGCAGACATAATGACAAAGAGCTTGGATGGTGTGAAGACCAGCAGATTCAAAAGCATGGCAGGAGTAAAAGAAAAGAAGATGATATGAAGAAACAGGGAATGTCAATTAGTGATTGAGGGGGAGCTGTTGGAGAAACACTCACTAATTAGACATATATTTGAAGGTCAAATCTTAGGAAGAAAACCCCATGCCTATGTGAAGGGACAACTTCACAAGTGTATCATATTTGTAAAGTTAGTTCACTTTAGTTCTAGAAGTTTTTTAAAAATCACGGGAATGAGAAAATCTATATAAGTTAGTTAGTATTAACTGACGCGGATAGAAGAAGAAGGAAGACAATGAGAAAGTGAGTAGAACTCATTTTTGTATGATTGAGTATAGTCGGGCTTCTCTGAGCGAGAAAGCACTTGTAAGCTTTTGAGTTTTCATAGCTATGACAAGAACTAGTTAAAGTTCTGTGAATAAGTCTTCTTCCTCCATCCCCAGTGTCTGTCTTCTGTGTAATAATTTGAAAGATTGAAGTTTTCCAAGCAAGTCGATGCATGGCATCGAATCTCACTTGATAAGTCCTTGTCTTCATATCTAATTTTTATCTACTGCCAAATCTTTTAAAAACATGAAGTTTGTGGAGCAACTCGATGCCTGGCATCGAGTTTTAGCATAAAGTGGATGCCCGGCATCGATTTCTAGCATACAAGTGGTCTTCTTTATGTGTGTGTAAAAGAGAGTATTTCTGGTGTAGAAAAAGGGCTTAAAAAAGCTCAAAGTCGATGCCCGGCATCGACCTTGACTGAAATTCGATGCTAGGCATCAAATTTTTATTTTTAAACACCCAGAAATACTAAAACAGGCAAAAATTTCCAGTTTTGGAAGGTCATACACGATCATCTTCTGAAGGCCATAACTTGAGTTCTAGAGATCAGTTTGATGCATATGATAGCTTGTTGGCAAGCTCTACTCTTCTAGTTTTATCCTATAAAGATTCATGGAGAAATAATACTTGAGCTAGGAGAAATTAGCAAAATACTGAAGGTATGTCATTTCGGTGACTAGGAATTTCTGTAGAAGCAAAGTTCTCACTTTAAGCTATCATTTCTTAGAGTTTGGAGTGGCAATGAGTTAATGGTGACCATAGAGGTGTTCTAGTGTCACATTAATTCATTTCTTGTGGTGTTTTATACATCAACAAGTGCTATCAGAGCAGAAAGATTCTCGAGAGCAGAAGACGACAAAGGTACGAGAAGTTTTGTAAAGTTTTCCATTAAAGTTTGAAAGGTGAAGCATTTGAAGACACAAGGCATCAAAAGGTTACTTCAAAAGTATCCTCATACACAAAGAACTTCAAAAGGTATTATCCTTTATCCTTTAAGCTCACAGGTTGCAGCAGAAGGAAAGAACTATGGCAGATCATATCTCCATTGACAAGCTGGACAGAGATAATTACCCCGCATGGGTAATGAGAATGGAAGCCTTACTTATGAGTAAGGATCTCATGGTATATGTAACAGGTGAAGAAGAGAAGCGAGTATTTGAAGATGAAAGCTGACCAAAGAAAGAGGAACTTGATGCTTTAAAGCATTGGCAGAAGAAGGATGCAAGTGCAAAAGCCTACATCTACAATACAATCTCTGATCATTTGCTACCACACATCAGAGGATTGGAATCATCTGAAGATATATGGAATGCATTGGAGTATCATTTCCAAAGTACTACTAAAGCACGGAAAGCAAGTCTATGGTCAGAGTTTATAACATTCAAGAAGAAGCCAAGTCAAACCATTAGTGATTATGTCACTAAGATGAAGGATCTTGCAGATAGTCTTGGATCCATAGATGAAGATGTTGAAGATCACAGATTGATTGCTCAATTACTTGCAGGTTTGAGAGGGGATGAAAGGTGGAAACCTTTTGTCTTATCAACAGAACTTTCATTAAATCATTATGTTCCAGATTTGAACCAGTTGCTTGGTTTGATGCTCACATATGAGCAAGACTTGAAGGGAGATGGAGATAAAGGACAAAGTTCTGCAATGTACATGAAGAACAAGAAGAAAGGAGATAAAGGTAAAGCAAAGGACAAAGAGGAGTCTATTTCTCAAGCTTATTATGCAAGAGGTAAAGGCACTGGTAGAGGAAGAGCAAGAGGTTTTGGAAGAGGTAGAGGTAATCAAAATAACAATAAGAAGGCTTGCTGGATCTGTGGATTGAGTAATCATTTGGCTCATGACTGTTGGCACAATCAACAAGGATCAAACCAGAATCAAAACAACAATAGCAGAGGCCGAGGTGGAAGATATCAAAGTAATTTTCAGAGAGGTAGACAAAGTCAAAGAGGAGGCTACGGTAGAGGTGGAGGAAGAAGTTGGGGACAGAATCAATCCTACAACACCACCTACTACAACTATGCAAATGACACACAGAATGAAAGTCATACATCATTGATGATGAACTCAATCAACACATCAAATAAAGAAGATCTAAAGGTATTTTACATTGACTCTGGATGTTCTAATCATTTGTCAGGAAACATAGAATTGATGTCAGAATTGGAAAAAGGTATTTCGAGTCACACAGTTCAAACTGGTGATAATACAAAACATAGTGTACATTCAATTGGAAAAGTGAAATGCAAGAGTGGAGCAGATTTGCTAACCAATGTTTTGTATGTTCCTACAATACCTAAAAACTTGATTAGTGTGGGACAGATAGTTGAAAAAGGTTTTCAAGTCAGGTTTACAAATGAAGGAGTATTTGTGGAAGATCCAGAGAATGGATATAATCAGATTGTCTCTGGTAAGAAAGAAGGTAGACTCTTTACTTTAAGAGTGCAAGGAAACATTGGTCAAGCTTTGCTCACACATGGTGAAGCAGTGATTACAGAACTTGATCTCTGGCATAAGAGATTAGGTCATTTCAATGAAAGAGGAATTAAAGCTATGGTTGCTAATCAGTCTGTACTAGGATTACCAAATGTGCAAAGTCAACATATGGTTTATAAATGTGAAGCATGTCAAATGGGTAAAGCACACAGGTTACCATTTCAAAAGAAAGGATTCAAACAAGATGGACTACTAGAGCTCATTCATACAGATGTATGGGGACCAACAAAAGAAGGATCTATCAATGGCTCAAGGTATTATGTTCTTTTCATTGATGATGCTACAAGATGGATAACATTATATGTTTTGAAGGAAAGATCAGAAGTGTTTGGAGCCTTCAAGCATTTTCATGCATATGCAGAGAGAGTAACAGGTCAAAAGCTTAAAAGACTGAGGTCTGATGGAGGGGGAGAATACTTCTCCCAAGAGTTCAATGATTATCTTTGGAATGCAGGTATTAAGAGAGAAATAACTTGCAGGTATACACCACAACAAAATGGTGTAGCAGAAAGAAGGAACAGGACTTTGGTTGAGTTTGCTAGAGCTATGCTGAAGGAGAAGAATTGTCCAAATTATCTTTGGGCTGAGGTTGTAAATACGTACATATCTTGTGAATAGATTACCATGTGCAGCTCTAAATGGAATGACTCCATATGAAGCTTGGTGGGGTAAGAAACCAACACTAGATCATTGTAGAGTGTTTGGATCAATTGCATATGCTTATGTGCCATCACAACTTAGGCATAAACTTGAACCAAAGGCACAAAAATATGTGTTCATTGGTTATGATGAAAAGCAGATGGGTTACAGGTTGTGGAATCCTTTAACCAAACAATTTCTTGTTTCTAGAGATGTTACATTTGATGAACAGAAAAGTTGGTATGCAGATCAAAGTCATACAACTGAAGAATTTGAAGAAGAGGTAAGAAGATGTGAGAAAGGAAAATCAATTGTGCAGGTAAATAGAGATGAAGACTATATGCAAGCAAGTACATCCAGAAGTGGATTAAGAAGAAGGAATGAAGAAGCTCCTATATTTGATGAAGAAGTGTATCCAGACACATATGAAGAATGTGATCCAAGAAGGTCAAGCAGGACTAGAAGACAACCAGAAAGTATTCTTATGATACTTCTTACATAACTCAGAAGAACTATGCATATATGGTCAAAGATGATGAAGAACCTCAGAACTATGATGAAGCTAAAGGTAAGAAGCAATGAAGGAAGAGTTCAATGCACTGGAGGAGAACAAGACATGGGAACTTGTTCCTAAACCAAATGTTAAGAAAGTAATTGGAAATAAATGGGTTTATAAAGTGAAGAAGCTTGCAGATGGAAGTATAGCCAGATACAAAGCTAGATTGGTGGTGAAAGGCTATGCCCAGACCTATGGCATAGATTATGATGAGACATTCAGTCCCGTAGCTAAGATGTCAACTATAAGGACAATCATTGCTATTGCAGCTTCAAAAGGATGGACTCTAAGTCAATTGGATATAAAAAATGCATTCTTGAATGGATACATATCAGATGAGGTATACATGGAACAACCTCGAGGGTTTATAGATTCCAGGTATCCAAATTTTGTTTGCAGGTTGAGAAGAGCATTGTATGGATTGAAGCAAGCTCCAAGAGCTTGGAACTATAGACTGGTGAAGTATCTCAATGATCTTGGATATCAAAGTTCAAAAGCAGACCCAAGTCTACTTATCAGAAGAATAGAGGAAGGTACAATCTACATTTGTATTTATGTAGATGACATTATAATCATAGGTACTTCAGATGAAGGAATCAAGGAGGTAAAGAGATTACTTGAAAAAGAATTCAAGATCAGTGACCTAGGAAAGTTATCATACTTTCTTGGAATGGAAGTTACTTATACAGATCATGGAATATATGTGTCACAAGAAAGGTATCTTCTGAATTTATTGAAGAAGTTTGATATGGAAAATTGCAGAGAAGCTTCAACTCCACTTGAAGTTAATCACAAGCTTAGTAAATATGATGGTGCAGACTACAAAGATATGAGGAAGTATCAATCTCTTGTGGGTAGTTTGATTTATGCTACACTAACAAGACTTGATCTTAGTTATGCAGTGGGAGTTTTGTCACAATTCATGCATTGTCCAAAGGACCCACATTGGATTGCAGGTCAAAGAATTCTTAGATATATCAAAGGAACTATAAAGGAAGGATTATATTATCCTTTTACATCAGATTTGAAGTTGAGAGCCTAGAGTGATTCAGATTGAGCAGGTAATCAAGATGACAGAAGATCAACTCATGGTTACATGATATATATTGGTAATAAGCTTGTAAGTTGGTGTTCAAAGAAACAACATACAGTAGCATTATCATCAACTGAAGCAGAGTACAAAGGACTTGTGGAAGCAGCTAAGGAAGTCATATGGATGCAGACATTGTTCAAGAGCTTAGGCATTGATCAAGGTACACCTACAATACATGGAGATAATATGAGTTCACTTTATCTTGCAGCAAATCCAGTATTTCATGCAAGGACAAAGCACATAGAGATACAGTATCATTTTCTCAGAGAAAAGGTAATGGAGAAGGAGATTGAAGTGGAGTACATTTCTACTAAAGATCAGTTAGTAGACATAATGACAAAGAGCTTGGATGGTGTGAAGACCAACAGATTCAAAAGCATGGCAGGAGTAAAAGAAAAGAAGATGATATGAAGAAACAGGGAATGTCAATTAGTGATTGAGGGGGAGCTGTTGGAGAAACACTCACTAATTAGACATATATTTGAAGGTCAAATCTTAGGAAGAAAACCCCATGCCTATGTGAAGGGACAAATTCACAAGTGTATCATATTTGTAAAGTTAGTTCACTTTAGTTCTGGAAGTTTTTTAAAAATCACGGGAATGAGAAAATCTATATAAGTTAGTTAGTATTAACTGACGCGGATAGAAGAAGAAGGAAGACAATGAGAAAGTGAGTAGAACTCATTTTTGTATGATTGAGTATAGTCGGGCTTCTCTGAGCGAGTAAGCACTTGTAAGCTTTTGAGTTTTCATAGCTATGACAAGAACTAGTTAAAGTTCTGTGAATAAGTCTTCTTCCTCCATCCCCAGTGTTTGTCTTCTGTGTAATAATTTGAAAGATTGAAGTTTTCCAAGCAAGTCGATGCGTGGCATCGAATTTCACTTGATAAGTCCTTGAAGTTTGTGGAGCAACTCGATGCCTGACATCGAGTTTCAGCATAAAGTGGATGCTCGACATCGACTTCTAGCATACAAGTGGTCTTCTTTATGTGTGTGTAAAAGAGAGTATTTATGGTGCAGAAAAAGGGCCTAAAAAATCTCAAAGTCGATGCTCGGCATCGACCTTGACTGAAATTCGATGCTAGGCATCGAATTTTTATTTTTAGACACCCAGAAATACTAAAACAGGCAAAAATTTCTAGTTTTGGAAGGTCATATAGGGTCATCTTGTGAAGGCCATAACTTGAGTTCTAGAGATGCGTTTGATGCATATGATAGCTTGTTGGAAAGCTCTACTCTTCTAATTTTAGCCTATAAAGTTTCATGGAGAAATAATACTTGAGCTAGGAGAAATTAGCAAAATACTGAGGGTATGGCATTTCGGTGACTAGGAATTTCTGTAGAAGCAAAGTTCTCACTTTAAGCTATCATTTCTCAAAGTTTGGAGTGGCAATGAGTTAATGGTGACCATAGAGGTGTTCTAGTGTCGCATTAATTCATTTCTTGTGGTGTTTTATACATCAAAAATTCTGACACTTCTGCTTCTAGCTATGAGCAAAATACTGAGCCATGGGAATGACCTACCTGTGCCTCAACACTTCCTACACTTCACACACACATTACCAACAAGAAACAAGCACTAACATGGATAGACAACACTTCAGAGCACTCTTCTCAAGCCACATACATGCATGCAAGCTCACAAGGAATACGATATAGAGAAGAGAAGACACAAATTCGAAATTCTTTGCTCTTCATTCCCACAATGGCCAAAAGTCTTTACAAAGATTCACAAAATGACTTATATACATGTGCCCTAAGAATGGTCCTTTCAGACAAGAGACCGACACTTTATTAACTAAAAGACTAATTCCCTACTATTTTACAAGGGTAATGATATAGATATCTATGGATATGCATCTAGAGGACTCCTCTAGTGCATTTATATTAAAAGTATATTACAAAGTGACTATGTTTCAAAAATAAAGTGTCCAAATTGGAAACATTTTGGGGCCCTTCTTTTTCACTGCATCTCTGCTTTGCAACACTCTCCCCCTCTTTGTCTCTATCCTCCCTTGAGAGGCTTTTCTTCTTATCTCTAGTTTTGTGCCTGTAGTCGATCTGGTTCCTTATTAACACATTGCCTCTTTATAGTTGACCATTTCCAGCTCCTGTGGAAGTCGTAATGATATAGTTTTACTAGTGGTCAACGAACTGATCATTATTCGGGACCTGTTGCATTGGTTTTGGCTTCTTTTTTCCTTGTTAAGTCGGGTTGTCATTCACGCAACCAGTGGAGATGGACTACAATAGATTTGTAGTCTAGCTCTCCAATAACCTCTTTGTATTTGGACTGCAAGCACCATACGGAAGGTATGAAGGTCTGGATTTCCAGCCTTTGATATGGACCTCCCGAAGATCAAGAGGTTGAATCACCTTCCAAGGCTCGGGATCTGCCGGATATCTTCTTGCCTTTCTTCATGGGTAGTTGCTGGCATTGATCCGTCCTTGCCTGTTGCATACTTTCAACTGCTGTGTGCCGCTTCGGGGCTGTGTGTAGAGATGAATGTTGCATGCCCTTGAGGGGCTTCCTACAGAGATATGTATTCAGATATATTCTATTTAATGAAGCTTCTGTGTTGATCTTCTTCATCTTTTCTTTCTGCTTGTCTCCCCTTCAACACCACCCCTGCTTGAACTCTATCGTCCCTGACACACTTTGGAATTCGGCAGTGTGAGTATGTTTGAATCACTTTCTACTCTCTGTGATTTAGCAAATTAACTTCACATACCATTAGTTCATGCCATTGAGATGATTTGACTCCATCATCTGGTGCCTATCTATGATCTACAAAGAAGCTCAGTTCATAGGCTACCAGTCTGGCATTTAAGTTGGAAGTGATTATCATAAAAATTTTTTAGTCCATCTCAAAAAACCCTGTAAAAAATGCTTCCTTAAAGGTCTGCATGTATGGACTCGAAAGGAACATGAGGCATGAATATAGTGCCATAATTGTAAGTTTGCTTAGATTTGTAAATAAATAAAAAACAAAAGCATCTACTCCTTGATTAATGCCGATAAAATTTAAAAATGTATACTGCACATGTTTGAATACCTTTAGAACTATGAGGAGCATGCTCAATATCTTATTTGTCATTTTGATAGTTAAATCTGGCACTATGGCGTATTTGGATAGCCAAAATTCTATGGTCTTTACCATGTACTCTTCTGTTGGAAAATAATTTCATGGAGGACTACGCAGTAACAGATAATTTAGCCATTGATTGTTTAATGTACCTTGGCGCTATGCTTCCCAAAATTGCATCCAATTATGTCTTTGTAGTACTAGGCAAAAAGCAGATTCACTTGAAGTACATATGGTGCTACTTCCCAATGTATCCTTAAAGTTGGATTCATTTCCAAAAATTTGTGCCTCCAAATCCGATCTTGTCAAACACGGCTTGTGTATACGTAAATGTCTATAAAGTGAATTGTAGATCCTGATATGGTTCTTTATTAGTCATTTTCTTGATATATTGTCGTGTTTCTTCTTTTAGCAAGCCGTAAGGTATATTGAATGGCTTCAAAATTTGCTCGAGGCTTTTATTCTTGATCTGTGCTTCATTCGACAACAAATGAGAAGAAGAACGAGAGAGAGAAGTACACCTCCAGATAAGACAACCGCACAATGAAACTGTGGAACAAGGCAAAGATGTTCGAACAGGGGAAGAACCAAGTATCCCCAAAACATGGTTAAATGTGGATGTAGCTCAATTAAAGCCACTAGTGAAGAAAATGATATAAATAGCCATGGACACCCAACAACAAATGCTCGAAGCGGATGATGACTATGACAAGTCTATGTGAGAGAGAAGTGAATTCTAGGTAATGAGTGAAAACTTGTCTACATAATTAATTCAAGTTCAAAAGGCACTATCGGCCAAGAAAGGAGAAGCTCAGAAAGCCAAGGACAAATGCACCAAGCTAACGATGGAAAACAAGAAGCTCCAAAATCAACTCAAAGAGCTACAAAGTAAATATGAAGCAGGTGAAGCAGAAAAAGCAAGAATGAATGCCATAAGTAAGCTCCTTGAAACTCAAATCAAAGTATGTATGGAGGAAATAGGCAATTTAAGAAATAGAAATAAGGAACTTATGACTACCATCCTGTGCAAGCAACCCAAAAAAGCACAAGCAGTGATAGCAACCGACACAAAGGCATTGGAAGATCAAATTGCAAAGTATGGAGATCAGTTGAAACAAGAGCAAGCTATCAGAGAAGAATGGAAAAGAAAGTATATGCATGACACTAACGAACTCAAAAAGCGATATCTTTTGAATCACTTTTAATGTCCACATTCATCATAGATGTCTCTTGATCTTCTTTATTTTCTGAGGATGAACTTGAGGCTTTTAATCCCAACGCTTTATAGGTGTCGGACTTCGATAATTTCTTTTCTTGTGGAATGTATTCATGGAACTGATGGTAATGATGCCCTTGTATTGGCAGATTGACTCGACCTTCCATATATTGGTGATTTGCTTCTAATGCTTCTTGCAATTCTACTTGTGTAATAGGCTTTGAATCTTCAAGCTTGGTCTTTGGCAAGGCATGCACTCTTTTGGGAGTAGGAATTGATTCTTCTCCCTTAATTATTTCTCAAAATCTTTTTGTTCCTCTCATGCATGGTTGAGAACTCATCTCTGCTTCCTCTACCAACTTTACTTATTTCTTCTTCCATGGTAATGTGGCCATCTTTGTGTACTTAGCCATTTCAGAGGATATGGGCACCTTGGTCAGGTGCTCTCGGATTCCTAGTGCATGGTAAATGAGGATTGTTAATGCATTACTGCCATTTAAGAATTTCTTCTGTTACCCCTGCTTTTTAGCTTCAAAGAGACGCTCCTAGATAAGGTGTCATGTTCACCTGGTTCCCAATCTACCTAATAGCATGGGATAAGAGTTGTATGATGATCTTTTGTGGGGTTGTGTAGCGATTCATATTGGGAAAACAAAAGTGTTGATGAATGAGGCGGACCTCATCTTCTATGTTTGAGCAATTGATGTCCAAAAAGGTCCATGTTTTGGCTCCACGGAGTTCATCCTTCAAATCGGTGGTTCCATCTTTTTCCCAGCCTAAAGCTTCTTTAATTAAGTCATGCATGAATTGTATAATCACCCATTCTCGTGTTGCATCTAGTACTTTTGCCTATGACATGGAGGGGTTATGGAGGGCTGGTTGTAAAGTATTCATTACCTAAGTGCATCTTTGGAAGTCAGGCATGTAAATGGGTAACTCAAAATATTTCTAGATTCCACCTTTTGTCATTGTGTCCACAGTTCTTGTAAGCTCATGGAGAACCTTGAAATCTTGAGACATAACTGGAAAGTGATGGTCTATGTCCATGATCTTGATGGTTACTAAAAAAAAGAAAATTACCTACAAGTTGATCCTCATGGAACCAATGAGCTTTGACCTTGGTCACACTCTGCAACAGAAATTCTAACACCTCATCCTAAATGGTTGCTTCGGAATCTTCAGAAGCCATCTGCACTTGAAACATACTTTTTTTCATATAATTTTTCTTATTTTTGCTGAAAGCAAACAAAAATATTAGTGAATAGCTGAAGCTTTATCTTATTTGTTATTATTTTCCTTAAGGTTATTTTACAAGTGCTCTCCTATTCCTTGGGAGGGAAATGTGCATCACTAATAAGTGGAAAAAGAATTATGTGTCAAATGCATGGCCTTGTAATGTGGCCCTATCATGCACGTTCGAGGTGTATGGAACTCAAGATGTGTGCAAGAAAAAGTTGCTGGCAGGTTTGTAGGTTGCGATCGAGATTTGGGTATCCAAATCAGCTTTATTTTGTTGTTCTTGACTACAACTTTGTCTCCTCTTGTGTTTTGTGTAGCTGTCCTATTGTGATTCTTCTGTGCTCGCCATACATATCTTTGAGTTGATTTCTTTGAGTACTATTTTTGCAATTTTGGATTATCATGTCTTTCTTGCTCCTTTGACTTCATTTTGGATGGATTCTTCCTTTGTACTGGTGTGTTCAATTTAGTTTTCTTTGTTGGCATAGTTGATTTGGGAATCCACATTTGCGTTCTTGAGGGTTGAGCAGCAATCAATTTCTTTGGGATCAATAATTGAACAATCTTTTGTAGACCTACTGATCCAGCTTGGCTTGTAGTCTTGACCTATTCTTGGTTCCTTTGTAGGTGATGGATTTGTTGTTTATAATATGCTCCTACTTGATCTTTCCAAATCCATGCATGTCTGGTTCCTTGAGTGGGATGTATTCGAATGGTGGGGGGTTTTGGTTGACTATTATGAATAGTCTTACTAGGACTAAGCTCCTTTCTAGGGCTCTCAATGGAAATGATGTTAGTTGAAAGCTGCATTGGATGATGAGGAGGTGTGAGATTAATAGATGGTGTAAACATAGGTGAGGTACTTGGAGGTGAGGGCCCCACAGTAGAGGTAGATGCACAATCACCTTCATGCATGTTTACTTGATCTTTCCATGCTATACAAGTGGCTTTGATAGGTCGTTCTTCTAATAAAGTAAATACTTCGCAATGCCCTATCTTGGCTGATATGTAGCCTAAGGCTAGTTGGATGGTTACCTCATATTCATATATCCAATCTTGAACTAACAGAAGTTCTTCTAATAGATCTTGATCGTGGCACACTAATAGTTTCTATTGCATCGTGTTATTTCCTAGGTGCAATGATAAGGTAATCTCGCCTATGCATTCAGTAATATTTCCTCTTATTCCAATCAGGTGTGCTTTGGCGGGTTGCATTTGGATCTTAAGTTGATGGGCCAAAGAAAATCTGATGCAGCTAGAGCTTCTCCGGTGTCAATGAGGGCATCCACCAAGTGGTACTCCTTTGTTCCCACTCCTAGGTTCACATATGGTTGTCGCACTTGATGTCCTAGGGTTTCTGAGGCTCTAAAATTAGCCATTAGGATGGGCTCTTCACCTTGGCGGTATCTCTCATCCCTTTCTCTCATCCACTCCTTTTGTTTTCTTATTTGTTCTAGAGCTTCCTATCGTGCATCCTCGCAATTTTTTCATCTTCTTCTCGTCTACTCCTTGTTGCTAGAAGTCTTGGTAGCATTTCCTTTGTTAATGGCCCTAAATACTTCTTCATTCGACAGCCACTTATATAGTTTGGTAGTACTTCTCCATCTAGGGTTGCTAGATTGATGGCTCCACTAGTTGATATGTGATTGATCATCAAGGGACCATATCCTCTTTTTTGCAGCTTCTTTGCATGTTTCTTTAAAGTATCTACCAGGACTAAATCTCGTTCTTTCAAACCTTTACTCTTGATATGAGCATCAAAGTATGCTTTTTGTTGCCTTTTTGCAGCATAAATGCCTGCTACAGCTTGCAATCTTGTTTCATGTAGCTTCTCGATTTGGTTTAATTGACTAGATAACTTATGTCTAGCATTCATAGGTCAATGCTACTCAAAGAGTAGGAACTAGGAAATCAATCGGTAATATGGCATTTTGTCCATACACTAGATTAAAAGGATTAGTTCCTATGGATGTTTTGTATGCTACTCTGAATGCCCATAAAGCATGGTGCAATTGCTTATCCTAGTCAGATCTTCCATTGTTGACAATTTTCGTAAGCATTGTACATAAGATCTTGTTTGAACTTTGAGCTTGTCCATTGGCTTGTTGCTGATAGGGAGCTCATTTCTTTTTAATCAGCAAGGATTCATTCATCAAGGCTTCTATTACTTCATTGACGAAGTGAGTGCCTCTGTCACTCACTATTTCTCTAGGCAATCCAAATCTAGTGAATATGTTCTCAAAGAGAAACTTAGCTGTGGTCCTTGCATTGTTGTTCTTTGTTGCCTTGGCTTCTACCCATTTGGTCAAATAATCGGTTGCGACAATTATATATTCTGCATGATAACCTTTCGCTGGTGCGCTAATAGGTCCTACAAAATCTATTCCCCATTTGGTAAATGCTCTTGCACTTATCATAGATCTTAATGGCATTTCATCTCTTCTAATAGGATACTTTGTTCGTTGGAAAGTGTTGCAAAGAAAAGAGGCACAAAAGAGGAGCCCCAAAGATTTTCAAATTAATGGGCACAAAATTTCTTCTTCAAAATTCTAGAAAACTCCCTCGAAACTATGTAAATCCACTAGAGGAGTCCTCTAGATGCATAAGCCACAAACCCTTCAAACTATCACCTTGAGAACTCCAAAAGCTGCAAGTTGATACTTCATATCTTCATATTTTTCTCGGGTGAAATGTGATAGTATCTACTTGACTTCTCAATCAAATGATAGGATCTGATGGAACACCTTTTCGAATACAAGCATGTATCCAAAAGTCAAGGCAAACATAGAGAGTAGATTCTCCATCTGACTGATACATCAAAAAATCTAAATTTTTCTAAATTTTTTTGAAAATACTGAATTGTTTGAATTTTCTAAAAATAAAAAATTTTATGAATTTTAGGAAAATATTGGATTTCTTTTAATGTTCTAAAAATACTAAATTTTTTGAATTTTCTTCTTGAAAAACTCTAAATTTTTTGAGTATATTGAAAATGAGGTAACTTTTCCAAACAAAAAATCTCACTCCAAGTCTCCAACATCTGCTACAAATACTCTTTTACCTAAAGAGTTAGATAAAAAAGAAAAATACATCTTTGCAACTTGTCATATACCAAGTAGCTCTCAATTGACACTCCAAGAATTCTTTGAGGGAACATATAAGCTACTTGCTCAAAAATCTTCAACTAAAACATAAATCATACACATATGAGTCCTAACATATAAGTTGTTTTAGATATCTACTGTTTTTCTTTCTCTCAATGCAATTCTTTGTTAAAAACCTACTAAAACATGACCAAGTATAATGTAAAACAAGAAACTGCTTCTTCTTTAACACAAGTTCTCGTAGACTTGTCTTTGGATGTAGAGGATAAAAGTAGGAAAAGTATAATATGGAAAATATAAGAGCAAAAGGAAGTCTTACTTTCCCTTTGGAATTGTTGGACTTTCTTCTTCTACATCTTTCTTACACCTGATGATGTCAACATCTTCAAACTTCTCTTTCCAACCTTATGTTGGTTGAAAAAAAAACTGATCTAATCTCCAAATTCTTAGATGAGCTTTCTTGACATGAAAGAGATTTTTTATCAAAACTATCAAGAACAACCTCTAGATACCTGTTTTGATATAGCTAATGCTTTAACTTTCAAAGTAATGAAAGTGTTTAAAAGCACTTCTTGAATCCTTCAAATCTCTTCATAACTGCTCTTCTAAGAGATGACCTGCAAATGAAAATCTAATAGTAGAAACTAATACCTGTGATTTGATGTTCATCTGGTTCCTTCATCTTCTCCAAACCATTGTTTTTCCTTGAATTTGAAGTAGCCTTCTCTTTATCAAGTCTTGGTCTGGATGTAATACTTCTCTAAAGTATCTTCATACTTTCAAAAGTATTTGGCTGCCACAGGTCCCATAGGTCCCCAGGATCTACAACACAGATTCCAGTATCTTCCAAAATTGAGAAACATGAACATACAACACTTAATCATATAATGATGAGACAAAGATAGAGAGAGATTAGACAACATGTTAAAAGTGTTATGTAAGTCACTGCTTACTCACACCATCATATATACAAATGTCAATTTACAATGTAGTAGTCAAAACCTCAACCACTCTATTTGAACAAAAATAGATGGAAGAGTGTATCTACAAAATTACAAGAATATTCAGATGTAGGGACAGAAATCTGAATATGTATGAGATGTATGACCTGATAGGTTGTAGAAGAGTGTATATGAGTGACTGAAAGAGGAAAGATCTATTTGAAACTGATATTCAACAAACCCTAATATGAATTTAGGCTATGGAAGACCCTAAATCAGATGTGTGTGTTATAGATCACATACTTACAGAATTAGCATAGAATGCTAACATATTGCTGATAGAAATCCTCATACTCATATGGAAACACCTTCTCTAACACCTCATCTCATGCATGTAGCATGCATGTACTTATTCTCCTTTATGGATGCCACTACCTCCATGTATGCTGAGTAGGACTCCTCTAGATATGTATGCCACTGCCTCCATAACCTCCAAGTAGTACCTGTGTGGATAAAGAGAATATGTACCTAAATAGTTAACATAAGATGCAATCTTATGTTAAGCTCCATCCAATGTCTTTGAAGTACTCCATAATCTTCGTGTAGAAGACAATCTTCAAATACATCATGTAGATGGATGTTCCACACCACCAAGCTGCTGATAGGTAAGTCTTCTCCAGAAGCAAGAGTGTGAGAACACTCTTCTCCAAGAAGAACTCCAAGGCTACTCCTAATCATCTTCATAAGCTACTCCATAGCTGCCCATATGTATACATGGATGCCCCATGTGTGCTACAGCACAAGCATCTCCAAAAGTAGCTAAGTGTGGCATTGTATGCTCCAAAAGTGACCTCAATGCTTGTTTATATAGCCCTCTAAGTTGCTTGCAAAAAAAATCTGATTGTCGTTGCTGAAATAAAGCTTATCGCTTTTTAATTTGAATCGCAAGTTCTTTTTAGCTATTATTTGCTTTATTTTAAATTAGCTTTTGGCTATCGCTTAGAAACTCTTTTGATCAGATTTTTAGATCTTTTGACCACCTGATGAATGAAGTGATGATATTTTTATGACCTATAAGCTGAGAGCTATCAAATGAGGTAAAAAGCCTAAATCAATAGAAAATTAGGGTTAGAATTTTCTCCCAAATCTGATCTCTTATGATTGAATGTCATATACCATTAGAAAGCTCTCTTCAAGCTCTACAAGATATGCTCATAAAAATTTTACCCATATTTTGTGCCAAAAATGACTAAGTACCAAAATTTGGGCCTAATAGGATTTTGGACTGATGTGACATTGATTTCCAACACAAGTTCCTGCATTTTTGCTTTACCTTTAGACTTCCACATTTTGAGTTTTTCATACTGAGTTGCTTCATCATCTTTTGAGGTATCCTGCTCTTCAACTTTAGTAGTATTATCCTTAACAAGTTTTGGAAACTCTTCTTCAAGATCGTAAGGTAAGTTGACCTTTCTACATGAATCTTCATACCAAGAATTATTCTCATCAAATACCACATCTCTACATAACCAAGAATTATTTGTTTGTTGGGTTGTATAATCTGTAGCCCTTTTGATTTTTGTCATATCCAATGAATATACACCTTTCTGCTTTGGGATCCATCTTCCCTCTAACCTGTGAAGGAACATGAGCATAAGCAATACATCCAAAAATCTTACAATGATCCAATCTTGGTCTTCTTCCATTCCAAGCCTCATATGGTGTCATGCCATCAAGTGATTTTGAAGGTAATTTGTTAATAAAGAAAGTGGCTGTGGATACAGCCTGAGCCCATAAGTAATTAGGTAAGTGCGTCTCATTTAGCATAGACCTTGCGGCTTCAACAATTTTCCTATTCCTTCTTTTTGCCACTCCATTTTGTTCAAGAGTGTACCTTGTAGTAAACTCTCTTTTGATTCCCCTCTCTTGAAGAAAGGAGTCAAGTTCATGGGAGAAGTACTCTCCCCCTCCATATGACCTTAGCCTTTTTAATGTCTTACCTGTTTGATTCTCCACAAGAGCCAACTAAAATCTAGGATATTGGATGGTTGCTATGCAATAATAATTTGATGCTTTTATGAGGAATCATACTTGATCTTTATGTGATTTTCCTTCCGGCAAAAAGGCCATTTGGCACTAAATGTGTGTACAACTTGAAACATAAGCTTGATGGAATAGTCGATAGGTATAAAGCTAGGCTTCTTGCCAAAGGTTATGCTCAAGAAAGAGGCATTGATTTTCATGGGCCCTTTGCTCCCACATGCCCAATGTCCACTAATCGTAGCATTTTGTGCACTTGCATCTCATCATAGTTGGAATCTAAATGAGTTGGACATTAAAAATGCATTTTTGAATGGTGACTTACATGAAAAAAATCTATGTAGCTGAACCCCATGCTTTTGTGGAGAAAAGGCATGAAAATAGAGTGTGCAGGCTGAAAAAGGCATTATATGGTTTAAAGTAAGCACCGCATGTTTGGTATGAAAATATAATTGTTTGTTATGAAAATATACTTGCCTACTTATGATGACTGTGAAAATGATGTACTTCTACTCATTATTATACATGTTAATGACATGCTGCTCACTAGTCCCAATGAGAAGCATATTGTTGAACTTATTGTTGCTTCGCATGCTTCTTTTGAGATGTTAGATTTGGGGCATTTGCAACATTATTTAGGCATTTAGTTTATGAAAGTTTATGGGGGAATAGCTTTGTTTGAAACAAGATATAATGACACATTTTTATAGTATTTTGGCCTTGAAAATTGCAAAACTATTGTTTCACCTATGGAAATAGGTTTACTATTGATTCTTCATAATTCTAGAGATGCATTTTATATTTTTGTCTATCATAGGTTGTTGGATGCTCGATTTGCTTATGCATATCTTGGATCTATATTGAGTTTCCTATCTCTTAGATGAATAGGTTTATGCATTGCCTAGGTGTCAAGCATCGGCAGGCAGTTAAAAGCATCTTTCGCTATTTGAGTGGTATCTAGCTCTTAGGATTATTTTATCCCAAGGGGGATCCTTATCGCCATATTAACATGATTTATTAACTCTGATTGGGATGGTTCCTATGGCACTCGTGTGCCCACCAATGGTTTTCGCTTCATGCTTGGTAGCTCAAGCATATCTTGGTTGAGCTAGAAGTATCCTACTATGGCCATTTTTAGTTGTGAGGCTATGTATAGGGAAACTTTCACAATGATTGTTGAGTGTGTGTGGGTCAAATGGCTTTTAGCTGATTTGGGTGTTTGATAGTCTTCTACCATGATTGCCTGTAGTGACATTCTGAGTGCATTGGCAGTTGCAAGGGACCCTATGTTCCATGCCCACACTAAGCATATTGAGGTGCACTATCATTATGTAGTAGAAGTTTGATGCTTTCTCCAAAGCTTTGGGTTTACTTCCTTTTGTGGATTGATCTCTTTCCACATAGCTTGGTACTTGCTTATATGTGACTGTTAGCTCTTTGTTCAGCGCATCATTCCCAAGGGGGATTTGTTGATATATTTTGGTAGTGATGTGTATGAACACACTTAGAACCCCTGATGCACTTTTTCCCTCATTAGAAGGTATTTTTCCCACTGGCTTGTATATATGCCTATAACCCTAATGGATCACTCATCTTTATACATTCAATTGATAATACATTCAATGTTGTGTTGTGCCTCAAACTTCTTCTTCTTCTTCTTCTTTTTCTTCCTTGTGATCAATAATTCCCACTCAGGAGATCATGTATTTTAGTTTTTGAGAGATTATGTTTCGCACTTGAGAAATCATATAATTTTTTCCTTTTTAAAATCATAATTTGTATATATATGGGGAAATTGTTTTTCAAAGTATTCTGATTCGTCAAAGTTTTGGTTGCTTTCAAGTATTATCTATTAATGTGTGTGTCCTCTAGGCTTTCCTAGATCATTTGTCGTACCTTTTCACAAGACAAAACGAGGTATGTGTGATGGGCTTGTCCCTTAGCGACGACACGAGGGGCCTCCGATACAAATCTTTCTTGTGGTTAGAAGCTGACATAATCATCTATACTTTTTTAGATAACTTATTGTCTTTTTTTTTTCAACCATTATCCTCTCATAGAAAAAGGAGAAAAGGCAATAATTTATCTATGCCAATCACGGACTTTGAAACCAAAGGAAAAAGGCAAACGGATTGGTCCACGTGTCATACCATCATTCGTCGGGCACATTCGCGGGTGTAAACATTGCTTGGCATGCCTATCCATCATTTTCAATGATCAAATAATAAGTAATCCACGTCAATCATGGTCTCTCATATTATAGGGGAAAACATGCAAAGTGTTTGGTCCACACGTCTTTGAACTATTGGATCGAGCAACATAGCAATATATGCGTTTGCAAGCATACCTACCCGTGTAAGGAATCCTAATTGGATGACCTATTAAAAGGGAATCCATGTTCAAGCCTATAAATGAGCCCAAGCATTAAGAGAGAAAATATCTCCACTTTTTCCTCCCTCACGAAGAGCTCAATCATTACCACTCAAGCTATTAAAATAGATAAAGAAAAAGTTCCAAATTTCAACAAGTACAAAGATTATTACAATATCAAAGAATAGATTTTATGGCAATGTATATGTGTATGATTTTTCTGATTAATTCCTCTGATTATAACAATATCAAAGAATAGATTATTACAATATCAAAGAATAGATTTTATGGCAATGTATATGTGTATGATTAATTCCTCTGATTAACTAGCCTATAAATTTTATGGCAATGCACAGTTGAATTCTTCTCGTTATGGGGATATTGTTTTGTTATTTCAAGTTGCAATTAACTTTATGTGAAAAATTAAGAAAGGGAGACATGGTTAAAATCTAGATTGGGCAATTACTACACCATATTCATTCTTCCCCCCGTGTTTGAAGATGGTACTATGCTTTCATGTTTGAAGATAGATTGGAGACTGCACATCATAAAATTTCTTGCAATATCATTTCAATCCATTTTAACGAGATAATTTCTTCCTTTGCACTAATAGAATAAAAAAGATAATCAATTACCAATATAATTTTGAGGGTAAAAAATGATGCTGGTTTGGGTCGTGGCCAGACTCGAAAACAAGCTAAAATATTGGAGGGGCATGCAAATCAATCTTGCTGGTTGCGCAATGGTTATCAACACATTCCTCATTTCATCTACCATTTACTTCCTCTCTTGTTGGAGACCAAAAGAGCAAGAGTTGGCCAAACTGGAAAGAATTTGCAGAAACTTCCTTTGGACGGGCGACCACAATAGGAGAGCGGTGTCCAAAATCAAGTGGTCCATCTGCTCCTACCAAAGAGATTGTGGGGGCCTTGGCATTTTGGACATTGGGTGCATGGCTAACAAACTCGCGGCAAAATGGATGATTAAGGCTTGGGCAATGGGGAGACCTCATGGGCCAAGTTGATCTTCAGAAACAAGAGCGCGTTGACTTTTGTGGGATTCTCGATTTGGACAAATCATCACACTTTGGCCCTCTTGTTTTCCCCGATCTCGGTCTTCTCAAAAGGAACGGATCTTGTGTGCTCTCTACGGAAGAGTTGGAATAAAGTCAAAACACTCACGAGAGTGAGCGAAGATTGGAAGTGGGCTGCCAGTATCAAACAAAACGAGTCTATCTGGTTTTCGATTCATTGCTTCCACATTGTGGAATCTTGGAACATTCAAATCGCCAAGAGACTCTGGAACAATGGCTTCAAAAATTGGAAACATATCTGGAAACGAGACACCAACTAGTGGATCAACTTCGAGGATATTGATCCTAGCATCAACATCACCTATGAATAATGGAATACCTTGTAAAGCAGACCTCTTGCATCAGACCACATTAAAACTTACCTTCTCACAGGGCATGACATGCTGAGCGTGCTTGGAATTAGGTGACGCAATGGAAATTGCATAATAAAAATCCCGAACATCAAAGAAACCATTGATCATCAAGTAAAACTCAACAAGAAGTGGTGTCTGTCGTGGATGTAGCTGTGGTAGGATATGAAGTTCATGGCTATCTGTCATCCTCTCATAGAAATCAAAAAGTATGTTCTCTTGTGGCAAATTCTTCATCGTGGTATTTGGACCAGCCTCAAGGCTAGCAAAATTTGTGGTGTGCCTCCTTGGTGCAAACGCTGCTACCGGTCCATCGAAGATGTTTCTCATATCTTCTTTACTTGTCCCAATTCCAACAGGCTTTGGTAGATTGTTGAAAAGAAAATTAGACTTCAGAAACAAATCAGTTGGAAACAAGCTCTGCTGAGAGAGGTGATCGTATTCTCCACTAATCTTTGGAATGCCATCAGAGGGGAGGTCCTATGGAAGATCTGGCGGGAAAGATGCGGCTATAACTTTGGCGACCCCCCCTCCCAAAGAGTGGTCGATTGAGAAATATTTGTTCATCCTCGATAAAAGAATCATTAACTAGAAGAAATCCCCCCTCTTCAGACATCACCAAGCGCTCGTTTTGATTAACAACAAGCTCAAACCCAACTGGGTGTTGGAGTTAGACGTCTACGGAAGCATGCAAACAGCACAAGGAAGAAGAAGAAGCTTGGATCACAACACACAATACTGAATGTATTACAAGAGAATGTACAAAGATAAGTAGCCCATTAGGGCAATAGGCGTATATACAAGCCGGGGGAAAAAACCCTCCTAAAGAGTGAAAAAAGTGCCCCGGCGGTCCTAGAGTGTTCACACACATCACTACCTAAATATATCAGCAAATCCCCCCTATGAGTGATGCGGTGAACAAGTAGCTGGCAGTCATGTATAAGGAAGTGCCAAGCTATGTGGAAATCACTCCACAAAAGGAAGTAAGCCCAAAGCTTTGCGGAAAGCTTCAAACTTCTTCCTAGGCAAAGCCTTCGTGAAAAGGTTTGCAATGTTCTCCTACGTGGGCACATATGCCAAGTTGATCTCCCTAGTAGAGAACCTCTCCCTGACATAATGATAATGCACCTCAATGTGCTTAGTGCGAGCATGGAACACAGGGTTCCTCGCAACTGCCAATGCGCTCTGACTATCAGTGAAGATGGTGGTGGCAGAAGACTGACCAACACCCAAATCAGCCATAAGGCATCTCAGCCACATGCACTCAACAGTCACGGTGAAAGCTGCCCTATACTCAACCTCACAACTGGAAGTGGCCACAGTAGGCTGCTTCTTGCTCAACCAAGATATACCTGAGCTACCAAGCATGAAGCAAGAGCCACTAGTGGACACACGAGTGTCATAGCAACCAGCCCAATCGGAGTTAGAAAAAGCATGCAAATCTGGCGGTAGTGATCCCCCCTTGGGATAAAACAACCCAAGTAGGTGAGTACCACTCAAGTAGCGAAAGATACGCTTAACCGCCTGCCAATGCTTGACTCCTGGGCAATGCATAAACCTGCTCATCTGTGAGATAGCAAACTGCATATCTGCCCAAGTAATGCATATTAAAATCGAGCATCCAACAACCTATTGATAGAGAACAACATCAAATGCATCTCTAGCATCATGAAGACTCAATTGTAAACCTGTCTCCATAGGAGTGGCAATAGGCTTGCAGTCTTCAAGGCCAAAATGCTGCAATAATGTGTCAATATATTTCGTTTGACACAAAGTCATTCCACCATCAACGTGCATAAATTGAATGCCCAAATAATGATGCAAATGCCCCAAATTAGACATCTCAAATGAGGCATGCAAATCAGCCTTAAAATCAGCAATATGATTCTCAATAGGACTAGTGAGCACCACGTCATCAACATACACAACAATGATCAGAAGCACATCATTAGCACGCTTAACATAATAGGTGCTTTCAGTTGGACTATTGTCAAAACCATGTGCGATCAGATAGGCATGTATCTTCTCATACCAAGCATGTGGTGCTTGCTTTAAACCATATAATGCCTTCTTTAACCTCCACACTTGGTTTTCATGCCCTTTCTGCACAAAGCCACGGGGCTGAAAAACATACACTTCTTCATGCAAGTCACCATTCAGAAATGTTGTTTTAATGTCCAACTGATGTGCATTCCAACCATGATGGGCTGCAAGTGCACCGATGCTCCGAACAATAGTCATACGGCATGTAGGTGCAAAGGTCTCATCAAAATCAATGCCTCTTTCCTGTGCATAACCCTTTGCAACAAGCCTAGCCTTATACCTGTCAACTGTACCATCCGGTTTACGCTTCAACTTGTATACCCACTTAGTGCCAATGGCCTTCTTGCTAGGAGGCAAGTCACATAAAGGCCAAGTACCATTCTTCATTATTGCATCATATTCAGATTGCATAGCAGCCATCCAATTTTCTGAATTCAGTGTTTCATCAAACGAAACAGGCTCAGTCTCATCACATAGACTAGATGCAGCCATAGCATAGCAATCTGATGCAAAAGAGGCACTATGAGAGCCTGATTGAGTATGATATGATAGAGGTGCATCTAATTTCCTATCACGCAAGGTCTGCACCAGACATTTTGGCATAGTTGTTGCTTGCTTAATATCAGCTCTCTCATCAATAAGTGCATCATGTAAATCTGCATCAAAAATGGAATGATGTGCATCATCACATGAAACCTGCAAAGGCTGAGAAGTTGCCTCATTAGGACTAGCACTAGACAGTCCACCTGTAAAAAGAGGCAGCAAAGTATCATACATGTCTCTCAAACTAATAGATGTCTCCTTAGTACATGAAAGCAATGGCTGAATAGCATCCTCCACAAAAACAACATCACGGCTAACCAAAATGCATTTAGTCTATGGATGATACAAACGATAGCCTTTACTTTCAGAACTGTACCCAACAAAAATACATTTTACTACTTTATCGTCCAATTTTCTGCGATGTTTTTCAGGCACTAATGCATATGCCAAACAACCAAAAACACGCAGATGAGCAACAAATGGCTTGCGATCATGCCAAGCCTCATATGGAGTGATAGACTACAGCGCTTTAGTGGGACACCTTTTCAGTACATATGCTACACACATGACCGCCTCAAGCTAGAAACTATGTGGTAAAGCCTAACTCTTGACCATACACCTCGCCATCTCCATGAGTGACATGTTCTTTCATTAAGCAACCCCATTCTGTTGAGGTGTATACGGCACTCTACACTGGTGTTTTATCCCACATTCAGCCAGAAATGCATTAAAATCAGACGACATATATTCCCCCCCTCGATTAGAACGGAGGGTGCCCATTTTACATGCTGACAGATTTTTAACCAAAACCAAAAACTCTTTGAAGCACATGAACACTTCGGAGTTTGCCTTCAATGGATATACCCATGCATGCCTGGAAAAATCATCGATGAAAGTCACGAAGTAAAGATAATTCCCAAAAGAAGGTGTCTGCATAGGACCACAGACATCACTATGTACAAGCTACAATTTTTGAGTAGCCCGAACTGAACCATCTTTTGGAAAGGATGAACACTGCATTTTGCCCAAAAAATACAGCCTTCACAAACATGTTTTCTAGGTGCCTCGAGTTTGGGAAAAGTGGACACCATTTCAGATTTCTGCAGGCATAGTAAACTAGCAAAATTCAGATGACCAAAGCGTGCATGTCAAAGCTTTGCATCTGACATAGCCTGAGAATCATTTACTGCACATGCCAAATCATTTACTGATCTTTCATAGTCTATGAGCTTATACATCCCACGACATAAAATTCCAGAAGCAATAATCACATCGCCATTTGACAGATCATGAACTGTACACCTGTCATCAACAAATTTCACAACCAAGCCAATCTTGGCTAATGCAGAAACTGATAACAGGTTCTTCCTGATCCCTGGCACAAATAAAGCATGTGACAAAGTGAAAGAACTACCATCAGGAGTAGTCAAAATGATCTTACCAACTCCCATAACAGGATAAGAGGAGTTGTTGGCGCATGTAACAGTATTCCTTGTAGGGGCAAGCTTGAGTGAAGAGAAGAAACTACGTTGCAAGGTAATATGTTTGGTTGCCCCACTGCCAAAACACTAGAAAACATCTGAGTCTACTGCAGACATGCACTGCTCATGAGAAGATGGGTCAAAACTGTAGACAGTAGTAAACGCCCATTCTTCTTCCTACACAAGATTAGCAGACTCTATTTTTGGTATAGAGGCCTCTACAACAACCATTCTAGCCTCTTTCTTCTTTGCCTCTTTAGTAGCCAGTTTTGGACAGTTCTTTATGATATGATCATTCCCTTTACAGTACTTATAAAACAATTTCTGATTTTCTCATTTCTTCTCATCTTTATCTTCCTTCTTCGAATGTGCGGAATTAGCAGATTTCTACTTACTAGTTGAAGAGCTCCATTTTCCTTTGCCCGTTTGACTAGCCAGGAAAGCTTGATTTGCAACTTGCATAATGGACCTGTTCTGCCTGGAATGATCTTTGTGCAACAAAACAGAGACTAACTCCTCAAATGATAAGGCATTCGGATTGCCTTTCATCATCGACCGAAGAGTAGAAGCAGAACTCTCATATGAATCAAGAAGACCATTCAGAACGGTCTGCACAAGTGATCTATCTGGTATAACCTCATCAAGAGAAATCAACTGTTCCTTCAAGTCTTTGATCTTCGTTAGGAAATTGTCCATAGAATCACCTTCATTCATGTGCTCACTCTCTAACTGTTTCGGAGGTAAGCAACACAAGCCTCATTCCTAGCTTGGTACAATGTGGTAAGTGTATTCCAAGCATCCTTAGCTATTGTGCAAGAGTGAATGTGAGGAATAATGGCACGTTTGACAGACAAAGCTATCAATGCATGTGCCTGAGCATCTTTGCCATCCCAATGAATCTGCTCTACAGTAGGTGCAGCAAAAACCGCAGCACGAATAGGAATATGCAAAATATCATCGTCTTTGACACCTTCTGCATCAGCTTTAGTACCTGGAGTTATAACAGTTGTAGGTGTGATAGGACGTTTTTTGACACCCTCCACAATGTTCCATAGTCCTTTTGCAACCAACACATGTTGCATCATATAAGCCCATAACGGATAGTTGGTGCCATCCAACTTATCCTCAATAGACAACATATGGAATACATCACTACTTTCAGCCATGGCCCGTGACTAAAATACCTTCATGCACAAAATTGAAGGTATCTCAAAAAGTTGAACAGAACTGCCAAGACAATTTCCACTAAACCTGTAGCAGACTTTGAGATGCTTATCCTAGTGAACAGAAACTGGTATATACCTTTGGCAGAAAAAGATGAAATAGCCTGCACAAGCGATGCGATAGTGCGTTCGAAGGCCAAAACGAGCTTAGATCACGATTTCGGCACCACATAGCAAAGCTGTTATGATCTCGGAAACACACTGAGTATGCTCACCAAAATTCATGTGATTCTGAGACTGCAACAGAAGGAGTGTCGACGATACCCTAGATGAAGCGATGACCTACTCTGATACCAATTGTTGGAGTTAGACGTCTATGGAAGCACGCGAACAGCACAAGGAAGAAGAAGAAGCTTGGAGCACAACACACAATACTGAATGTATTACTAGAGAACGTACAAAGATAAGTAGCCCATTAGGGCGATAGGCGTATATACAAGCCGGGGGAGAAAAACCTCCTAAAGAGGGAAGAAAGTGCCACGGTGTTCCTAGAGTGTTCATACACATCACTACCTAAATATATCAACACTGGGCCCCTCATGAGGGTGATGAGAGGGTGATTAACCTCCTATGTAATGCCATGTAACCTTTGTAAGTTCGTCCCCCATTCCGTGGGACTCGGGGGTCCGTGGGCACTAGTCCCTTTCACTTGTACTTTTCTTTTCCTTTATTTAATACAAGTCCAGGAGAGTAGGCTAAGGTTGAACTCCCTTTTTTTTTAATGATGTTGCTAAGAAACCCGATAGCATTTAGACACACCAATACTTGTGTCCCAGGCTTGGAAATGCTACCTGTATTACGTTTAATGAAAGTAGCCTACTATATTCGCATTGTTCCCACAAAATTCTACAACGTTGTTGAAGACACACATAATAGTTACAATGGTGATGATTTGGAGAGATATGGAAGTCGAAACGAAGATGTGCTCTTGTTAAACTAAAAAGAGTTTTCATTGGGTTTTAGATCATAAATTCTCAAAATTTCCTTCAATGGAAAACAGTGCCATGTACTTTCGAAAGTCAAAGACATCTTGCCATTTTCACATGTGAGTGTAGGTGAGAGCGAGAGAGAGAGAGAGAGACTATGAGAGAGTGTGTACATGCGAATTTCAAAGCTTGGTGCATGATTCGCAAGTGTGTACATGCGATCTCAAGTCCTACCTACACCTAAATGATCAAGTCCATTGAGGGTTTGTGTGTAAAGATATGAGCTAAATGATCAACTCCATTCGGGGTTTGTGTGTGAAGATATGAGCTAAGAGGAATTAGCTTTTGAAAAACAAAACGATTAAGCACGTATATTCATAGATTCCAAGTAAATCCAAGATAAATATGAGGAATAATCACTTTTTAGGTGTGAAAGAAATTGAGTCTTCAGAAACCATAACTTCCCTTATCAGGGAAATTTTCCTAAGAGAATTTAGGCTTCGTTGAGAAGAGAATCACAATTTTCGAAACTAGATTTCAAAATGAAAAAAAAAAATCAATATTTCGTAGTCAAGAAATCATGACTTTTTGTTTTTCATAGATTATGTTTCGTACTTGAGAAATCATACGATTTCTTTTTTTCTTTTTAAAAATCACAATTTGCATATAAAAAGGGAAATTGTTTTTCTTAAGAAAATCAATAAGTAAGCAATATAATTTTTCTAGTCTCAAATATTCTGATTTTTCAAAGTTCTGGATTCCTTATCAAAAGAAAAGACGATTGCTTCTTGGAAAACTATGTATTCAGAAAATAATGTACTTTGAAGATTTTAGACATGTTCTTGTAGTTTTCAACTCATCTTTAACTCGTCTATTTGCTTGAAGTATCGTTTTCACGTTTGGCCCATGTTTGAGGTCCCATGTACTCCGTGGGATTCGTCTTTGAGTCTCTTTCCACGCTTACTTGTTGAATTTGGAACAAGGCTCAGTAAGATTGGATAGGTCGCTTATGCTTGGAGTGAAAAGATAGGCAATTTACTAGACATGACCCAGTAGACGTATGCACATGACATCAAGGTGTGTGGTAGGCCAAAGCCATAGGTCAAAACTCAAATCTCCTCCAAGGAGAGCATGAATCAAGAAAATATGAGGGCTTTATTACTTGGTTACTCTACAAGCATGAAGAGTGATTTATAAAACATGACGACATGTGTTGGCATGTGAAGAGCTGGAGTATTTTATATGTTTGCTCTCATAGCTCAATGATATTTCATATATTGCATAAACTTTGCAAAAATAGCTATGTACAAAGTCACAGGGTATTGGACACAACATGTGGGACTTGATTATTTATACCCATCATTTGGCACAGCTAGCTTTGTCCTTCTTGATTTTTGAGAATACTTTTTTGAAAAACAAAGCTTTAAATCAAAGTCAGTGGAAAATTTCAAGAGAGCTAAATGGAGGTACAGAGTAGATAGATGATTTGATCATCCCTTTCATGTGCGATTCATTTTCTTTGAAGCTTCTTGTTCTCTGGAATGAAAGTCCTATGGTGTTTGATGGGGGTTACTTTTACTATTCTTGATTTTCTTTTTTGTTTGTTCACATGAACTCAAGGGATTTTGCTATGTTCCACACTTTCGGAGTCTTTAAGAAGTTTTTACCACATTTTTCCTTCCAAAGTTTCTAAAGAGCTTTACTTCTAGTCACATTTTAGAGAGTAACTAAACAACCTATGGTGTCCCTCGAGAGATCTTATTTCAAATTTACTACAGTATATAGCTGAAGGGATCTCACAACTTTCTTCCACACTATGGAACTCTTTAGAGAAGAGAAGGAAACGTTGCTAATGTCCTTTCTTCCTCTATAACATCTATTGCACCATGGGGGAACACCATTGATTTTTGTGGTCCTTGTATGGTCCATACCCCATGATGAAGAATATTATAAAGTAAGTTTAGATGGATCTGGGGTCCGACATGTCAGAAAGATATAGTATCAGACACCATTTTGTCATTCAAGTATAGGGTAGAAGTCTCGAGAGTAGAGTTGATAAACGTGCTTATGCTACATAGTCAAGTAAATATGCTTGGAATAGTGGTTAAGTCATTTGATTGAGAGGGATGAGGATTGGGTTCAATTTTTGCAAGAGATGTGGGAGATTGTTTTGCCCAAGAGCTATAGAGCCTTCTAGAAGCATCCATTTGAGTTAAATTTAGTTAAGTAGGACACTTGACGCACATTTGGCTATAGAGCCTAGCTTCTATGGAGACCTTGATGGAATTTCATTAGCCATCCCAATGAATTTGCTCTGCAATAGGTGGAGCAAGAACCACAACATGAACATGAATTTAAAGATCATCATCTCCAACACCGTCTGCATCACCTTCAAAAACTATATGCATAGGTAGATTATAGCATTTTCAATACCCTACACAATATTGTAGAATCCTTTTTTTACCTATATATGACACATCATATATGTCCATAGCGGGTAATTGATACTGTCCAACTTGTCCTCAATAGCCAACATACAAAACACATCATTGCTTTTAGCCATAGCCACTCACGAAATACCCTGATATAGAAAAATGATTGTATCCCAAAACGTTGAAGGGAACCACCTTGTTGAGCTCTACTAAAATTGTAGCAGACTTTGCACTACTTGTATTGGTGAACTGAAACTTGTACATATGTTTGCCTCTCAATGTTCAGTAGTCTTCCTCTCCTCCTCTCCTTCTTCTTCCTACTCTTAGCTTCCCTTTCTCCTTACTTCAGCCCCACTCTACACTTCTTCTATAATGTCTTTCCTTACCTCTCTTCTTCTTCTTCTTCTTCTTCTTCTTCTTCTTCTTCTTCTTCTTCTTCTTCTGCTTCTTGTTCTTCTTATTGCTTCTTTATTCTCTTCATTTCTGCCTACGCCCTTCATCTTCTACTTCTTTTACTTCTTTACCTCCTCTTTTCCCTCTTTCACTCTTCTTCCTCTTATCTATCATACATTCCTTCCTCTTCTCCACTCCTCTATCCAATCTTGCCTCTTCCTCTTTTTCTACTAATCATCTCTTTTCCCTACTCTCGTCTTTTAATCTAGCTCTCTATTTGCTCTCCTCTTTTTCACCTTTCTCTCTTCCTCTCCTTCTTCTTCCTTCACTTTCTTTCACTTTTCTCCCAAACTTCAGCATTCTTTTTCTTTTTTTTCTCTCTCTTCCTCTCGTTTTTGCTATTCATCTCTTCCCTTTTGCCTCTTCACTCTACTCTCAAACTTCAACACTCTTTCTATCTTTTTGCCCTTATTCTTACCACTCTCCTCTTCCCTTTTCTCCTCACTTTTTCATTTCTCTTTTCTTATTTCTTATTACTTTTTACCACTCCTTCCCTCATCTCCTTTCCCTTATTCACTCCCTTCTCCACTATCCTCTACTCTCTCTCTCCCTCTCTCCTCTCTCTCTCTCTCTCTCTCTTTACTCTTCACTCCTTCCTTCTCTCCACTCTCCTTTCTTCCTCTTTTTCTCTACTCTAACCTACACTCTTCTCCTCTTTTTCCTCTTATCACTCACATTTTCCTTTGTCTTCTCTACTCCACTCTTCCTCGTTTTCTACTTCTTACCTCTTTCCATACCCTCTCCTTGTTGGCACTAGCCTTGGTACATCAGGATCTACAAGACGTGAAAGTCAAAGAAGGGACAGCACAAGCGAGCGAAGGGACAGCACAAGCAAACAGGGCAGTCAAAGAAGATCTGGCAAGTAGGCCAATATTTTTTCAAGACATTAATGCAAATCAGAGAGATGGACATGCAGGGAAGAAGAGCAAGTAGGGAGCTTGAAGATATGTATGGCAGATCACTAGAAGAAATCCCTACAACAACAGTGATTTTTATCACTAATAATCATTGTAAATCTCATTACACATTTTTGTAGCTCCATTTTGTGCAAGCCAAGGAGTCCTTGAGCTTGAGGAGCCTTAGAAGTAGTTGCGTACCAATTTTCATAATTTTTAGATCTCGTTTGAACCCCCAAATAAGCCCTGGAACCTAATTTTTAACTAGGCCGGACACTAGGTCTGGACAGGGCCAAAAGCTAGTCAAAAACTATAAAAGGAGCTAGAGAGCTCATATCAGGATCTACAAGACGTGAAAGTCAAAGAAGGGACAGCACAAGCGAGCGAAGGGACAGCACAAGCAAACAGGGCAGTCAAAGAAGATCTGGCAAGTAGGCCAATATTTTTTCAAGACATTAATGCAAATCAGAGAGATGGACATGCAGGGAAGAAGAGCAAGTAGGGAGCTTGAAGATATGTATGGCAGATCACTAGAAGAAATCCCTACAACAACAGTGATTTTTATCACTAATAATCATTGTAAATCTCATTACACATTTTTGTAGCTCCATTTTGTGCAAGCCAAGGAGTCCTTGAGCTTGAGGAGTCTTAGAAGTAGTTGCGTACCAATTTTCATAATTTTTAGATCTCGTTTGAACCCCCAAATAAGCCCTGGAACCTAATTTTTAACTAGGCCGGACACTAGGTCTGGACAGGGCCAAAAGCTAGTCAAAAACTATAAAAGGAGCTAGAGAGCTCATTTTTGAGGTTAGATTGTAATTGAAACGAACTTGTAAGAGCATTTTGAAAGTAATCTAAAAGCTCCATTGATTCTCACTCTTTGTCTTGCCTTGTGTGCGCGTGTGTGTGTATGTGTGTGCATGCTTGTGTGCTTCTCACTCACGCACTTGTGCCGCCACTTGCTCGAGGTCTTCATACCATCCTCACGTCTTCCCGGATTGACATTAAAGGAGGTGCTACTCATCATCGAGCTACACCAAATTTTGGCGCCGTTGCCGGGGATCGAGCTTTGAGGACGAGCGTGTGATGGTAAGACGTAGAGTTGACGCGTTGGAGTTGTAGGTATTTTCTTCACTCTCATCGATTTTCTTTTACTTTCTTCACCATCTTCATCACCATCATCATCATCACCATCTCCCACGTCCACCTCCATCATCGCGAAAATTTCAGTTTTTTGACTATATCCCCATCTCCACCTCATTTCCCTCATTTCACTTGTGAGAGAGAGCGAGAGAGCGAATTTGCATGTGCTGTTTTTTGCATGTTTTGTGAGCTTTCTGCAGGTACAGGCCGCATCATCATCCCCAGCACCCTGCGCAGGTACGGAAATCTGTGTAACTGTCTGTGTGTCGCCGAGCTCTGTCAATCGCGACCGACTGAAAACTTGCTCTAATTGCTAAACAAAGTGCATATCCATGACCTACAGGCTAAGGGCTTCCCAAAAATGTGTTTAGTTTTTTGAAATTCCACAGATTTCTGTCAATCGCGATCGACACGTCAATCGCGATCGACAAACCACGACGGACAGACCTGTCAATCGCGATCGACACGTCAATCGCGACCGACAGCCTACGACGGCTCTGTCAATCGCGACCGACAGGGTCAACGACCGATTGACCATACGCGTGACACGTGTCAATCGCGATCGAGCCATCAATCGCGATCGACTCATCAATCGCGACCGACACAGTCAACGACTGTTTGACCACGACGGACAGACCACGACGCCTCTGTCAATCGCGACCGACACGGTCAACGACTGTTTGACCACGATCGACAGACCCTCGCGACCGACCTGTCAATCGCGATTGACCAGTCAATCGCGACCGACAGAGTCAACGACGCTTTGACCACGATTGATTGACTTTTCGCAACCCTTGTCAATCGCGACTGACCAGTCAATCGCGACTGACAGCCACGACGGACCTGTCAATCGCGATCGACACGTCGATCGCGACTGACCTGTCAATCGCGACCGACAGACTTTGCGAACGCGTTAGAAGGGCAAATTAGGTCAAATTTTCAAGGCAAAATTATTGGTCTAAATTTTGATTGAGCGTGGGACAAACTCAAGGGTGTAGTATTGCATTGTTAGGCCATGCCACAAGCTACTCGAGTATTCCTGTTTGACTGTTAGCTTGTATGGAATCCTGATTTAACTCCCTAAACCCTGAACTGTCCTAACTTTTTCATACGAAATCCAATTTTTGAGCTCTTGGGCTTGTTGGAAAGCTCGTGGCATATACTACACGCCCTCAACTGTTTTTTATAAAGATAATGCATTGATTTTCAGAGAGGGTAGTTGGAAGTTGACCATACCCAGGGGGCTCAAAGTCAGGGGTCTCTAGAATTATTTTCCTAAAAATCACAATGCAGATGTGTGTTTGTGTCACATGAATGAAAGTGGTTGGTTTTGTCCTTTGAATATAAGCATTGAGCTAACCGTGGGACTTTTATAGGTCCACTGAGAGCAACAGAGAGCGTACAAAGCAAGGTTTCTTTGCGAGCTTGAGAACCGGGTTCTTGAGCACCAGAAAGCAAGGGATCAACAAGTAAGGTTGGATTATTCTCAACTCCCTCTGTCATTTCCTAGCTCAAGCTAAGAACGAGTAGAGATAGGAGTAAGCCAGGGCGACGATAGGCAGCTATCAAGTTGAAGACTACCTAAAAACTCAAGTTCAAGTTAAAAACATAATCTCAGTACTGTCGATAACCTAAAGAAAAAGAACCTAACGTGGAACGATCAACCTGAAAGTACGAAGAACATTCAAGTGTTCCTGACGACGTGATATCAGACAAGATCATAAAACACAATAATTAACTAAAAAGAATCAAGTGACTGGTACCAATTGATTGGCAACGAGGTTGTACTCGGGAAAAATTGGGATAATCGGTTAGGCATATGAACCTTCGATCAGGACGACACCTAGCCAGGGAGAGACAAAGCCTTAGGTCTTCAGAGGCTAGTGTCAATCATACTGCAAGGTCTTGGGCCCAGCAGTTGAGCCACCACTCATACTACCCTAGCTCTGAGACCAGTGAGTCAGAAATGTCTCAAGGCATGGACAGACCTGCGGGAAGTTCAGGAGTGCCTTATTTGTACAGGGTAGAAGGCCCTTACAAAACACAGCTGGAATACCTTAGGACCAACCGATTAGGTGCGAGCATCTATGAGGATGGCCTAGGAAGATCTGTGGTCCAGATTAAAAACCCTGACCAATCCATAGGACTAGAACACCCAGCTGTCAAGTTTGAAAATGGTGCATACCTGGACAAGGAAGGAACTATATATGTTGTCACTAGTCACCCTGATAGGACAGATGACTTCGGGAATGTAATCTCAGAAGCGGATTTAGGTGACCTAGAACAAGGGAACATGGGTGCGGAACCTAGAACCCCTCGAGGTAAATCAGTTCTCACTAGGATTATCACGCCTGAATGGGTCCCCCAAGACAACAAGAGCATAGAGTTACTCCTCAACCGAGAAACTGATGAAGCCTTTTGGAGGTATAAGTCTAATCAGCCAACAGACATAGGAAATATCATGATCTATGAGCTTAAGGATCCAGATAGCCCAGGCAGAGTGACCTACTTAGACCATGCTTCAGAACGGATCTTCGTGGTGACAGAAAATGATAGGCATGCCTACACTTGGAAGGGTGAATTCATTTTCCCCCAACCAAGATCAAATGTATCCTATGGTCACCCTGGGGCTGGAACTTCCCAAGCTCATGGTACACAAAGAGATAGAAGTAGGGATAAACCAGAAGTAAGTTTCGCCAACCCCGTGGGCAGAGAAAAAACGAGAACAGAGACGAATAGGGTAGAACCTGAGATGCATAGAGCCCACAGGAACCAAAGAAATGTAGATGGATTCCCTCTGCCGAGGCCTAGAGAGCACACAAGAACTTTGAGACCCACCCAGCTAGTTAAGTCCATGAAGAATTACTTTGACGGCACAGGAGATCCCTATGATCATGTGGCGGAGTTCAAGCAAGTCTTGAGAGCTGAACAGGTTGAGGATCTGTTCACGCAGTACAATGCTTTCGGTCTAACCCTTAGGAACACAGCACTTACATGGTTTCAGCCATTAGATGAGCGTCAGTTCAGGTGCATAGACCAAATCCTAGAGGCTTTCATTGTAGAGTTCTCTAAGAGTGGCATAAGACACAATACCTCCTCATTGATCCACAGCTTCAAACAGACCCCCCAAGAGACTGTGAGACTTGCAGGAAGAAGATTTAGACAATATCTTGAAAGGTGCCCTATTTCGGAGCTACCTACATCTGCTAAACAAGTAGCCTTATTCCTTGATGGATTGCTAAGTACGAAATTGAGATCCTATGTGTATCTGAAGGACCCTAGGACTATAGAAGAGTGTGTACGCATGTGCATTGACATTGAAGATAACCTAGGGGAAGAGCTAGAGCTTTCCAAAATCTATAAATATTCAGATAGCGCATCTAGCCACTCTTCCATGCAATCTACATCAATCGAGGAACTTGCTGAGAAGGTAGCTCAGAAATTAGGTGTAACTAGCAAACAAATTCCAAGGTTTGCCCCTGTGAAAAGGTGCTATACATGCGGTGGTGACCATATGGCGAACGTCTGTCCCATTATGGCTCAACCCCAAGTAAACCCTAGTAGTCAGTACTGCACCATAGAACGGAGATACACCAACCACACCGCACAAGATTGCCCATACAACAAGCAGACTGTTAGGCAACCCTACCCGCAACCCTACCAACAAGGCAGATACCAAAACCAAAATCCACCACCACAATATGCTAGACCCCAACAAACCTACCAACCACAATATCAGGCCCAACAGAGACCCCAACCGGTGCTGGCTCAACAGCCTCCAAACCCCACTAACGTGATTCCAGTAAAGTATGCTGTTGCAGAAGAAAACCTGAATAGGGCCATAGTACCAGTAACCCCATTGATCTCAGAAAGTGACCCAAGTGACCATAGCTTTGATTCTACACATGTCGATAGTCCCCAGGCTTACTACATGCAGTCTCCAGAACATGGTGAGTCTTACTATAGTGAAGAACCAAGTGAACCTAGTTGGGAGTCGGATTACACGAACGTCATGTATGCAAACCCCAACCCTAGGCCTCAACCTAGGCAAGTGAGACCTCCATCCCCAAGAGGACCGTGCTACAGGTGCCAGGGAGATCATCTCATCCGTGATTGTCCCTTGCCCCCACCTACACAACCCCAGTCAGTGACTATCCAAGGTTTTTGCCAAGATTGTGGAAAAGAGCATCTTTTACGAGATTGCCCTAAGAACCCCAATAATATGCCAAAAATCACTCCTATCAATGTGATTGGTTTGGTTGTAGATTCTTCAGGAAGCGTCACTTCCACTGCACCAGTGCAGGTAGTCACTAGAGCTCAGGCTTTGCAGCAAAACCAAGAAGCAAACCAGAGTAAGAACTCAGAGGCTAGTGAAACCGAGAGCGTGACAAAGAAAAGGACCAGAGCGTGGAAAGATAGTCGAGAAAGAATGAAAAGACAATGGGCTAAAAAGATGAGTGAACTTGAGGAAAGCATAAGAGAAACCAAAGCTAGGATAACTGAAATCACCTCTCAAATCCCCTCTCACAATACCCCGCCTCCACCCCTTCCATCTCCGTCCGACTCACCACCTTCCCTACCGCCTCATCAAATCCCACCACCCCCTAGAGTCGGATCAGTGTTAGCTGATCCCACCCCTGAAGACTTAGACATGATGCTTAAAGCATATCAGGCCAGAATCCAAGAAGGGCCAAACGTCACAGATCATGCCAAGTGCTATCCTAGAGCTGACCTAGAGATAGAAAGAACCAAACTATGCGCGAAAATGGTCGCATTGGCTCAGACTATGTTTGAAGCCAGTCGCCTTTTCAATTACTCGGGCTCAGCCAAGACACAATTACACCTGGACGGATTCCTAGAAAAGTTAGAGAGGATAATTGCCAGGTCTGACAAGGAAGAAAAAAATCAGGAGAAAGGAAATGCAAGCAAAAACCTGAGCCATTCCCCATCGGAAGTTTATGCAGCCAATTCCACTAAACCAGACAACTTCCCCTCCTTAGAAAGATTAGAGAGGCTAGTTGCACAGCCAGAAAAGGAGCCCACCCCTCAAAAAAAGGAAAGGGCAAGAGAACGGATAAGCCAGCCTCTTCAGGAAGCTCATGTGCCTCCTCAAGGAGCTTTTCTTCCTCCCCAAAGGTCACAGGTGCCTCTCTCGAAAGCTTATGTGCCTCCACAGGTAACCCACATTCCTTCCCAGAGAGCGTATGAGCCTGTGCGGAAAAGTAATAGCATAAGTAATCCTCCCCAAGAAACTTGTGCCTCAGCTATCTATGACACCGAGGAAAGAGCCAACGATAGAATAAGCCCTCCTTCCCAGATAGCTTATGTACCTAATTCTACGGAGCCAGACACTTCTTCTTCTATGAATCGGTTTGCACCAGACTTCCTACGAGAGATTCAAGAAGATAAATGGGATAACGAAAGTGAGGTCGCCCCTCCTTTTGAACTTGTGGACGATGCACACGACCAATTCCCACAAGACATCCCATCCATTTACGGGGAACATGAGAGTACTCAGTCTCACGAGAGATTGGACTTTGAGTCTAATTCCATACAAGAGCTACCCCACTTCACAGGCCCATGGGAAGCAAAGTCCACATGTATGAGAACACCCACAATCATGGTGAGGAATGACGACTCAGTCATACCAAGGAACACGGAGGCAGTAACGAACACCAAGATGCAACGCGATTGCACTTTGGAAGAACTGCCTGAGAATGGACTAAACGCGCGGAAATGTGCAGCCAGTCGAGTAACTGAAGTTGCAAAACCTCGTTCCAAGGTAGGATCCCATAGGACAGTGCCAGAAATTCCCTTGGATAAGATAGGAGATATGTGTGAAGGTGAAGAAGGGAACACCTATCTTCCCATTACCTACCAGGACTACACCACTAAGGCAATTTTGGACTCAGGTGCAGGAGTTGCAATTGCCACCACCTCCTTATGGAAGCGTTGGGGCAAGCCGGCACTCAGGCCAACGAGGATGAAATTGCAGATGGCCGATGGTCACATAGAGAGACCCCTAGGATTGCTAGAAGGAATAACTCTCACCACTTGTGGTGTCGAGTTTGAGCATAGTTTTGCTATATGTGACTTCAGCAAAAATCATGCCTATGAGATGATTTTGGGAAGACCATTTATGCGACAGTTGCAAGTGGTACAGGATTGGGGAACCAATTCTTTGTACCTGCAGCACTTGGGTGTTACGACCAAAGTCAATCTCAAAGATTACTCTCATAGGGATGTACCTCCTATCCAGTGGAATCCCATCCATAGAGCCAAAGATGATACAGAATCTGTGCATTCCATAGGATCAGGATCCTCTTGGATGCACGAAGACACTCACTTATGGATGTGCAAGGTAGCAGTAGAAGAAGAGAAGAGAGAGAAAGCCAGAGAGGTAGGTGCGAACGAAACCCATAGACCCATTCAAGACCCAGCCTATGCACCTGTAGTTTTTCCAGACGAGGAATTCGAACCCCATGGCTGGGCAGAAATTTTAGCAACAATGGACGTAGCCATCAATGAAGAACAATGGACACCTCACTGTGATGAGGATGGCTATGATATTTCAGTCTTCTCCATAGAGCCAATCATGGGAGAGGCAGTCCTAGAAGAATGCGAACTTAGTCCTGATGCATTTGAGGATGCAAGTGACTCCGATCTAGAGTCAATCATTATGGACCCACCATTTGCATCAGATGAAGAGTACTTCCATGAAGTAGAATTTCAACCCCAGAGGCATGGAGAGGTTACAAATGATATAAGATTAGCAACACATGTGACTCCAAAGGAAGAAGGAAAGAAACGAAAGAAGAGAGA
Source organism: Ceratopteris richardii (assembly GCA_020310875.1). Classification (NCBI taxonomy): domain Eukaryota; kingdom Viridiplantae; phylum Streptophyta; class Polypodiopsida; order Polypodiales; family Pteridaceae; genus Ceratopteris; species Ceratopteris richardii. The sequence continues at coordinate 118,470,278 of CM035411.1, forward strand.
AGCCTCACCGGAAGAAGAAGAATCTTTGTTTGAGGTCCCAGAAAATTTTAAGAAGTATGAGATAGATGACAGGAGAGTCATGATAAGAATGCCTAAACGAGAGGCACAATCAGGAGAGGCCTATGATAACAAAGAAACCACAAAGAAGATAGTAGTGGCCCTAGAAGAAGGAGAGGAGAGATGCACGTATATAGGCCATGACCTGACAGAAGAAGAAGAGCACGAATTGATTGCCTTGCTAAGAGAATACAGAGATGTATTCGCTTGGAGTTACAAGGATTTGAAAGGGGTTGACCCGGACATATGCTCGCACACCATCCCCATGACCTCAGATGCCAAACCCTCTAAGCAAAAGCCTTATACGTATAATGATAATTACGCTGCTAAGATCAAGGAGGAGATAGATAGACTGGTCGAAGCTGGATTTATCTATGAAATTGAGCACACTGAATGGGTATCCCCCATCGTAGTGGTGCCCAAGAAGAATGGCAAGCTGCGTGTGTGCATTAACTTGAAAAAGGTTAACGCCGCCACAATTCGAGATAACTATCCGCTTCCCATCACTGAGCATCTCTTAGAAAGAGTGGCAGGCAAGGAAGTGTACAGCTTCCTTGATGGATCAGCATAAGACAGCCTTTGCCACAGAATGGGGCATTTTTGCTTTTAGAGTAATGCCATTTGGACTTACCAATGCACCAGCCACCTTCCAGAGGCTGATGTGCCATGTGTTTAAGGAGTTCCTGAGGAAGAGTTTAGAAGTCTACGTTGACGATCTCTGTGCTCATTCCAATGTTAGACAAACCCATATTCCTGAACTCAAACAAATCTTTGACAAATGTAGAGAGTACCAAGTCTGCCTGAACCCAGAAAAGTGCGTTTTTATGGTCAGACAAGGCAAGATTCTAGGACACATAGTGTCAAAGAATGGCATATCTACTGACGAAGAGAAAGTGAGAGCCATAGCGGAGTTACCTAGGCCAAAGAATGTCAAGGAAGTACAAGCTTTCATGGGGCATTGCGGTTATTATCGACGATTCATACACATGTATGCTGTCATTGCAAAGCCCATGTACGGACTCTTGACAAACTTTGAATGGACGGATGAATGTGAGAATTCCTTCCAAGAACTTAAACGAAGATTATGTTCAGCACCAATCTTGACCACACCAGATTGGAATAAGCCATTCCATGTTCATGTGGATGCATCCAATTACGCCATTGGATGTGTGCTTGCACAACCTACTGGTGAAGGTAATATGGATCTTCCAATTGCCTATGCCAGTAGACAATTGAATGCGGCTGAACGAAATTATACCACTACTGAACGAGAAGGATTAGGCATGGTATATGCAGTTAAAAAGTTTAGACATTATTTGCTTGCAAATAAGTTTAAATTTTTTACAGACCATCAGGCATTGTTGTACTTAGTAAACAAGCCATGCAATACGGGAAGATTAGTAAGATGGTTCCTCCTGCTAATGGAATATGATTTTGAGGTTGTGGTAAGAAAAGGTAGAACCCACTTGAGAGCAGATCATCTCTCTAGGCTCACATCGGGAGAAGCCCCACAAGGAGTGTCAGATGACCTTCCTGATGCTTACTTGTTTAATTTGGAAGTGGTGCCGCAGTGGGCCAAGCCAATAGTACCAGTATTGACATACGGGCCTAATCATCCAGTGGTGAACACACGGAATAGAGAGATCGTAAAAGCCCAAAAGTACCATATCATGGCAGGAAGCATGTACAAGCACACAGATCAAGGGATCTTGGCTTGTTGCATAGAAGAGGATGAGTACGCTAAATGGTTGCAATTAGCACATGTAGGTGCGTTAGAGCAACACCATTCGAAGCAACGAACGTTGCAAACTCTAAAAAGATTCGGAGTGCACTGGCCAACTATGGAAGCGGATGTCCAAAAGTTGTGCAAAGAATGCCCAATCTGTTGCACTAAACCACCTGTGGAACATGCCACTCTCTATCAAATATCCATTGTGCCAGATTGGAGTGAACCTCTAGTATCATTCTTGCGGACAAACACATTCCCCCCAGACATGACTCTAGCTAGGAAAAGGAGTTTAGAACAAGAAGCCTTGGATTACTCACTCATTGGTGACAATCTATACAAACGCGGTAAAGATGGTTACCTGAGACTGTGTGTCCATGAAAGTGAGTATCTTAAGATCTTAGAAACTGCTCACCTAGGTGTAGCAGGAGGACACTTTGGACCAGATCGGGTGATCAAAGCGATACTATTTGCGGGCTTCTGGTGGCCTACCCTTCACATGGATGCACATACCTATGTGAAACGGTGTGATGTATGTCAAAGGACTCAGTATCCTATACGCAAAGATGAGATGCCACTGAAGCCTATGATGGGTGGACGTGCATTCTCTAAGTGGGGAATAGACTTCATAGGTCCTATTCACCCCCCAGCTAAGGGTTCTCATGCGGAATACATCATTGTGGCAACAGATTATCTCACCAAGTGGGTAGAGGTAAAGGCTACAACCAAGAACGATGCTCAAACAACTGCCAAATTCTTGTTTGAGAATGTATTCACGAGATATGGACTACCTATAGAGCTAGTAAGTGATAGAGGCACTCATTTCTTGAACGAAGTGATTGAAAATCTACTCCAAGAATTCTTGGTAATACACAAGAAGTCTGCCCCTTATCACCCTCAAGCTAATGGACAAGCTGAGAGCACTAATAAGATTTTATGCAGTGTACTGACGAAATTAGTGAACACTAAACGCTCTGATTGGGACAAACAGCTACACCATGCTGTTTGGGCATACCGAGTTGCCTACAAAACGGTACTCCAAGCCACCCCCTTTCAGATGGTTTTCGGCCAAAACGCTGTGCTACCCTTGGACTTCCTGATCCCCACATTGAGAGTAGCACAAGAGCACGAATGGACAGGTCATGAGCTCTCCTCTAGGATCTTTGACCTTGAACGATTAGGAGAAACAAGACTGAGAGCCGCTGCAGGGATATATGCAGCCAAGAAGAGACAGAAGGCATACTTTGATGCCCACGTGAGGGATAAAGGCTTGAAAGCAGGAGATCTAGTCCTAGTCTATACACTCAAACAACACGCGAGAAAGCTAGAAAAGAGAGGCTACGGACCTATGATCATCAATAGGATCTCCACAAGCGGAGCGGTACAATTGGCCACATTAGAAGGTGATGTTCTCCCAAATTATATTAGCGGTTGCAGAGTCAAGTTGTACCAGGAACCCCTCACAGAAGAAATGCTTAGCCGACTCAATACTGCTAAGAAACGCAAAGAGGAAGAAAAGCGAGTGCGAGAAGAAGCTCAGGCAGAAGCTTTAGAACGCATTAGAAGGATGAAATTACGTAGGCAAGGCAGAGAGCAGCCTAGGACAGATGACTATGCAGATCAAGGATATCATGTGGCAATGTGTGAAGTCGCAGGAACCAGCTCACCTAGGATAACTGATCGACGTCCTTTCGTAACCCTAGATATCGGACAAGGAAAAAGTGCAAGGACTGTAAGAGCCTTGATTGACTCAGGTGCAGCCACTAGTGCGGTTAGAATGTCTTACTGTCAAGATTTACAGTTAACTGTCAATCCTGTGGAGGCATATCTTATAGGATTGGGAGGCGTGGAAACCCCTTGCATGGGCGAGGTGGAACTTCCCCTCTACATCCATGATGAAGCAATGACAGTTAAAGTACTAGTGTGTCAGGATGAGGATCTCACTGAGCCTCTTGTCCTGGGTCAAGATTGGATTTATGACCAAGCAGTCAATCTAAACCTAAGAAGTGGATTTCTCCAGGTTTGGGTCAATCATAGTCGAGTTACAGTAGAATTAGACAATCAAGCACTCAAGGAACTAGGAAAGGCACAGACTCCTGGTCCTTCCAGGGGTACACATGAAGATGACCATGCTGTTCTTGTCCAAAACTATGTGTTGCAGAGGAATGATATTCGCAAAAAAGGAGTCAGGAATGCAAAGGAACTCCCTTCTTTTCCAAAGGCTGGAAAGAGACAGCAACCCAAGGTGGATCAAAGGCAGAAGAAGCAGGGTACTACCTATGTCAGAGATCAAAAGTACCTGCGCAGCAGAACAGCCCAGCAATTAGATCAGGTATGGGTGCGGAAAGGCGAACGACCAGTTGCGCCACCGTCAACTACAGGGGCGAAGCCTCTTATTAGTGACCAACAACGCAATGCTAATAAGAAGTCTTTCAGAAATTCTTCTGCTAAAGTAAAATCTATTTGGGTGCCCAAGAAGTCGATGAAGGCAAGCCCACAATCAAGACAAATTTGGGTGCCTAAGGCTTGCTTGATGGCACAAGTAGCTACGCTGAAGCCACAATTTAAACAGCATAACACAGCGACGCATACTGCCAGATTTCACTCGTTCTCAACACTCATGTACACACCAAAACCCAAGAGCGTACATGTAATCAATTGTAAATGGGTCCCAAAAAGGCCTCATCTTCAAACCTCGACATCGAGAAGGCTCTGTAGAGACTCTCCGAAACCGAAAGCACCGCCCACCCACTGCATTTGGCAGCCTAGGGTCTGTAATAAACCCCCCGACCCCAATTTGTAAATTCATAACCCACTTACTAACCGCAATAGTTTCCTAGGACAACACAATCACTAACCACACACACTATCTTCATGCACTTACTAACCACTAACTCACCTTCTACCTTATGTTAATGTTGTAACGGGGACAACAACGGATTTATTTTGTCCATTACAATGTTAACACATGGTTCTATATTCTCACAGAACCAATCAGCAAACAGGCCATGGCAGAAGCAGGTACCAGCGCTCAAGCCGGATCTGGTCCCCAGATCGTGGACATAGAAGCACTTCTCCTTGAGCCACGCCTCACCGCAAGACCGCAAGAGCTTCGAGAAGTGCATGTGCTCCCCATCCAGGATCCTCCTCAAGGACACACCTCTCAAGTAGGTAAGCATGCGCATTGGTTCAGTGATGTTGCTGGACCACTGGGCGATGGAACCTACTTCTGGGAAGCAGAATTGGAGTTCAATGGCAAATGGGGTAGATACCACTTTTTCACACGCGAATTTGAAAGCTACCAAAATGCCGAGGTCATGAGATCAGTTTGGGTCAAAGCAGGTGTGGAAAGTTATTTCAGGACCCACATACCAAAGCCGGATTTTTTACGATGTTCATATCTGATCAGTACAATCACGCCAAGCAGGGTCAAGGGCGGCGACAGCACCTTTGTGTTGCCATCACTGCTGCCGGGTAATGAGCTCAAAAGATTCAAGTTGACCCTCAATCTGGTAAGAGAAGCGTTAGCTATGTATGGCATGCACATTCCCACAGAAAAGGAAACCATGGTCCCAGGTCGAATGAAGCATAAGGATTTGAATAAGTTGAAGGATATGGTAGCCATGACACCTACCATTGCGCTTCACCTGCGAACCATCATGCAACACTTTGCGTTTCCCGCACAAGAACGATTCACAATGCCCCCGAAAAAAATCTGGTTCAGTTTATATCTAGCAGAAACCGAAAGCCTACCCATCAATGTGCCACACTGGATAATAGACCAGATCCACCTAGCACATCAAAGGTGGAACAAGAAACAGAAGAATGTGCTCCACGGGTGTTGTGCTTTGACCAGAATAATCTACAGATGCTTGGCTTATGACGTGCCTGTTCAGCGGGCACTCGTATGGTCCCGAGTCCAAGAATTCCAAAGAAGACTATCTACAGCAGGTCCCCCATCCAAGAAGATGAGAGGGGGAGTCCAACTACCCTGTGCCCAACCAAGGGGAGCTACCGCCACACCAGAAATCACCCCTCCACAGACACGACGAGTTAGGCCATTCACAATCCGGCTACCACGACCAAGCACGGAGGGGCCTAATCTGGTGTTTCCACCCATTCCATCCGATTTAGAATTCCCGCAGGGATTCACTCTTGAGGACCTCACGGATGAAGAAATTGCCCGATTAATCTATGACTCAAACCTCGAAGCGGAAGCAGCGCGAGATCAGGAACCACGACCCAAAACAACATCGGCCCCCACCCAACCCCGAGTGGTAGAAGTCGATGTAGACGAACAAGAGGCAGGAGGAGACGAAGAAGAAGCCGACGAAGAACAACACCAAGAATATGACGAACTCTCCGAGTTAGCAAGTGCCCCAGCATATTCTGCACAAATCAAGAGACTATATCGAACCATGCGACTGGTTCAGGAACAGCATAAGATGTCTCTCGAACAGGGCAAAAGACTCATGAACGACTTGCTAGCGGAGGAAGGTGTGGATGATTTGTTCATTGAGTCCATGAATCTTCATGCCGACGCTGTAGGACTGGACGAGGCCATCCATGAGGCAATGGCCTACATCCACAGGTTTGAAAAAAGAGTTCCTACTCGTCCCAGGAGGTCCGGAAAGCAAATTCACATCAATACATCAGCACCTGGCGAGTCAACGCAAGCAGAAGAATATCACGAAGCACCATTATCACCACCATCCCCACCTCACACTACACAATTCACTCCACCGCAGGACACTAACACTACCACATCCACTACCACTACCGTTGTCATGGGCATCCCACTCTCCCCGGGAATCCAATTCGGGGGAGTCACCATGCCCACCTTCACCACCCTGTTCACCGATGTCACATCCACTCCACCAACGATCCCCATCTACACAGTCACTCAAACAGTTGACACGATGGAAACATCACCTGCCACAGCACCGCTCCCTCCCCCCATGCCACCTTCATCACCCATACCCCCTCCACCCACATCTCCACTTACATCCACAGCATTCACCTCTCCCATTCCCGCCCCCATTCCCCCTGCATCTTCACCTTTCCCAACATTATTTAATGTAAATAACATATTTTTTGCATTAAACCAATGTGTATACCAGCTCCAACATGAGTACAAAGCTCTGGACAACCGGTATCAGCAACTGGAAACGCACCACCAGAACTTACAAACACAATTTCACATTCTACAAACAGAAAATGCAGAACTGAATCAACGCTACGCGACGCTTGAGCAGGCTCACCAAACATTACTGACAGCACCCCAACCATCGACAGAATCAGGTGCCAAACAACTCGAAGCTCTGCTCGAGGTATACCAAGCCGATAATCTCAAAGTCCGGCGTAACCTGGCACTTCTCAGAAAACACATGGCGGCCGCCCTAGAAGAAAACAAGAGGCTGCAGCAGCAAAATGAAGCTAATCTAGAAGCAGCAATGGAAGGCTCTCCACACGAAATTGATCCAGAGCAGTTTAAAGCTGTGCCCTCAGAGACAATGAAGACCATCTTGGACAGCTATGCAGATCTATTAGAAGCTCATGATGACTTGGAAAGGGAACGGGATGCGCTGCGCAATCAACTCCAAGAGCAACAGACAGCACCCAAAGTCACAGAAACGACCACGACTTCAGAGGAAGTCAAGGCATTGAAAGAGCAGGTGGCCGAATTACAGGCAAGATTACTCACACATGAAAGGCAACCCTCTCCAGTTGTCGAACCAGAACCCGAGGATTTGGTACCCATCGAGGTAGATGAGACATATGAGGAACCTTACGTTCCTATGCCAATGCCAGGTGGTGAGCAAACCGCAGAAGGAATGGATACGCTAGAAATCGAAGTACCTGAGTGGCTCCAAACACTAGAGAAAATGGCATCAACTCACGAAGATCGAGTGGCAGTTCAAATCCAATCTATGGCAAAGATAGAGGACACTATTATTAAATCAGAATACTTCCGCAGCATGTCCCACCATAGATGGATCGGAACCAATGATGATCAATATGTGCCATATTGTATACTTCTGGCGGACTACAATGCAGAAATCCAACATAGATGTGGCAAACCTCCAACGTTTGCTACACAATTTGGGCCAGATGACATCCCAGAGAGTGCTAAAAAAGGATCCATTCATCAACCCACTTGGAGGATCCGACTCCTCGAAACCTATCCGGAGATGGTTCGCACCTGGACGAATATGCCTCTTTTTATTAAATATAACCCTTGTTATGTTCCTGTACTCCGCAGACGTACATGGCCAGAGTTTACCATTGCAGTCAAGAATATCAAGGGATGCGCCAAATGGTTAAACTACGTCTATCTAGCACCCCCTCAAGGGCCTCCCACAGTCAATTACATGATCTCCACCATAAGGCACTGGAGCCTCCGATTAAAGAATACCCCTGATGTAATGGCCCAGATGTGCATGAAAATTTTTGAGTTAATGCTTATTACATTCAGGACATTCAAGAATATCAAGGACCCACACTTCTCAGGCGTCGGATTCCTTACAGGAAACCAAGATTTAGTGTATGACATGAGCACCACTCCTTCCATAGAGGTGATATACGCTTGGCACGCCAGAATAAAATACCTCCCGGCCTGCTTTAAACAAACATTCGAAGAGATGTTCATAACAGGGTTCTGGGAATACCACTCAGAAATATTTGTACCCAGACCCTCACATCTCCTCCATTTATTTGCTGTGGAGCGAACCATTCACTCAGAGCAGCTACGGGTGCCACATCCAGATGTCCCAGGGCCAGTCAATTGGGATGCATTGCTGACCGATCTAGCAAGGGGACTTAGGTTAGAAGAACACCACCTCGCCGCCGATGTTGTACAATACTACGTACAAAAAGCAGCTAGACAAGGGTCTGTCAGGGGCGACAGACGCGAGAGTGGGGGGGGTGTTGGCACTAGCCTTGGTACATCAGGATCTACAAGACGTGAAAGTCAAAGAAGGGACAGCACAAGCGAGCGAAGGGACAGCACAAGCAAACAGGGCAGTCAAAGAAGATCTGGCAAGTAGGCCAATATTTTTTCAAGACATTAATGCAAATCAGAGAGATGGACATGCAGGGAAGAAGAGCAAGTAGGGAGCTTGAAGATATGTATGGCAGATCACTAGAAGAAATCCCTACAACAACAGTGATTTTTATCACTAATAATCATTGTAAATCTCATTACACATTTTTGTAGCTCCATTTTGTGCAAGCCAAGGAGTCCTTGAGCTTGAGGAGCCTTAGAAGTAGTTGCGTACCAATTTTCATAATTTTTAGATCTCGTTTGAACCCCCAAATAAGCCCTGGAACCTAATTTTTAACTAGGCCGGACACTGGGTCTGGACAGGGCCAAAAGCTAGTCAAAAACTATAAAAGGAGCTAGAGAGCTCATTTTTGAGGTTAGATTGTAATTGAAACGAACTTGTAAGAGCATTTTGAAAGTAATCTAAAAGCTCCATTGATTCTCACTCTTTGTCTTGCCTTGTGTGCGCGTGTGTGTGTATGTGTGTGCATGCTTGTGTGCTTCTCACTCACGCACTTGTGCCGCCACTTGCTCGAGGTCTTCATACCATCCTCACGTCTTCCCGGATTGACATTAAAGGAGGTGCTACTCATCATCGAGCTACACTCCTTTACTCCAGATTTCTATTTTCTCTCCTTTCTTTTGATGTTTCACTCTTCCTCTCCTTCTTCTCCTTAACATAAAATTTTAAAGTGATGTGAATGCACATTTTGACATCAGAGGTGTTGCTCATCACGTGACATCTCCAAAACTATAGAGGATGCATGGAGGAGAAGCCCATGGAATCCTTCTAAGAATTCTTCAGCCATGTTGGGTGCCTTCATATTTCCTCCTTTTCTATCTTCATATTTCCATGTTTGACTATCTGTGAACTCAACCATGAGCACCAACTAACAAGGAGCTTTACAAATTGATTTTCTATCACTTGTGGAAGTGATTGGGAAACTCCACCATAATGGCACCTAGTCCAAATTCAAAAAATAGGAAAAACTATAAACATTGCATATTTGTTAGGTATACACACCAATCACCTAGTGGCAACCTAGACCAAGAGCCCACAAGTTAAAATAGCATTTTTGCTATTAAAACAATCATATATACCATAATAAGTGGATGAAAACCCTAAATTCACCCTCAAATGAAAGTGCAACTATAAGCTCATGTATTTAATGACAAGACTGTATAGTAGATGTGCTCCATTATGCATAGTGTGTCTGTGCATGTGTGGAGATTTACGTGAGTGTTTGCTCATGTGCTCAAAATAATAACAATGAAAAGTCAATTGAAAACAAGTCAACAAAATTTTTGATCTTCTTGTAAGTGAAATAGCTAACTAAAAGGAAATTTTAATGCTAGTTATATTTTCTTAATGGCAAGAGAAACCAAAAAATGAGTAAGAAAATAAAATAAAGAGTAATTAAGTCACATGTAAGTGTTGGAGTTAGACATTTGTGAAAGAACGTGAACAACACAAGGAAGAAGAAGAAGCTTGGAGCACAACACACAATACTGAATGTATTATTAGAGAACGTACAAAGATAAGTAGCCCGTTAGGGCAATAGGAATATATACAAGCTGGGGGAAAAAAACCTCCTAAAGAGGGAAAAAAGTGCCCCGCCGGTCCTATTGTGTTCACAGACATCACTACCTAAAAATATCAACAAATCCCAATGGGATTGATGCGGTGAACAAGGAGCTGGCACTCATGTATAAGGAAGTGCCAGGCTATTTTGAAATCACTCCACAAAAGGAAGTAATCCCAAAGCATTGTGGAAAGCTTCAAAATTCTGCCTAGGCAGAGCCTTCGTGAAAAGGACTACAATGTTCTCCTCCGTGGGCACATATTCCAAGCTGATTTCCCCAGTAGAGAACCTCTCCCTGACATATGGAACACAGAGTTCCTCACAACTGCCAATGCACTCTGAGTGTTAGTGAAGATGGTGGTGATAGAAGACTGACCAACACCCAAATCAGCCATAAGGCATCTGAGCCACACACACTCAATAGTTGCTGTGAAAGATGCCCTATACTCAGCCTCACAATTGTAAGTGGCCACTCTAGGCTACTACTTGCTCAACCAAGATATGCATGAGCTACCAAGCATGAAGTAAAAACCATTGGTGGACACACGAGTGTCATAGCAACCAGACCAGTCAGAGCCAGAAAAAGCATTCAAATCAGGCGCTAGTGATCCCCCCTTGGGATAAAACAACCCAAGTAGCCGAGTACCACTCAAGTAGTGAAAGATGCGTTTAACCGCCTACCAATGCTTGACACCTAGGCAATGCATAAACATGTTCAATTGTGAGATAGCAAACTGAATATCTAGTCGAGTAATGCATAAGTAAATAAGGCATCCACCAGGTTGATGATAGAGAACAACATCAAATGCATCTCCAGCATTCTGAAGACTCAATGCTAAACTTGTCTCCATAGGAGTGGCAATAGGCTTACAGTCCTCAAGGCCGAAACGGTGCAATAATGTGTGAATATATTTTGTTTGACACAAAGCCTTTCCACCATCAACATGCATAAACTGAATGCCCAAATAGTGATGCAAATGCCCCAAATCACACATTTCAAATGAGGCATGTAAATCAGCCTTAAAATCAGCAATATGCCTCTCACGAGGACCAGTGAGCAGCATGTCATCAACATAAACCACAATGATCAGAAGTACATCATTAGCAAACTTAACATATAAGGTGCGTTCAGTTGGATTGTTCTCAAAACCATGCGCAATCTGATAGGCATGTATCTTTTCATACCAAGCATGTGGTGCTTGCTTTAAGCCATATAATGCCTTCTTTAACTTGCACACCTAGTTCTTATGCCCTTTCTACACAAAGCCACAGGGCTGAAAAACATACACTTCTTCATGCAAGTCACCATTCAAAAATGTTGTTTTGATATCCAACTGATGTACATTCCAACCATGATGAGCTGCAAGTGTACAGATGCTATGAACAGTAGTCATTTGGCAATTAGGTGCAAAGGTCTCATCAAAATCAATGCCTCTTTCCTGCGCATAACCTTTTGCAACAAGCCTAGCCTTATACCTGTCAATTGGACCATCATGCTTACGCTTCAGCTTGTATACCCACTTAGTCGCAATGACCTTCTTGCCATGAGGCAAGTCACATAAAGAACAAGTACCATTCTTCATTGTAGCATCATATTCAGATTGCATAGCAGCCATCCAATTTTTTGAATTTTGTGTTTCATCAAATGAAACAAGCTCATTCTCGTCACAGAGACTAGATGCAGCCATAGCATAGCCATCTCATGCAAAAGAGGCACTGTGAGAGCCTGATCGAGTATAATATGACAAGGTTGGATCTAATTTATGTCACACAAAGTTTGCACCAACCATTTTGGCATAGTTTTTGCCTCCTCAATATAAGCTCTCTCATCAACAAGTGCATCATGTAAATCTGCATTAGAAATGGGGTGATCTACATCATCACATGAAACCTGCAAAGGCTGAGAAGTTGCCTCATTAGGACCAGCACTAGACTCTCCACCTATAAAAAGAGGTAGAAAAGTATCATATATGCCTTTCGAGCTAAAAAATGTCTCTTTAGTACATGAAAGCAATGGCTGAATAGCATCTTCCACAAAAACAACATCACAGCTAACCAAAATGCATTCAGTATGTGGATGATACAGACGATAGGCTACTTTTAGAACTGTACCCGACAAAAATACATTTTACTACTTTATCATCCAGTTTTCTACGATGTTGTTCAGGCACTAATGCATATGCTAGACAACCAAAAACACACAGATGAGCAACAGATGGCTTGCGATCAGGCCAAGCCTCACATGGAGTGATAGAGTGCAACGCTTTAGTGGGAAACCTCTTAAGTACATATGTTGCACACATGACAACCTCAAGCCAGAAGTTATGTGGTAAAGCCTAACTCACGATCATACACCTTGCCATGTCCATGAGTGACCTATTCTTTTGTTCAACAACTCCATTCTGTGGACGTGTATACGACACTCTACACTAGTTTTTTATCCCACGTTCAACCAAAAATGCATTAAAATCAGAAGACATATATTCCCCCCCTCGATCAAAACAGAGGGCGCCCATTTTACATGCTGATAGATTTTCAGCCAAAACTGAAAACTATTTGAAGCACATGAACACTTTGGACTTTGCCTTCAATGGATATACCCATGCATGCCTAGAAAAATCATCAATGAAAGTTACGAAGTAAAGATAATTTCCAAACGAAGGTGTCTGCAAAGGACCACACACCTCACTATGTACAAGCTACAATTTCTAAGTAGCCCGAACTGAACCATCTTTTGGAAATGAGGAACGCTGCATTTTGCCCAAAATACAACCTTCAGAAACATGTTTTCAAGGTGCCTCAAGTTTGGGCAAAGAGGAAATCATTTCAGATTTTTGTAGGAATCTCAAACTAGCAAAACTCAGATGACCAAAGCGTGCATGCCAACCCTTTGCATCTAACATAGCATGAGAATCATGTACTGCACATGCCGAATCCTTCACAGATCTTTCATAGTCTATGAGCTTATAGAGCCGATGACATAAAATTCCAGAAGCAATAATGACATTGCCATTTGACAGATCATGAATTGTACACCTGTCATCAACAAATTTCACAACCAAGCTAAGCTTGGCTAATGCAAAAATTGATAACAGGTTCTTCTTGATCCCTCCCATAAATAAAGCATCTGACAAAGTGAAAGAACTACCATCAGCAGTAGTCAAAATGATCTTATCAACTCCCATAACAAGATAAGAGGAGTTGTTGGCGCATGCAATAGTATTCCTTGTAGGGGCAAGCTCGAGTGAAGAGAAGAAATTGCGCTGCAATGTAATATGTTTAGTCGCCCCATTGTCAAAGTACCAAACATCTGAGTCTACTGCAAGCATGCACTGCTCATGAGAAGATGGATCAAAACTGCAAGCAGTAGTAAACGCCCATTCTTCTTCCTGCACAAGATTCGTAGACTCTAATTTTGGTGTAGAGGCCTCTACAACAACCATTCCAGCCTCTTTATGAGCCAGTTTTGGATAGTTCTTTATGATATGATCATTTCCTTTACAATACTTGCAGAACAATTTCTGCTTTTTTGATTTATTTTCATCTTTGTCTTCCCTCTTCGATTGTGCAAAATTAGTAGATTTTTCCTTACTAGTTGAAGAGCTCCATTTTCCTTTGCCCTTATGATTAGCCAAGAATGCTTGATCCGCAAGTTTTGCCTAGACTGATCTTCCTACAAGAGAACAGAGACTAACTCCTCAAATGACAAGGCATTTGGATTGCCTTTCATCATCAACCGAAGAGTAGAAGCAAAACTCTTATATGAATCAGGAAGACCATTCAAAAGAGTCTGCACAAGTGAGAAATCCGATATAACCTCATTAATAGAAATCAGTTGTTCCTTCAAGCCTTTGATCTTTGTTAGAAAACTGTCCATAGAATCACCTTCATTCATGTGCTCACTCTCCAACTGTTATTGGAGGTAAGAAACACTAGCCTCATTCGTAGCTTGGTACAATGTGGTAAGTGCATCCCAAGCATCCTTTGTTGTTCTACAATAGTGAATGTGAGGAATAATAAAATGTTTGACAGACAAAGCTATCAATGCATGTGCTTGGGCATCTCTGCCATCCCAATGAATTTTCTCTGCAGTAGGTGCAGTAGAGATCGCAATACGAACATGAATATGAAGAATATCATCATCTTTGATACCTTCTACATCAGCTTCAATACCTGTAGTTGTAATAGTTGTAGGTGTGGTAGGATGTTTTTCAACACCCTGCACAATGTTCCACAGTCCTTTTGCAACCAATACATGCCATGGTCGGTGACTAAAATACCTTGATGTAGAAAATTGATTGTATCTCAAGAAGTTGAACAGAACTGCCCAGACAAATTCTGTTAGACCTATAGCAAACTTTGAGATGCTTATAATGGAGAACGGAAACTAGTATATACCTTTGGCACCAAAAGACGAAATAGCTTGCACAAGCACTATGATAGTGCGCTCGAAGGCCAAAACAAGGTCAAATCACAATTTCGACACGACAAAACAAAGCAGTTTTGATCTCAGAGACATGCTGATTATACTTACCAAATTTCGTGCAATTCAGAGATTATGTCCTAAGGGTTGTCCAGGATGCCCTAGATGAAGCGACGACTTGCTCTGATACGAATTGTTGGAGTTAGATGTCTACGAAAGCACACGAACATCACAAGGAAGAAGAAGAAGCTTGGAGCACAACACACAATATTGAATGTATTACTAGAGAATGTATAAATATAAGTAGCCTATTAGGGCAATAGGCGTATATACAACCCGGGGGAAAAAAAACCTCCTAAAGAGGGAAAAAAGTGCCCCGGCGGTCCTAGTGTGTTCATACACATCATTACCTAAATATATCAACAATAAGTTGGTACTTAAGAAGTAAGGAATGAAGATTGTACAATACTATTGGGCCTACAAAACAAAGAGGAATTCAGATGGAAGCTTGGCAAGGTACAAGGCAATGTTGAAGAAGGCTTTTTATGGTCTTAAGGAGGCCCCAAGAGCTCGAAATCAAAGGTTTTTGATTAATTGAGCAAGTATGGATACTATCCATGTGTTCTAGATCCATCTTTCCACATGATAAAACAAGGAAACAAGGTTGTCTTCATATACATCTATGTAGACGACCTAATCATAATAGGGAACGATATTGTAGGTATACAAGATATCAAAAAAGAGGTTGGAAATGAGTTCAAAATTTCAAATTTAGGAGAGATGAAGTAATCCCTTGGTATATAAGTTGTTTATGAAAAGAAGGCATTTATTTACTACAAATAAAGTACTTTTTGGATGTTCTATACATATACAAAGTGGCTTATTACAAACATGTGAGAAAATGGGTGGACCTTAATAAAAAGATGAGTGATAAAAGTGGTAAGAAGCTTGTGAGGATATAGACACTACTCTCTTAAACTTGAGAGGGATTGATGAAAATAAAGGTACAAGCATATGTGCATATGACTTGGATAATATTCAAAAGATGAGTAAAGAGCTCGATAACACAAAAGAGAGGCCATTTATCCAGATAGAGTTGATTAGAGCACAAATAGTCACCAAAGGAAATGGAAGCACAAAGGAAAAAAAGTTGAAGGTCATGAAAAGAGTGAAGATGCAAGGATAGATGAAGATCACAAGAACTTGTGCAAGTTTCTTCCTACTTAGTTTTCTTTTATGCTTCATTTTTGTAGAGATCTCAAGGGCTTAGTAGAAAAGAAGAACCTAGTCATACCTAGACCAAAGCATATCATAATTTCCCCTGAATAGTGTGCTATAAGGCACACACGTAGTCCAATAGTACATGTTTCTATACATAGTAACATTGTAGAATCCATGTTCTCGCCACATATATCCAAATAATGCATATGATATCTTGTTGGATAGCTATCTTTTGTACTTTCTATAGTAAAGGTTCAAATATCAATATTGAATTCTTTTTTAGTAGTAATTGGTACCAATTCATATGAATATGTATTTTTTGTTTAACCTAAGTGGACAAGTAGTCTAGCTTTACGTAGTTAGTTGCTTGACCATTTGAACTCCTATTGAAGTAACCTATATTGGGTTAGATAGATGGTAGCCTCTACATAATGTGGACCTAATGCTAGAGTCACTTGGTATCTGGATTGTGATAAAATCAAGTTTCCCTTAGTATTCTTTTGAAAATATAGATTCTAGAAGTGGTTCGTTAACTTTGGTTGCACATATTGGATTTTAATCCTCTACATAGTTGTAGCCATGGCTAGAAAATGTAATCTTAAAGAGCCAAGAAATGAAATGGGAACCAAAGAAAGCACTACACACATCCATGATAGTGAAGGAGTAGAACAAAATTTTAGAAGGCCATGTAAAAAAGCTTTTAAAAATGAAGAACTCTAGAAATCCCTCAGCCCTCCAAGTGGGATCTATAAGTTCGACTGTTCTACTTAATTTGTAAAAGAACTCGAAAGATCTCATGAATCAACAAATGTTTTCCTTATAAACAAAAGGCCTATTACCTAAAGAAACTATTAGTGCAACTCTTAGTCCAAGCTTGTCATTACAGTGGATTAGCTTGTTTCCCTTAAGGTGGGGGGTTCAATCCCTATGCGTTTTGGGTGTGGACATATCCCTAGCTTATGGGTAGGATGAAATTGTAGGCCTTTGGGCCTATGGACTTCATCCTTCAAGCACAATGTAGCATTCTCTTTGAGATATATGGACTTGGTTTTCTGTCTTTGGGCCCATCTAAATTAGTATCTTTGTTGGGCCTTAGGGACATCCCTTTCTAAGCTCTAGCCTACTATGCATTTTAAGATTCGTAATCCTAGTCATGGCAAGCATCTTACCCTTGTTTTGGGGGATATAAGGGGTCCCATGGGCACTTAGCCTTCCTTCACTTCTGCTTTCAATTTATCAAAGCTAATTCAGGGAGATTGGACTTTAAGCTAAATCTTCTTTGAAAAAAGCTCTTAGTCAAATGTCAACACCACGAGCTGCAAGAGAAATCATCACAAATATGCTTCTCATCCAATGCAAGAACGAGAGAACCAATTTCTACAAAGAAATAAAGAACTCCCACACTTATAGGCTTGGTTGGAAACAATTGCACATTTTGCTAATGTGATGACCATTGAAGTACGTGTACAAACAAACTCCAATAAAAGAGATTAAGAGAAACCATTCACTCATCATTTAGATCTTGTTGATATATTTTGGCACTAATGTGTGTGAAAAAACTTAGGACCACCGAGGCACTTTTTTCCCTCTTACGGAGGTTTTTTCCCCGAATAATATATATGCCTATAACCCTAAGGTTCACCAATGTTTGTGGATTTCACTTGGTAAATAATTCAGTGTTGTGTTGTGCTCCAAGGTTCTTCTTCTTCCTTGTGTTGTTTATGTGCTTGCACGGACCTTGAACTCCAACAATTGGTATCACAACAAGTCGCTGCTTCATCTAGGGCATTTTCAACACCCCTTTGGGCATAGTCTCTGAATCGCAGTAAATTGGTGAGTATACTCACGACCATTAGGAGTTCAAAATTGCTTTGCTATGTGGCATTGAAATTTCCATCAAAGCTCATTTTGGACTTTGAATGCATTATCACAATGCCTCTTCATCCGATCTCTTCCTTTTGTGCCAAACATATATATATATAGGTTTCGGTGCACCAATACAAGCGGCTCAAAGTCTACTATAGGTTAAGTAGAGCTCAAAAGGGTGGTTTTGTTCAACGTTTTGAGATATAATCGATTTTCTACACCATGGTGTTTAGTCAGTGGCCATGGCTAAAAGCAATTATGTGTTTTGTATGTTGGCTATTGAGGACAAGTTGGATGGTACCAATTACCCCTTATGGACATATATCATGTTTCATGTATTGGTAGCAAAAGGATTGTGCAATATTGTGCAAGCTATTAAGATTTCCCTATTACACCTGTGAATACAATTATTGAAGATGATGTAGATGGTGTTGAAGATGATGATCTTTAGATTCATGTTCATGATATATTTCCTAATGCGCCTCCTATAGAGAAACTTCATTGAGATGGAAGAGGATGCTCAAGCACATGCACTTATAACATAGTCTATCCAATGTGCCATTATCCATGTATTAACTCTTGCAAACTAGCAAAGAATGCTTGGGATACATTTATCACTTCATACTAGGCAAGAAATCAGGTTCGTGTTTCTTACCTCCGAAAACAATTGGAGAGTGAGCATATGAATGAAGGAGATTCTATGGAGTTTTTGTTTTGACAAAGATGAAATATTTGAAGGAACAATTGATTTCTACTGATCAAGTCTTACTAGATATTTCACTTGTGTAGACTATTCTTAATGGTCTTCCACATTCATATCAGATTTTTGCTTCTACTTTTTGAATGATTATGAAAGGCAATCTGAATGCCATAAAACATTTGAGGAATTAGTGGGCAAGGGTAAATGGAACTCATCTACGAGTAAGAAGAAATTTTCTAATATTTCACAATCAAAGAAGGAAGACAGCGAAGAGAAGAAAACAAAAAAGAAGAAACTCTTTTGCAAATACTATAAAGGAAATGATCATTTCATAAAGAGTTGTCTAAAACTACCTACAACACAGGCAAGGAAGAAACAAGTAGGAATAGCAATTGCAGAGGCCTCTACACCAAAAACGGAGTCTGTTAATCTTGGGAAAAATGAAGAATGGGTGTTTACTACTATAGACAATTAGGAACCATCTTCTCATGAGTAGTGTATGTGTGTAGTAGACTCATATGTTTAGTGCTTTGATAGTGGGGCAACCAAACATATTACCTTGCATCACAATTTCTTCCATTAACTTCAAACTTTACCTTTAGGGAATAACATCACATGCACAAATAGCTCCTTATATCTATAATGGGATTTGGTAAGATTATGTTGACTACTATTGATGGTAGTTCTTTCACATTTTCAAATGCATTCTATATGCTAGGGATCAAGAGAAATCTATTGATAGTTTCATTCTTAGCCATGATTGCCTTGGTTGTGAAATTTGTTGATGATAGTTCTATTGATCATGATCTTTCAAATGGTGATGTCATTACTTCTTTTGTATTTTTCACAAAATTCAGGGTTCTTCCTTCCCAAGAGATAGTTTGGTTAGAGCTCCTAATAAATTGCAGCCTGTTCATAGTGATGTCTATGGTCCTATGTAGACACCTCCTTTTGGGGATCTACCTTTACTTCATGACTTTCAATGATGATTTCTCTAGGCATGCATGTGTTTATCCATTGAAATCAAACTCCAAAGTGTTTCTATGCTTCAAAAAGTTTTTACTTATGGCTAAAGTTCTATTAACATGTAGATTGGGCACCTTCCATTTAGATTTTGGGGGTGGGGGGGGTACATGTCTTCTGGTTTTAATGCATTTCTAATTGAGCATGGGATAAAATGTCATTGTACACTACCATATACACCTCAAAAAAATGGAGTTGCACAATGAAAGAACATTTCTCTCACAAAGATGGCGAGGCGTATGGTCAAAATCCAAGCTTTACCACATTGCTTCTAGCTTGAGGTTGTTATGTGTGCACCATATGTTCTTAATAGGTGTCCCACCAAAGCACTACAATCTATCACTCCACATGAGGCTTGGCATGGTTGCAAGCCATCTGTTGCTTATCTGCATGTTTTGGTTATCTAGCATATGCATTAGTGCTTGAACAAAAATGTAGAAAATTGGATGATAAAGTAGTGAGCTGTATTTTTGTTGGATACATTTATGAAAGCCAAGGCTATCATGTTTATCATTTGTATCTATTAAAAAAAAAAACTCTTAGTGCAATGTCAACACCGCAAGTTGCAAGAGAAATCATCACAAATATGTTTCTCATCCAATAAGAACTAGAGAACCAATTTCTACAAAGAAAGAAAGAGCTCCAACACTTATAGGCTTGGTTGGAAACAAGAGCACCTTTTGCTTATGTGGTGACCATTGAAGTAGGTGTACAAACAAACCCCAATAAAAGAGATTAAGAGAAACAATTCACTAATCATTTAGACGTTGTTGATGTATCTCGATAGTGATGTGTGTGAACACACTTAGGACCATGGAGGCATTTTTTTCCCTCTTTAGGATTTTTTTCCTCCTAGCTTATATATATGCCTACAACCCTAATGGGTCATTGATGTTTCTAGACTTCACTTGGTAATTCATTCAATGTTGTCTTGTGATCCAAGCTACTTCTTGTTCCTTATGTTGTTTGTGTGCTTGCATGGACCTAGAACTCCAACAGTTGGTATTGGAGCAGGTGGTGGCTTCATCTAGGACATCACCAACACCCCTCTGATCACAGTCTCAGAATCCCATGCAAGTTGGTGAGCATACTCAGGGTGATTACGAGTTTGAAATTTCTTCTCTTTTGAGCATTGAAATTTCCAACAAAGCTCATTTCAACCTCTTAACACATTATCAGAGTGCCTCTACAAACGTTGGCTATGAATTTAGCTTCATCCATGAGAGTCCACTCTAAAAAGAATCACAATCCTTATGGATCCCCTTCTTCTATTTGATTGGCCAAGGCCATTAGGAAAAAAAGTGAACCATGCATGGTCCTTGTAAGGATTCCTAATTTTTAGGGATTAAGCTTAATCTTGTACTTTGTTAAGGGGACAAAGTGCATTTAAAAGAGCACTTTTTGCTAAGCTGAAGTAGGCTTTTTTTTTAGGCTGAGCTAGGATCTTCTCTCTCTTCTACACAAAGAGATTGAGAAAAACCACTTTTCACCTCATCAAATCCGTCCATCTTTATGATTAAAAAAATGACTTTTCTTAAAAAGTCTCTTTTTCAGCTATTCTTTATTCAAAATGGCCCATATTTTTATGTATATGTCAAAAGTTACTTTTTTTAGTCTTGTTTTTATAAAAAATACTTAAAAAAACATACATTTCAAAATCCCTCCAAAATTTTAGTGCCACATCAACAAACTCGTAACTTTGGTTGCCCCAAAACATAAATTTTTGAAAAAAAGCTTATTTTCCCTCTTACACATTGAAAAAAGTCATTTTGACCTATCCACATACGAAAACACGCTTTTTTTCTTGCACACAGCTACTCTACAAGCGATTCCAGCCATCTCTGTGCTTCTTCCTATTTGGTGCTAGAGTTTTTGAACATCATCGTGCTCACATGTATTAGGAACATGACACCAGCACCAACGCCTGCTCCTCACTCAAAGAGTGTACATGTTTGTGTTTCAACAGAATTTGCACCAACAACTAGAGGTAGCAATGACAGAGATTCTCAAAATGAACGACATGTAGTTGGAGAGAAGAATATTGATCTTTGGGTCAATGGTGCTTTGTATCCCTTAGATCCAATGTCTAATGTTCATCCTAGATTCCATAGTATCTCCACATTTCTAGAATTCCTTGGTAGCGGTGAAGATGGATTGTTAGGCTATTGCAAGGGATTGTCTAACCATTCTACATCTATAGCAAATTATTGGATGCAACAATGTCATCACAACCATTTCAAGATACACAGTTTAGAAAGTGTTGTACACACTTTAGAAAGTGCTATCAAATCTTTGGATGAGCACAATAGTAGACTCCAACAAGATGTGGAAAAAAAGGCGAGCACAATTACAAAGTTAAAAGCCAATCTTACACAACTAAAAGAGACTCCACTTGGGATGAGATATAGGAAACCACAATTATCATCCTTTCAAGATCTTTCAACTAGTGGTGGAGCACGGAAGCGACATGTTTATGCACTTAAGTATGTGTTTCTCGTGTTTATTTATGTTAAAAGACTTTTAGATTGAGTTTCTTATTGTGCAGGTCATTTGTTAAAGATGCCAATGCTTCCTCAACAATGGAGGATCAATTTAAGTTTCTGAATTCTTGTCTTAGCAACAAACATGTGCTTATGATTTTGGATTCACCAATAGGAAATCACATCAAAACCCAAGTGATTAAAGATTTCCTAGGCAAAAACTTAGAAGATATTATTAGTCCTAGGGAGGTACAGATGGTATGGGATGAAGCAGGTGTTAGCACTAGAGCATACACTGCATTGTACAATCTTTTGAAGCAGGCTCTCCGAAACAAAGGTATTTTCCAAAGCATTTTTCCATGTCCTTAGAAGGTATCTCTGAAGAAGAAGATGACCAATGAAGATGTAGCCAATACTCTTGGAAATTACTTGCATATAGAAGATGTTATGCCTACATCCGTTTATCATTCATCTACATCAAAGAAAGAGTTGAAAAACTCATCTAGAAAGGGATTCATCTACACAAAGTACAAAAATATAGTTTTCAATTTGGAGAGGCTTCAAAAGGAAATGGTTAAATTTTACAAATCCACAATTCAAGGTATATCTATTGTTGTGATAATGACATTAATAGTATTCTTATGAATATAACGTTTGTTATTTGATGTACATTGTGGTTCCGAACTCAAGTTTGTATTGTATCTAGATGAATGTCAACTTATGAACGAAGCTATGGCCTATGCCATTATTGATGAAAGTGAAGAATCTACCCATCACTTTACCTATAGTGTCCAATCCGAGAAAGATATATGGTGGTTAGGTGCTACTGAAGTACCTAAAGAATCGAATGATGTTCTTACATGGATTTTCAATAGGACCCCATGGATCACAAAGGTGATAACTTCTCAAAGTCATGGTGCCAAAATCACTATAGAAGGCCTAGGTGATTTTGAAGTAGAGTGTCACTTAGGTGGAGGCTTAAAGACTATCAAATGCATGCTAGGGTGCAAACAAGGTGCATCTACTCTTTATCCTTGTCAATATTGCACACGAGGTTATAAACGAGCAAAGGGAAAACAAAACATAGATGATTTAGCTGATGACACAGATGCATCTCCATGTACTGAATGGGATATACCTTTAATGAGGTGTCCCATGTTAGGTACACATAATCGTGACATGTCAGATAAGAATTGGAATCCCATTATTCCATTCCCTTTAGTCAATGTCCAGTTATGCACCTTGCATGCCTTCATGAGAATTTTTGATAGACTATTGAAGCTCCATATAGAATATGCATTTGCCATGAAGCTAGTTGATAAATCTATTCAAGCTATAAAGAAATTGGAGGAACTACTTAATTCAATTGGTTGTCATGGTGGAAATATAACCCTAGTTGTTAAGAAAGTTGGAGAATCTTAAGATAGTTTGCAACAAGTGTCAATGATAGGGATTAAAGCAAGACATTTTTTTAGAAGAGGTAGTGAAACTCAAAATAATAAACATTATGAGTTGTGGAAAGAACTATGCATGATCACAACAGACAATGACTCTCAAGTCGATCTTTGTAATAAGAGAAAGAAGGTTTGGTCGAGCTTTGATAAGTTGGTAGGCTTAATGGGCCTGACTAGGTCTAGTTCTATTCAACATCAATTGTTTCAAGAGGCATTAGTGGAGTTCACCAAGTGTTTCATTCAATCTTAGGGAGAGAGCAATATAACACACTACATTGTAAGTCTATTCTTCTTCTAAAATTGTTCATTGCACTTACCTTTTTCCAATGTACTTAACAATTTTTAGCATATTTTATTTGCACATGGAGCTTATTTCATGCATCGATATGGGTCATTAGAGATTTTTAGTACCCAAGGAATGGAAAAGTCACACTACAAAGCGAGGGGTGTCTACTTCAAAAACACGCAACATGGTGGTGGTCCAATTAATGCAATCAAACTACATGGAGGAGATGTTTAATTGGTTTTATCGGACTATGTTCTCAAGAAAGTTTTTTGTGGAATGACTTAGGGGTTCAGAATTGGAAAAACTTGCGAGAAGGATGCAACACAACATTGCCAGTGAGAAATGGAAGTCATCATTAGGACCTCTCCATCATGCTCAGTGGCGTGCTAGGAGGCTACGAGAAGGCTCAGCTTGGAAGTAAAGTGAATTCATTAATTCCCATTATGTGGTAAAACCTATGATTATTGTAATCTAGGTTTCAATGTGTTATTATTTATATTATAATATTATGTATGTTTTTAAACAGGTTTTGTCCATTCTAGTGTGAACAAATAGGTTTAAAAAAACTCTATAAATAGAGAGAAATCACTTAATTTCACACTTTTTGCAACTCAAGAGAATGGCATGCACCAAGAAAATTGCAAGGAAAGATCGTGTGTTCTTTCCTAGCCCTCATCTAGGGACACAACGCCCACCATGGTTGCAACCCCCCTCCCAAAGACCCCAAGTGGTTCCGAGAGCACATCTATGCATGTGTCACATGATGGCACACCACCTGGGAGCAATCCATCACGAGAACATGAACTGTCCAATAGACGATCAGAGTGAGATTGAGATGATGAGCCACCAACAAGGACACCCATTAAGGGAAGAGCCAAGCAAAAGACTATGAGAAGGGTTGTATCAGAGAGCCATGAAGAGACATCACCAAATGACGAAAGCAGCAATCAACCACAATGGAATTATATGCACATTCCAACGAGCCATAGGGTGACACATGGAGGCAAGAGACTTCCATAAGGACAAGGGAAAATACCAAAAGAGGAGGAAAGGGAGCAAAGTCAACAACCACATTCACAACAAAATGTGCAAGATGAAGCTAGACCCTCACATCGTGTGCATCGAAGAAAGAAAAACTATCAACCACGACATAGACCTCAACGACAGCCTAACATACCTCCCAATGCAAGAGCTCCACAAAGAAGAAGGAGGCATTGCAGAGCTTTCATAGAGATACGACACTACCAAAAGTCCATTGAACTACTCATACCACGAAGAGCTTTTGCAAGGGTAGTAAAAGAAGAACTACAAAGATATTGTGCAGGTCTACGAATACAAGGGATAGCACTTGAGGTGTTTCAAGAGGCAGCTGAGGCCTACCTCATCTCCATGCTTGAGGACTCTAACCTATGTGTTATTCATGCCAAGAGAGTAACCATACAACTCAAGGACATTCAACTAGCAAGAAGAATTAAAGGAAATAACCAATGACTGTATATTGTACCCTTTGATAGGAATACTTTGCAATGTAATACAATGATTAATAGAAAATTTTGTTTTTGCCTATATGTTCTTTGTGTCTTTTTTTTCTCTCTCTCTCACTCTATCTTTGACTCTCCACCACAAGTGTAGGGAAAAAAAATTTGTTTCATTCAGTTATATATGGAGTCTTCAAAGGCTCTTTGTGAATGAGTTGAACCTACATGCACTTGCCTCTTGTTTTTTGACTAGATATGTATATCTTGTACCTACTATTGCCCTAGAGGTCATTTTCATGCAAAAAAAATCCCCAGCCATAGAAACGCGGGGTTCAGTCATGCAAATTTTTTGCAGGGCTGAATCCCACGTTTCTGTGACTGGGTGTTTGTTTGCATTCTATGGCCTTGTATATGCACCATAGGTATAGATGAGATGTTAAAAATACATAACACAGATGTTATTCACTCCAGGTAATCTTTCACTTGCTCACACTTCAATGTACACTTGATACCACCCATAACCAAAAGAAATTGTATAATTGCATACTATCCTACACTTTGGAGCCTTCATAAACACTAAAAAAAGACAAAAAAGCCCCAACCATAGAAATGTGGGAATCAGCCCTGCAAAATTTTTGCAGGGCTAATTCCCATGTTTCTTGTGACTGGGGCTTTTTTGGCCTTTTTTAATGTTTATAAGATACCACAGACCTGTGGAAGCACTTAGATGATGAGAAAAACTTAAACTTACATAGAACTTGTTGAGACAATGGTAGGTTCAATTTATGAAGCACATTTCATACACAAGACAAGACAAAATAGGAAAAATAGAAATTTGTATTATCAAAATATTTACATCATTTCTCAGCTGCCTTCAATTTCTCAACAAGTTTCTTTCTCGTTTGGAAAGATTGAGGCAGCTGGTCAGTCAATAAAGACCTTGATATTACATGGGGGTCTTGCATTCCCAGACCCATGGCAATACCTATTTGCCCTAGTACTGTTCCTCTAAAGTTAAGACCTAAAGTAGTTACAACTAAGGATTTCCTAACCAAAATGACACAATTAGTGCCTTGGGTAATTGTACATAGACACAAAATTTTGCTTAGGGTCTTCAAGCACCAAGTCATGAAGTGCCCATCCAGACTGTAGTCTTTATGTATGATCACAAAATCATCCTTTGGAAACTTTCCGATGTAGTTTGCCAAGGATGAACCACTTCCGCAAGAAGCTCAATCCCCACCGGATCTTGCCGCAAACTTGTCCAGCTCAATTGCTTCCTGTTAAGAAAGAAAATGAGAATTCAAGCTCTTAATTTGTTAACATAAATTATTCATTTATTTAATTTAATTACCACTTACATCATGAAGCTTGTCTTCTTCCACCCCTCTTCTAGGGGCATCAAGATCAATGCTAGAGTGGGCCATGCCGCTCTGCTTTGCTACGGGGGATGTAGGAACTTTCTGCTTCATTATCCTCTCCCGGGCTGCGTTGAACTCCTCCTCCGTAGTATAATTGTTGTCATCATTTAAGATATCTGCACAAACCATTGCTATGGTGTCTACCACATAATCTCCAAAAGGGATAGCCTTCTTTTCAAGTATGTCAGATGCATTGTCAAGCAGAACATCTGACATTGTGGAGAAAATACTCAGCCATTCATCTAGACGTAGACTGAATGCCTTCTCAATATCATAAAGAAATAAATTCCTCTCCATCCACAATGATGATGGAGAGATATTCAATTTCCACCTCTGGTAACGTGGGCTCAGAGGGGTTGAGATTTGAAGGGGGGCCTCCTCCATGCTTGACATGTCACGTAGTTTGTCCTTAACACCACCAGGGAAGTCTTAGTGGATTGTAATGCTTTCTTTTGCAAAATTTATGGCCTTTGGTTGGGGCTCATTCTTTTCCTTAACAAAGCCCCCTGTGACAAGGTTGGGGAGATCGACGGGTGTAGGTTCGGGCTCCTCATTGATGATAAAATATGTAGTTGCAATATAGGAAAGGTACTTTGTACCCATCCTCTCCTTTTTGTTAAGTTTCTTTATTAATGGCACAGAGTCATCTAATAAGTGCCCTGCATTGCCATGAAGCACTTAAGGCGCTTCATGAAGGTTTCATCACCTTTGTGTATGTAGAGTAAAAGGTCACATGGGACCCATTTATCATCATAAGGTGGTATTTCTATAGAGTAACACAAGATGTAGTACTCAAGGAACTCTATGATTTCCTCAAGCACATCAGAGTTCAATTGAATTGTTTTGTCTAGATCAGTGACTCTAGAATACAAGTGTGTTTGACCTTTGAACTCAGTTGATTCTAAGAACTCATTGAAGAGTTCCTGAGGACGTTTGGGTTGCGGGGTACTAGAGGTTAAGGCAGCCATTGCGTGTGATACTAGCTTGTGTGTGTGCTCTACGAGTGCTTCTAGCTCTTCTTGGTTGCAAAGGTGAGAAATGAGAGAATAAGTGTTTCCTTTATAGTAGTTTCAAAATCTTTAAGTGAGTGGGACCCATTTAAAAACTAAAATTGATATCTTCAAATAAAAGAATCATGCACATAACTCTCAAAAGAACTTTGGCTCATAAAAAAGATTGAACAGAATCATTAAGCAGAATAAGATACACCTCATCTACACAATATAAAAAATAAATTTTTAGAATTTTAAAATTATAATAAATTGCCTATTGATATATTTAGGTAGTGATGTGTGTGAACACTCTAGGACCACCGGGGCACTTTTTTCCCTCTTTAGGAGTTTTGTATATACGCCTATTGCCCTAATGGGCTACTTATCTTTGTACATTCTCTAGTAATACATTTTAGTCTTGTGTGTTGTGCTCCAAGCTTCTTCTTCTTTGTTGTGTTGTTCGCGTGCTTCCGCAGACATCTAACTCCAACACTTGGTATCAGAGCAGGTCGCCGCTTCATCTAGGGCGTCGTCGACACTCCTCCGGTTGGAGTCTCAGATTCGCACGAAATTTGGTGAGCATACTCAAGGTGTTTCAGAGATCAAAATAGCTTTGCTGTGTGGTGCCGAAATCGCGATCTGAGCTCATTTCAGCCTCCAAACGCACTATCGTAGTGCTTGTGTAGGCTGTTTTGTCTTTTTGTGCCAAAGGTATATACCTGTTTTGATTCGCTAGTATAAGCGTCTCGAAGTCTACTACAGGTTTAGCAGAACTCGTCTGGGCAGTTCTGTTCAACTTTTTGAGATACAGTCAATTTTCTGCATCAAGGTATTTTAGTCACTGGCCATGGCTAAAAGCAGTGATGTATTTCGTATGTTGGTTGTTGAGGAGAAGTTGGATGGTACCAACTACCCATTATGGGCTTATATGAAGCAACATGTATTGGTTGCAAAAGGACTGTGGAACATTGTGCGGGGTGTTGAGAGATGTCCTATTACACCTGCGACTACAGGTACTGCAAATACAGGTGCTAAAGCTGATGGAGATGGTGTCGAAGATGATATTCTACAGATTCCTATTCATGCTGCTGTTTCTGTTGCACCTACTTCAAAGCAAATTCGTTAAGATGGCAGAGATGCTCAAGCACATGCATTGATAGCTTTGTCTGTCAAACGTGCTATTATGCCTTACATTCGCTCTTGCAGAACAGCAAAGGATGCTTGGGATACACTTACCACATTGTACCAGGCTAGGAATGAGGTTCGTGTTGCTTACCTCCAAAAACAGTTGGAGAGTGAGCACATGAATGAAGGTGATTCTATGGACAGTTTTCTAACAAAGATCAAAGACTTGAAGGAACAATTGATTTCTGTTGATGAGGTTATACCAGATAGCTCATTTGTGCAGACTGTTTTGAATGGTCTTCCTGATTCATATCAGAGTTTTGCTTCTACTCTTCGATTGATGTTGAAAGGCAATCCAAATGCCTTGTCATTTGAGGAGTTAGTCTCTGTTCTATTACAGGAAGATCAGTCTAGTATCATCCACAGACTAAACGCATTCTGGTTAGCCGTGATATTGTTTTTGTGGAAGACGCTATTCAGCCATTGCTTTCATGTACTAAGGAGACATCTGTTAGCTCCAAAGACATGTATGATACTTTGATGCCTCTTTTTACAGGTGGACAATCTACTGCTAGTCTCAATGAGGCAACTTCTCAACCTTTGCAGGTTTCATGTAATGATGCAGATCATCCCATTTCTGATGCAGATTTACATGATGCACTTGTTGATGAGAGAGCTGATATTGAGGACGCAAAAACTATGCCAAAATGGTTGGTGCAGACTTTGCGTGACAGCAAATTAGATGCACCTTTGTCATATTATACTTGTTCAGGCTCTCATAGTGCCTCCTTTGCATCAGATTGCTATGCTATGGCTGCATCTAGTCGCTATGATGAGAATGAGCCTGTTTCTTTTGATGAAGCACAAAATTCAGAAAATTGGATGGCTGCTATGCAATCTGAATATGATGCTATAATGAAGAATGGTACTTGGTCTTTATTTGACTTGTCTCTTGGCAAGAAAGCCATTGGTACTAAGTGGGTATACAAGTTGAAGTGTAAACCTGATGGTACAGTTGATAGGTATAAGGCTAGGCTTGTTGCAAAGGGTTATGCACAGGAAAGAGGCATTGAATATTTTGATGAGACCTTTGCACCCACATGTCGTATGACTACTGTTTGGAGAATCTCTACACTTGCAGCCCATCATGGTTGGAATGTACATCAGTTGGACATTAAAACTTCATTTCTGAATGGTGACTTGCATGAAGAAGTATATGTTTTTCACCCCCGTGGTTTTGTGCATACTGAAATAATTTCCATTTCGTGGGTAGATTTATCTTGATTTCAAATGAAATTAAAATACCCTGAAAACCTTGTAATGGTATCCATTCACCAAGTTTACACATCCAACGATCATAATAGAATCTAATGTACAATGAACTACGATGTTTCAAGTATCGAAATCCTATGCCTGTTGCACCAATTTTACAAAGGTATCTTTCCCCTTTGGTGCATCCTTCTACAAGTCCCCAATTTTCACCTAGTAAACCCTCCACCTACTTATATCTCATATATTTTAACATGAACATTGTTGAAGTCCCTAGAATTGTGAATATCTGAAATAAATGTACAAAACAAGGAATAGGAACACACCAATGTAATCCTACAAATCTTGAAACTCTTGTAAATTTCAAAGAGTTGTGTATGTCCATCACCATCTTATGCTCCAAAGATGTTCATGTCCATATATCAAGTTGTGGCCACTCGAGCTTTAAAAGAGAATCTACCTTAATCACCTCTAACCTGCCAAAATCATTTGATGAAGAGGGTACAACATATGTATGTGTATAAAAGAAAACTCTCTCACATAATAGTTGAGCAGGACGAGCTTGTGGAAATACTATCGACCCAACATCTCCATGCAATGCTTGGAAAGTACCTGTAAGACTATGAAGTGGTTGTTCTTCCACCAAGGTAGAAGGAAATATGTCTGCAAGAAAAAAACTACACAACTTGACAAGGTATATTAGGAAATTTGAACAAAAGTCATTGAATACTTACAGTTGATAGGATATCTCATTTTGTTTGAGTTTTCCAATTTTATGCTTGGCATTGTGAAAACATGTTGTACAATGGCAGCAGTTTCACCATTTTTGAGCTTTCTGAAGCCTAATAACTTCCCTTTCCAATGAAGATCCAAGTTTTCACGATCTCTTACATGATGAGGACCAACAGCAAAGGGTTGCATGTACACCCATGCACCTTTGCATAACTCATGTCCTAACCAAATTCCTTCTATAGCCTTGATATTGTGACATTTTATCGCGATAACCTCATCTTTTGGACCTCTATGAAATTAAGGTTTCTCCATTGGATTTCAGGCTATGGAAGTACAATAGGAATTCAAAGAAGAAGATGCACAGAGAAAGAAATGGAGATGTAGGAGTTGCAACAATGCACTAGGGAGAGAAAGTAGTGGAAAGAGATGACGTTTTGGGACCTAGGTATGAAAATGTGAGGTTTTGGAGGGACAAAGTTGTATTTTGAGTTATTTTTGAAAAAGTCACTTTTTTCAGGTCAGTTCATGCATGGATTTTGATTTAAGAGTCAAAAATAGTACTTTTGATCCTAAACAGTGGTTGGGAGGCCATGAAATGGTGTTATGATGAGTTTTATAACTTTCTAAAATTTTTGAATTTCTGGGCCGAGGTAAGTTACGAGATTCCTTTCTCTCTCTAGAGGCAAAACCTAAACATAGGGAAATCTTGTCCCCTCATCTCCCTTCAGCCTAGTGATTTATAGGCTATAAACTGTGTCCACCACCCTCCTCTCATTGGTCCATCACTAATCACTCCTTAATCCAAAAGGCCCATGCAGGGTTCATTTTTTTCCCTAATGGCCTCTTTCTTTTGTATAAAAGAGCTCTTTCTAATGCAAGTAACGGGTCAAACCTCTTTTGGCATACTTCTACACATGTATAGAAAAAGGATCCTCTTTCACTCTATCTTATCATTCTCTCTCACACACACTCTCTCTCTATGTTATTCGAGAGAGAATTCCCTTATCGTCCTCTCATACCTATTCATTCTTAACTTTGTTTAATGCATGCTCCAACATGTCATGTCAAATCTAGATAGTAGCGGGTCATTCATAAGCCTACTAAACCTAGTTTCTTTGTGTGCATCTTAGCATTAGAAAGAGAGAATGGTATGATAATTTAATGATCAAATAAAACATGAAGAGTTTTTGCTACAAGGGATCTTCTTCCACAAGTTTTTGCATTTGAGATCAAGAGTTCTAACCTTGCATTGTTGGGAAGGGACATTGTTAACTTCAAACAACCTTTGGTTACCCCATACGAGGCCCTCAAACACCCAAGCATATTGACCACAACCCTTGCAATCTCATTGAACTCAAGGAAGTCCTTTGAAGGAACCTAGAACTGCATCAATCTTTTATCAAGAGCAAGTAGGTGATGGATAATGGTTTTGGTTATTTTCTTTCAAGAAAAGGGAAGGTGTGTGAGTGTAAGAGAAAGAAGATGAGAAGAGGAAAAAGAGGTGGTGGTGAACGATAGGGAAAAAAAAGAGAGTGGAGAATGAAGAGTTTAGGATGAAGTGAAGAATGTAGAAAAGTGAGAACAAAAATAAAAGAAGAGAGTGGAGAAAAGAGTGGGGAAGGGGAGGGAATGAGGACAAAAAGAGAGGAAAGAGGAAGAGAAAGAGAAGAAGAGGAAGAAAGAAAAATTGAGAGAAGTAAGAGGGTTGAGCTAAATTGAGATGAGAGGAAGAAAGGTATGTGGTGAGAAAGGAGAGAGTGAAAAAGGGAAAGGAAGGGAAGATAGAAAGTGCACGAAGTGAAGAAGGGAAAGGAAGGGAAGGGAGGAAAGTGTGTGAGGGAAAGAGCGGAAAACATGAAAGGGTTGAAGGAGAGAAGGATTGAAGTAAAATGGATGAGATTAAAGGTTGAAGGAGAAGAAGAGAGATCTTAGAGTAAGTGGAGAAACAACAAAGAGCGAAGCCAGTAAACGAGAGGGAAAGAGAGTAGGGAAGTGGTAAAACATAAGTGGAAGGAGTGGGTGAAGTGAAAAGCATAAGTAAAAAAAAAAGAGAGACTCTGTGTGTGTGAGAGAGACAGAGAAAAAGGGTGTGTATGTGTGCATATGTTGGACTATGTGTGTGTGTCAAAAAGAGAGTGTGTGTGCAGATGTGCTAGAATGAATCTGGGCTGAATTGTGTCGAATGTGAATTTATATGGATTGAGTGTGTTTCATGTGAGAAAGAAAGAAAGATATTATCAGAGAAAAAGAGAAAGTGGAGGAGAGAAGAATTGAAGGAAAAGAAGTGGCCGAGGAGATGTGAAGTGTGTAGTGTGTAGCTGAAAATGAGGAAGTTGACTAATCCGCAAATTCTAATACAAAAAAAAGGGATTTGAGAGTCACTCTCGTTTGAGCCATCTTGACACTCGGTGTGCTATTGCCACGAAGGGAAAAAACATGCCCACAATGTATGGTCACCTTTTCTTCCCAAATAAAAAGAAATTATAAAGATAACTTATGAGGACTTTTATTGAGACATTGTAATCTCATGAAGTTTTATGTTTTGGGCTCTTTCTTTCTCTTTTCAAGAATAATGAATTTTTATAGTTTTAAGGGAGTTTAGCGAAAAAAATGAACCTAAAGTGTTTTATTTGTAATGGAAGTTCTCATCAAAATTTGCCAAAGATTTTATATTTCGAATGGACATTATCTTCATAATTTTGAAAAAATATTTTCTATTTTAGTATGAAGTAGTTAGGGAACTTTGCCGATGAATATGTAGAGAGAGATGTACTATTGGAATACCTATCTTGATTCTAGAACACTACTCGAGGCAATTCTTATATGCGTTGGTGGATGTGTGATGAAGGTCTGCTTTTCCACTACTTCCTTGCGGACACCACAAAAACTCACACCCAAAAGCCATCCAAATAGGAAGGAAATTGCACGCAAACTTGTGGCGCTTCGTCTACACTTGCATTTTCTCTCTCCTTATGACCTTGCACTTCTTGTCCTTTTTCCTTCCATTGTCTTTGGTGGATTTTGGTGCTCCGATCCACTCCTTATGGATAAATTGGTGCTTCTTTTTGGTTCTCCAGCTCTTGGCTCATCATTTGACTCGTATGCAAGTCATATGGCATACATTTGCACCTCTACAACAAACAAAAGGAACTAATCATATATGAGTGGTGTGGGGGGAGAATGTCATTTATTTTCTATATATAGAGACTAGTATCAGACCTTCTTAATTACTAGGCCATGTAATTTTCTTTTATTTCTTGGGCTACAACTTTTACAGTGTAAGCAGGTAGTACCGTGGAAACTAGTATTGTGAATTTTGGAGGTATGGGTTTGAGATCTATATATTTCGTAGAAGATGATGAATATTAAACTCCTTAAATAATTTTCTTCTTGAATAGGATATGGTTTAGATACCTTTGGTAGCAAAGGTTCCCCGTTTTTAGTTTTAGATTTGGTGCCTTTGTTAGGCATCTGTTTTATGAAAGAGGATACTAGTGGCTATCTATTATCTCTTGTGGATTTGCATTTTTCTTAGCTCTCTTTATCATTAGATAGTTTTGAAGAAATTGCGCGACGATATCACTTTGTGGTATGGGTGGTTGATCTTTGGTGAATTCCATATACCTTGCATCTTATGGGTGCTTTTTGTTTGATATTTAGTGCTTCGTATGGACTCTTCTTACTATTTCTAGATAGGGTCTAATGTTTTCATCTCTTTGAAGTCGTCTTGTCTTCAAAAGTGGGATTTCACACAAAAATATCTTTCTCTTGGGCTAGACTATTGATAAATAATCGAAGCCATTGATTGAGGACCTCTCTTTTGAGTCAAATTTTGAGCTCGATCCAATTGGATTATGGTTTTGTTTATTCCAATGGAGGATTCTACTGCTTCTTATCTTTTTGGACTGATTCCTCAATTTGGGAGGTAGAACTTGAATAGAATATATTTTGAACTTTCCTTATAACTCCTATTCACTCTTGTGTCTCACTAGTGGTCGGTCTTTTTGGAGTACTCTCTTGGCTTCCTTAAACAAATTGTGTATATGGCTATTTGCTAGCACTAGACCCACATGATAATCTTTCTATAGTCCTTCATAAACTATACGAGAGAGTACAAGTATCCCGTCAATCAGCTCATGATCCTCTATGAAGTCTAAATGCATGCAACTGTTTCCAATGTGAATTGGAAGTTCTATCTATCTACAATGATTGATAGTGTTTCCACTGATTCCAATCAGATGTGCCTCTATAGGTTGGATATTTTCATGTATCCTGATGGATAGTTGACTTTTGTATTGTATTGCAAATTTCTCCTACATATACTAGCGTAAATCTTTCCATCCTAAGCCAAGTTTCAAGTACGGTCAAATTTAATACTGGGTCATAAATATGCACATTGGATCATTCAAGGTCGACCCATAAGTTTGTTTTCACTATTATCTCTGCTTTCTAATCCATTGTATTGCTTGACCTTCTGCTTGTTCTCTTATCCATTTTTCCCTTTTCTTCGTATTCTTCGCAACTGCAAGATTTTGAGGATCTCTTCCATTAAGCATCCACTGCATAGCTTCACCATACATCTTGTAATGTACTTGGGAAATACATCTCCTTCTAAGCAAGCTAGTTGGTTGGCATGACTATTGAAGATGGCATGAACATCTTGTAATGTACTTGGGAAATACATCTCCTTCTGAGGAAGCTAGTTGGTAGGCATGACTATTGAAGATGGCATGTATAACCAGTGCTCCATACCCTCATTTTTGTAGCTTCTTTGTGTGTTGTTCCTATGTATAGAACATAACTAAATCTATTTCCTTCAAGACCTTCTCCTTCATGTCCATGTCAAAGTAAGACTTTTGTTGCCTCTTGGTTGCATAGATCCTTCATACTTCTCGTAGTCATATTTTTTGGAATTTTTCTTATCCTTGCTTTTTTCTGAAAAGCACGATTTAAATTTCAAACAGTGAAAGGTGTACAAAAGCGTTAGAGAGGTATACTAAAAAGTTTTATAACCTTTTTGTCCCTTTCCTAGGGAAACATTTGTTTTTCAATTTATTGTTTTTCTAAAATGAACACCTTGCGGTGCCTAAAGGGGAGGGTTCCTTACAATGATGGATCCTTCTACCTAGATAGATTAGGGATTTCTCAATCAACCACTTTTGGGGAGTCAATTATAATGGCATTCCACAGAGACAAGGAACCGATAGCTTCAATGAGCAAGGCTTGTTTCGAGTTAGTCTAATGAGGTATCATAATACGTTTTTTAGGCACCCTAAGGTTAGGATGCTCTTACGACATGGAATGAAAAGGTGAACCATGTCTTCGCTAACATTAAAGCACCACTTAGGCCATAAGCGAACATCCAAAATCTTATTTTCGTTAACATTGGTCCAAATCCTTGAACTACCATAAGTGAGCATCAAAAATCCCCTTTTAGAGAATTTTCCACAAAACGACTACTTTTTATCAACAAGTGCCACAAATCCTTGAACTACCATCTAATCCAAGATTAGTTCAAATAATCTTGAGGTGGGGTTTCATCTTATTCCAACTTTTCCAAAAGGAAGAGACCAAATGAGAGCCTTTAGCGGTTATGGGAAAAGGAAGAACAAGAAGGTTAGCAAGTCATGCCCCTTCCACCATGGTAGCCCGACCCGAGTAATCATGTTTATGTTCCTAAATATCAACTTCGCCCGTGAGGTGCTATTATTGCTCCATGGATAGACCCTTTTTGTTATGATCCCCAATCGAAAGAAATTTTCTATAGGTTCTCCCCAAATTATCAACTTCCTTATCATTCGGTGTGCAACAAGATCGAAAGTAGATAATCGAAGAAAATTATTAACCACCATGGCTTGACATGCCAAGTTTATCTAGATTCCCTTCCAATATCCTAACTTGCTTTTGATCTTGGAAATAACCCAATCCCATCTTTGATCCATGGTGACTTAAGATCCTAATGGTATGCCAAGAAGATGAAAAACCACTCTAAATTTGTTAACACCCTTGGTCCACGAAAAAAATGAGGTTGGTGTTGCCGAATGACCCTAAATGTAGGTTTTGCATGGTAATGTTTTTGTCCAAAACCCTGCACAAAAGGTATTCAAACAATGCT
Organism: Ceratopteris richardii; assembly: GCA_020310875.1. NCBI lineage: Eukaryota > Viridiplantae > Streptophyta > Polypodiopsida > Polypodiales > Pteridaceae > Ceratopteris > Ceratopteris richardii. The sequence goes on from CM035411.1 coordinate 118,507,271, forward strand.
AGAAGGAGACGATGTTGTCAGAGTCATTATGCAAGAAGACATTGGTATCGTCTGCAAACATTCTCATAAGAATTTATTCTTGAAAATTTGGGAAAACAAGACCCCTCAACCAGCCAATTTGGGCATCGTGGTTGACCAAGCAATTAAGTCCATCAATAGTAATAGTGGACCTAGTTCATGGGATACCTTTACTTAGCTAGATTGATAATCTAATTGAATGTTTTCAAAAGCTCTCTGGGAAATTTGTACGAGCCTATGAGCTCTAAGCATTTTATTGAAATATTCACTTAGAAAAATAGAAGGTTTTCCAAGTCTTGTGAAGTGAAAACTCATCTATTTTCATACAATCATTTGAGAATGATATCCAGAAAGATATATTGGCTCTTTATGCATAGAAAGAAAGCTAAAAAAGTATATTAAACATTCCAAAATCCATCTTGGCTAGTATTGAGAAAGTTTCTTTTAACACCCATTCATTCTGAAGTAAGAATCAATGTTGAGTCATAAAATCATAATATATTTGAAGTCACAATCATACGGGCACATGCTTATAAAGTCTAAGATCATCCCAAGTTTCCAAGTGTCTAAATTATAGTTATGATGGTTTGGGAGATCCATATGACCACATGGCGAAATTCAAGAAGGTGCTACAAGCTCAACAATGGACGAATTCTTCATTCATTATGAAGAATTTGGACTTGGAAACAACCTTAGCATGGTTTCAACGATTGAATTGCAATCGATTTGCTAATATTGGTCAATGTTTGGAAAAAATCATAAGTGAACTTGCAGAGAGGGTGATTAAATGTAATACCTCCTCTTTGATCCATAACTTCAAGCAAGCAAGCAATGTGTTAGTAATGCTTGAAGCTAGAACATTCAAGTAATATGTGGATCGATGTCCAATGGCTGAAAGGCCTACCCAACCATACATAATTTCATTATTTTTGGATGGCTTGAGTAATGGGGGACTAACAACATTGGTATATGTCAAAAGGGTAGAATCCTTCGATGCTTGTCTCAAAGAATGCATAGACTTAAAGGATAATCTCACCATCGACGTAAAGATCCCCTTGACTTAATAAAAGTTCGAAGATGCTTCTAGTAGCATATCTTCTCACTATACTAATGTAGAGGAATCGGAAAAATTAGTAACCACAAAGATTAGAGCACAAAATCAGTCTGGTCCTATCAAGCTCAACCCATGAGAATGTCAATGCTGAGATGATGTCTACAATGTGGAAGTGTTCAACCGACTCATGCTTGCCCATGAGGAGGATCAGCTCACCCACAATAGTATTCTATTGCACAATTACCTATGCAAGGGCCACGTTTTTACTACCATATCGAGAAAACGTATACCAATAACAATGCAAATAATTGTCCTTATAACAGAAAAACGCAAGAACCTCAAAATCTACCTTATAGGCCATGCAATTATCCACCAAGGAAACAAGCTAGTGAGGCGCCAAGATATGCCCCATTCGAGGGACCTCCATCGGCTTAAAGACCATATGCATATCAAGGATATCCCCTACGCTTACCAATATTGGGACAACAACCACCCCAACAACAAAATTTAGAGTCTATAAATTACAAAACCTGAAGAAAACACAAAAGAGCTACATTACTAGTGACCCCCTCAACAAGCTTAGAGAACATAAACCAAGGCTATAAAAAAAAAATATGTCGAATACTTGATGTATGATAACAACCTCAAAGGGTATGAACGAACTTATAAACAACACTATTATGGAAATGATGGCTATGTAGATTCTTATAGGTCTCAATATGCTAATGTTATGTATGTCGCACCTAGATCTATAGCTCACACCTGATAGGCAATGAGACCTCTTGCTCCAAGAGCACCATGTTATAGATTTGGAGGGGACAATTTCATTAGGAAATGCACAATGGCCCAACGACCACCTCAAAGACCCTTGGAAGGATATTGCAACATATGTAAAAAGGCACATTTCTTTTGAGACTATCCTAAGAACCCTTCCAAAGCAATTTCAAATACTCAAACCAATGTGATCAAAGTAATTGAATCCTCTAGAAGTGATAGAGAGTGTTTGGTATCTTTGAAGAAGGATTTTTAGGAATGTGTAGAGATGTACAAGTTGACCACAAAGCCCAAGAAGAACAAAACCTAGCAAACGGGTAATTAGGATTGGAGGGAAGTGAAATTGACTCATTAATCCTTGAAGTAGAAGGGATTTTGACTTCAATATCTTTGTGCCAAAGTCCAAGAAACTTGTGGGAAGAAGAATGATAGGGAATATCCTCCCTTTATTGAATTGGATGCTTCTTTGAACCAACCAATGATAGAAAATGAGGAAGAGATGTGAAATGTGTTTGATTTAGGCTTTGAAATAGAGGAAGCCATTAGCCTAACCACACTTCCAAATTATATGGGTGCATGTGAGCAAAATTTTGATTTCTTTCGTACTCCCACACTAAGACATAAGCACTAAAGAACATCAAAGGAAGTATCTAAAACATTGAATGAACCAAAAAAAGCTAAAATGAATTGCTTATTTTACCTTAGAATAACTATCAAGTGTGGAAAACGTTATCCTTGAGCTCAACATTTAGAATATCATTGAGGAAAAGGAGAAGGCTAAGGACGAGACCACTACGATAAAGATACATGTAGAAAAGGTAAGAGCTTATAGTGAGGGTGATGAAGGGAAAATATGTCTTCCAATCATATACAAAGGCTACATGACCAAAGGTATAATAGAAACATTTGGAGTAGTTGGAATCGTCACAAAACAAAATTGCTAAAAATGGGGAAAACTTGCATTTAGATTAGCTATACTCAAATTGCAATTGGTGTATGGCCAAGTAGAATGCCCACTAAGGTTACTAGAGAATATACCATGGACAGCTTGTGGAGTAGATTTCAAACATACGCTAGCCATATGTGAATTTGGAAAGGTAGAAAATTACAAGACGGTATTAGGAAGACTCATTATGCACCTATTGAAGGTAGTACAAGAATGGGGAACCAATGCAATATACCTTCAACATTTGGATGCCACAACTAGAATAAATCTCCAAAAATACTCATATAGGGATGTTCCTCCTCTCCAATGCAATCCCATCCATAAATACGAAGATGAAACATCGGTAGTGTTAGATCATGTGACCAATCTTGGATCAATGAGGATACACAATTATGGAATTGCAAAGCTTCCTTGTGTGAAGAAAAGGGATTCCAATTCTAGAACCCATGGGCTTGTGAGGAAAGATAAATGCGAATCTAGCATGCATGCCACAAATATTTCACGAAGAAGGTTTTGAGCCTCATAAATGGATGGAAATATTAGCTACCCTAGATGTATATGTAAATGAGGAAGTGATTACTCTAGTTGAGCGTGCATATGAAAAAGGTGATATAATACTATTTATGGTAATGATCAAGGAAGAAGATGAAGAATATTATTATGAAGATTACAATAGTAAAAGTATAGTAATGGAAACTAAATTTGATTCAAAAGAAAAGTACATAAAAGAAGTTGGAGCAAAAACTACAGGGAAACATTTCAACATGTTTTCTATGGAAGAGTTACCCAAAGACCTAAATAGAGAGTGTGATGACTGAGAAGGAAAGGATCCAAGTAGATAATATTTTGAATTTCTTGAAATTTTTAGTAGATATGAAATAGAAGAGTGAATGATAGCTATTCAAATGCCCAAGAGAGAGGCACAAGGAGTAGCATATGACAATAAAGAACAAATAAAGAAACAATTGTAACGAGTGAAAAGGATGAGGAAAGATGCACTTTTATTGGAAACAATGTCACATTAGGAGAAGATCATGAATTAATGGGATTATTGCAAGAGTATTCGGATGTTTTTGCATGGACATACAAAGTCCTAAAAGGATTAGATGTGAAGAATTTCTCTCATCATATTCCTATGACTTGAGAGGCAAAACCTTTTAAGCAAAGACCATACACATATAATGATGTCTACTCAACCACAATCAAGGAAGAGATAGATAAACTATTGCCTTGAGGATTCATTTATGAAATCAAGCATATAGAATGGGTTTCTCCACTAGTGGTAGTGCCCAAAAGGATGGCAAACTTCATGTTTGTATTAAATTAAAGAAGGTTAGTTCTCGCACTAGGTGAGACGATTACCCATTGCAAATCATTGCCCATCTTCTAGAAAGAGTAGCAAGCAAGGAATTGTACAACTTCCTTGATGGTTTTTCATACTATAATGAGGTAGTTATTTCTTTTGAAAACTAGCACAAGACTTATTTTGCTACTGAATGGGGTGTAAATGACTTTAGGGTTGTGCCTTTTGGCCTAATGAACACACCAATCACTTTTCAAAGATTTATGTGTCATGTCTTCAAGGAATTCTTAATGAAGAGTATGGAAGTGTATGTTGATTCAACCTACCCATCTCAAATATCTGCTCACACACCTTAACTAACACATAGATTTGACAAGTTTGGAAAATACTGAGTATGCTTGAATCATGAGAAATGTTTCTTTATGATCTGCCAAGCAAAGACAATAGGACATATAGTCTCCAAAAATGGTATCTCTGTAGATGAGGATAACATCCAAGACCCAAGAACGTTAAGGAAGTGTAAGCTTTTAAGTTCCATTGTGGATATTATCATCCATTCATCCACATGTATCACATCATCCTCAAAACACTATGGTTTGATGACTCACTTTGAATGGAGTAGTAATTGACTTCAATGAATTGAAAAAGAGATTAACTTAAGCTTCTATATTGAAAAGCCTAATTGGAGCAAGCCAGTCCATATTCATGTGGATGATTCTAATTTTCCATTGGATGTAAATGGGCACAAGGAGCAAATGAAGGCAAATTAGACCACCTTATTGCATATGCTATTAGAAAATTGAACCAATCTAAGCAAAGTTACATGAATACTAAAAGAGAAGGATTAGCGATAGTCTACGTAGTAAAAAAATTCCATCATTACGTGCTAGCCAATAAATTCAGGTTTTCTGTTGATCATCAGACTTTGTTTTATTTGGTCAAAAGTCCTTGAAACACAAGAAGGCTAGTCAAATGGTTATTTTTGTTAATCGAATTTGAATTTGAAGTAGTGATCAGGAAAGAAGGCACACACATTAAATTCAATCACTTCTCAAGAATAACCCATCCAGAACCACCAAGGGTGTAGCTGATGAGCTTCTAGATACCTATCTATTTAACCTGGGAGTGTGTCCATCTTGGGATAAAACATTGGTGCCCATGCTTACACATGGACCAAGTCATAAGATCAATCCCAAGATAGGCAAAGAAATGGGGAAAACAAGAAAGCGTCACATTGTGGAAAGTATCTTGTACTTCAAATATTCAAATGGAGTACTATTTAGATGTGTAGATGATAGTGAGAAGTCAAACCCAATTCATCAAGCTCAGTTAGCTTTCCACTTGTTCATTTGCTTGTGGGTGGTACATCTGTGATTTCTAATGGATGATCATGAATTGTTGTAACAAGTATTGCATGAACGGTCTTCACTTCTACCCATTTGGTTAGATAATCTCTCGCAAAAATAATATACTAAACATGTGAAGTCTTAAATAGGGGATTAACAGGACCAACAAAGTCTATTCCTTAATTAGAAAATGCACATCCTCAAATCATGGGTCTTAGTGGCATCTCATCATTACGTATCGGATACTAAGTGTGCTAAAAAATGTCACACCGATTCACATAGGTATGAGCATCCGTGTGGAGGGTTTTCCACCAAAGTCGTGCAAATAGTATTGCCTTGATCACCCTACCTGTTCTAAATTTTCCTTTTTCCACACCTTGATGAGTAGTTTCTAGAATCTTGAGATATTCAATTTCATGGGCACACACTCTTAGGTATTCGGCTCTTCCTCTTTTGTATAAGTTATCTCTAATAAGTGTGTAATCTAGGCTTCTTGCTCTAAACTTTGTTGTCTTTCCAATTTCATCTCTTGAGGGAAACATCTTCATTCTTAGAAAGTCTACCAAATGTTCACTCCAATCTAGAATAAAAGATACTTGATAGAGAGTGGCATGTTCTACAGGTAGTCTAACACCACATATTGGGAATTCCTTGCACATCCTATGGACATGTGCTTCCATGGTTGGGTGAGTATATGGCTAATATTGGTAGATTTTGTAGGTTCTATGTTTTGAGTGGTGTTGCTCTAGTGCATCTACGTGTGCTAATTTCAACCATTTTTCATATTCTTCTTCTTCTACACAACAAGACAATACAGTTTGATCATTGTGTTTGTACACATTACCCGCCATTATGTGATATTTCTATGATTTTACCACTTCTTTACCTTTTGATTTCAACACAGGATGCTTAGGTCTAAAAGTTAGGATAGGCACAATATTCTTGGCCCTTTTAGGTACTACTTCCAAGTTGAATAAGTAAACATGAGGAAGTTTGTCTGACACTCCTTGCAGGGGCTCTCCCAAAGTGAGTCTAGAAAGGTGGTCAACCCTAAGGTGAGTCTTGCCTTTCTAAACCACAACTTCAAATTCATATTCCATTAGTAAGGGGAGCCATCTTAGTAATATGCACTATTGCATGATCTATTTTCAAGATAAAGTAATGGTTCATGATCTATGAGGAATGTAAACGTATTCACAAGAAAATAATATCTAAACCTCTTGATCACATATAACATACCTAATACTTCTCGTTCTTTCATGGTATAATTCCACTCAACCACATTCAATTGCCTACTTTCATAAGAAATCACAAGGTCAATGTTACCTTGATTAGTAGGTTGTGCTAGTACACACCCAACAACCTAATTGCAGGCATCCACATGAACATGAAATGGCTTGTTCCAATGTATTGTAGTCAAGATCAGTATTGAACATAATCATTGTCTAAGCTCAATAAAAGAGTTTTCACACTCATCTTTCCACTCGAAATTAGCCAGAAGTTTACATAGAGGCTTTGCAAAGATTGCATACATGTGGATAGAAGGTCTGCAATAGCCACAATGTTGCATGAAAGCTTCTACTTCCTTGAATATTTTTGGTCTAGGTAACTCTAAAATGGCTCTAAGTTTGTCCTCATCCATTGAGAGTCCATTCTTTGACATTCTATGTCCTAAAGTCTTTCCTTGCCTAACCATGAAAACACACTTTTTTTGGGTTCAAGCAAACTTGATATTCTCTATATTTGTCAAAGATTTGTTTCAGCTCAGGAATGTGTGTTTTCCTAATGTTTGAATAAGCATATAAGACATCAACATAGACCTCTAAATTCTTTCACAAGAACTCTATGAACACTTGACACATCAACCTTTGAAATGTAGCAGGTGCATTGGTGAGCCCAAAAGGCATCACATGAAATGCAAAAATTTCCCACTCAGTGGCAAAAGAAGATTTATGCTTGTCTTCTAGGGAAATAGCTAATTTATTTTAGCTAAAAATCCATCAAGGAAGTTGTAGACTTTCTCACCAAGTATAGATTCTAATAAGTGTTTGATGATACGAAGCTGTTAGCCATCTCTTCTAGTGGTTGTGTTAGCTTTCTTCAAGTTAATGCATACTCACAACTTTCCATTCTTCTTAGGAACTACCACAATGGGGGATGCCCATTAAAAAACTACATAAATCCCTATCCATTTTCTTGGAAATCATTCTTAGGCATCCATCCGGTGTTGCTAGAACATGGTTTTCTTGACACGATCACCCTTAGTTGAGCATGTGAGGATCCAAGGTGGGCTGGTAAGAGCATAGTTCCTAGAATCAATTTTAAGTTAGACTTCCAAACTAGGATAGGATTATAAACCCAATGGTTTCTCTATCTTTTCTTACCCTCAGTGCAGTGTGTGATTGAGTTAGATTCGGGTTTACTAGTCTTAGAATTCTTTAGATAGACATTACACACCTAGAAAGATATAGGGTCAATGAAGTGTTACGTATGACATTGAGTTGAATTCTCATGGTGGGAGGGTCATGCGGACCACCTTTGACCATTAAATTACCTAGCTTGATGTATCATGAAGCTCATGCACATGTATTTTTTACAATCTCTTTTAATTCACGTCACCTTGTCTCCATGTCCCTTGTCTCTTAATTGCTTTTTACATGTCTCTTTTTAGCTCTAGCTATACATGAGAAGGCTCTTTAATCTTGCTTTGAAGTAGTGAGGATTACCTATTCAGATTGTGAAGATAGGTTTCTTTATACTCATAAATATGATGCACATGCATGCATACTATCCACAAACACCCATGCATATGTTTCAATTTTGAAATTGTATAAGAAGATCCTTTTTTGGACCATTATTCCTTTCAAAATGGATTCATTTGTATGGTTTTCTTTTGTTCTAATCATATTCATAAACCATTCTCCACATGCATACATACCATCCACAAGCACCCATGCATAAGGATTAAATTTTGAAAGTGTATAAAAAGCTCTTTTTTTGGACCATTCTTCCTTTCAAAATTGATTGATGTGTATGGTTTTCTTTTGTTCGCATCATTCATGTTCATGCAGTTAACTTGCTTTCATACATTCCCATTCCCATGATCAAATCCTCAGATCTCTCCTCTCCATACCCAACTTCACTTTCACCTTCACATTTTGATCATATAAGCCTTCCAACACTCACTAGCTTCGTACACCCCTGGATTTTGATTAGCTCCACACATAGAGTGTATGAAGCTACTATGTGTTGGAAGTTTTACGTGATCAAAATGTGAATGTGAAGGTGAAGTTGGGTATAGAGAGGAGATATGATGACATTATCATGATAATAGGAATGTATGAATGCAAGATAAATCCATGAACATGAATGATGAGAACGAAAGAAAACCATACACATGAATCTATTTGGAAAGGAAGAATGGTAAAAAAGAGGAGCATATTATGCACTTTCAAAATTTAATCCATGTGCAAGGGTGCTTATGGACGATATGTATGTATGTGGGTCATGATTTATGAATATGATGAGAAGAAAAGTAAAACATACACATGAATCGATTTTGAAAGAAAGAATGGTTCAAAAAAATGAGCTTCTTACACACTTTCAAAATTGAAACATATGCATGGGTGTTTGTGGATAGTATGGATGCATGTGGGTCATGATTTATGAATATAAAGAAACTTATCTTCACAATCACAATTGATTATCCTCACTAGTTCAACACAATATTGCAGAGCCTTCTCACAGATAGAAAGAGGTAAAAGCAGATATGTAAAAAACACTTAAGAGACAAGAGACATGGGTACAAGGTGATGTGAATTAGAAGTTATTGTAATAAATACATTTGCATGAGTATCATGATATGTGAAGCTAGGAAATTTGATGGTCAAAGCTGATCCGCCGACCCTCCCACCATGAGAGTTCAACTGAGTGTCACACATAAGAGGATAGGAACAAATTCATTGATCCTATATCTTTCTTGGAGAATAAAGTCTATCTTAAGAGTTCTAAGACTGATAAACCCAACTTTAGCTCTCTCACATACTCCATTGAGGATGAGAAAAGATAGAGAGACCATTGGGTCTATGGGCCTATCCTAGTTTGGAAGTCTAACTTAAAATTGATTCTAGTAAGTATGCACTTACTAGCCCACCTTGGATACTCACATGCCCAACTGAAGGTGATAGCCTCAAGGAAATCATTTGCTAGCAAGTTCTGTGGATGCCTAACAATGATTTCCACAAATTATGGGGAGCGGGGGAGGGGGGAGAGGTTATATAGTTTTGTGAATGAATTCGGGCCCTTGGATCTGGAGAAATCAGCTCTCAACCCTAGGATCAATTACTTTTGATTACAACCATCAGATTCATCAAATGAATGGCTAGGATTGATTCTTCTTATCAATCTAGGATAAAGAAGAGGAAATAGACACCTTCATTATCCATCCTTGGATATAGGAAAGATCTTGACCATGGGATCAATGTTGATATAGAATTGGATAAGATTAGCTACAATTTTTGGAAGAACTTTGCATTATTGATCTTTGGCCATCAAATTAAGCTTATCTAATGCAAAAAAAACTTGTGGATCCTTCTTGCTTTACGATTTGGTGCATCTCCACCCTTTGATGTAAGCTCATCCTGATGGTATGACATGGTTGTTTTATCTTTTGCCATGTGACAATGCTTCGAGCCTTCAATTTTCTTAATCTAGAAAACTATGGTGATCATGAAACTTGGATTTTGTGCTCTTTGACCCTCAAAATATTCTTTGATGAAGATGAAACTTTGTACCACTATGTTTTCAAAGTTCTCCTTTAGGAATATGCAGAAAGAACTCCCATATGAATCTCCCTTATACACGTTTGATGTCATTTGGAATTTAGCAAGGTGGCATTAAGGTTTGTAGGGAGCTCTGATAGCCTTGAAACGTTTTACAAATGTGTGGGCTCATATGATCTTTATATATCCTAGACCATATGGCTAATAGAAATTCCTTTACAAGATTTTGTAGGTTCTAAGTGGGAAAATTATATTTTTACAAAATGCACATGGCATATGAATGTGCTAGAAAATTCATTTATAGGTGAAATTAAGGTTGTAGATTGCATTTGATAGGATTTGTGAGTACATAAATTTTCATGTGATTTTTTGATAGTGAAAATATTTCCCTAATCTCCAAAGTTTGATTGGCTTTGACTACTACCATGAATTTCCTTGATTTCTTCTAGATTTTACATGTGAACTCCCTTTGACATCCTTGACATGTATTGGATTTCTGAGGGAAAGCTAGCTACTTCCCTAAATGTGTTTCCTCTAGGCATCCACAAGTGAGAGAAGAGAGAAAATATTGACAAAATTCGCCCCCACTAAACCTGTGATTCATCTGGAAGTGCCACTCTAGTATCTTTGAAAAATTGAAAGTTCCAAGCATCAAATTCTTTTATAAGAAACATAAGAAAAACAGAATGAAAAACTGATCATATGCATGAATGATTAGACAACATGACATGAAGCAAAATTTGCATGAAATAATAAATTGAAATAGACAACATGAATATGCATGAACAAATAGGCAACATATATATATAAATGAATAGGCAACATTGACAATATGTAAAGAAAGCAAAAAAAAGAAACACTATGTGCAAGGATCAATATGAAGTTGAAGTTAATGTATTGAGTGGTTCTCGACATCAATTGCTCTCATCTTGAAGAAAAATGTGTAACTTTTTAATAAAGAACTCTACCTTAAATACGAATATAAACAAAGATTTAGGATTTTCAAAAGACATCTTTTAGCTTTATATTATTTTAGATCAAATTCTTTTGTACATATATATGAATCTTATTTTTCTCATATTACATGCAAGGAAATGTAACTAAACTCCATTAATGCATAATATATGCTAATATAGCCTGTTCTATATTCTTCTATGCCTCCTTAGCTTCCTTTTTCTTACTTTTTTTTACTGTTTTTTTGCTGATTATTCATGATTCAATGACTTTATGGTTACATTCACTTTTTTGGGGTGGAAGAAAGTGTAAAATTCTCGGCAATAGATGGTAGTTTTTTTTTGTGAGGGAAAGATTAAACCCCGATACAACGTACAACCATTTTTTGATAACAATGAAAATTCGTTTAAACTGCGATACAAGTACTGTGAAGTAGACTAAGGATGTTGAAACATGCAATATCAAGAGCTAGGACTTCAAAAAATATGTTTTCAATATAGGATACATATGTGTGTTTATATACAAAGGACGTACTATCGAAATAAACCTCCAGATCTACATGCCCTATCTTTTCATAATCCTAGATTATAGCCGATTTCTTAGTAATTACATTATTACTTAGGATACAATTTTACACAACAAGTAGAGAAATCATCATTTTCCCTTTTGACTCAAGCACTATAGATATGCAACAATGCAAATATTGAAATTGGCAACAAGCAAGAATTGAAAAAAAAAGTTGAAATGAACTTGAAAAAACAAAGCAACATGAACTTGAACAAGAAATGATACTTTTATTTTCTCCCCTCCCCCCTTCTTTTCATGAATATCTTGTTTACGAATCAACCTCCTTGTATTCATCTTCTTCAACGTTCTCATCTAAAATGTACTCTTCATTATCACGTTTCTTGAATAGCTTTATCCTTTTACTTGTAATCAAAGTTTTTAATGCAACACCATTTAATTTGCAAAGAGGATACATACCACTATTGTTAAATTTTGTTACAATGTATGGCTCAACCCACTGTCGAGTGAGTTTTTTATGTGCATCATATTGAGAGTCAAATGTACTATGATAAATGAGCACCCTTTCTCATCATTAAGTGTTAATTTACGTTGCTTTAACACTTTAATGCACAAACTCAAAATATCATCAGTAGACGTGTTCAGACCAAGGCATGTTTGACCATGCAAAAATATGAGATTGAATTGGAAACATCCGTTTTTGACAGTTCATGAGTTCAACATGCATATACACTATGGTACATGTGCATGTTGTTGTTACATGCTTTAGATATGCCTTTCACAATAGGTGGATGCCCTCTCTCTATTTTACCATTTGCCTCTGGATTATATTTGTAGTGAGAGAAACAAAAATACCATGATGCTCAAAGACATCTTTAGCTTTTCTTGCATCTAAGTCTCCACGATCAGCAACTACTTTCTCTATGTACCCAAAGCAACTTACGATGTCTTAAAGCAAGAATTTGCAAACATTGTAAGTGTTCATAGAGCAAAGTGCACATCCCTCTACATGATTATTTAAGTCCTCTCTTGCAAGTATAATATAATGCATTTTTTCAATATTTTTAGGCATAGTTACAAGATCTACTATCCACTTGTAGTGAATACAAGGTGGATAATAAGGATGCAAAGGGTCTCTATGTTTGATTGCTGAATGAAGTTCCCATGTAGAACATGAAGAAACATAGTTACTAATGTCAACATACATCCTAGGCCAATAATAGGTACTTCTAATTTTTTCATATGTTCCAAAACTGCTTTATGACCTACCCATAATGTCTTTCGATACATCAAAAAAGTTGTGGGAGTGCTTGGAGAGACTATGCTCTATATCCCCAAAAGCTAGGAAGATTTGGTTCAAGGATGATCTAAGTATTCTTAGGAAAGGCCCTTCTCAAGGGATTGATGATCACATATTAAAGGTTAAAGAGTTATAGATGCACTAGGTTCAATCCTTATGTCGTAGATGATAATCTTGTAGCCCACACCCTAAGTCGACTTACAAATGATGAAATTGGAGGACCTTCACAATTTTAGTATATGTAAGGGAATATCTTCTTGATTTTGATCAACTAATCACTCTCATGGTGAAAAAGGAGATTAACCTTAGTGGTAATCATGCCAAGGATAGTAAAGTGAAATTGTTGTATGTAGGTAGAGGAAGAGGATGAAACAACCGAGATGCTACAGGAGGATGATGAAGGTATAAAATAAAAAACGGAGATCAAAGAAAACAAGAAAATGCAATTAAAAGAGGTGGAAGATTAAAAAATACAAGAAGAGGTGGAAGATTTGGTGAGTACAAAAAACTTCAAATTGTTGCCTATCATAGAGCTCAAAGACCAGAGAATCAAAGCAATAACAAGAGTTATTGAGGCAAGGTAGCTATGCAAACACATTATCCAACCAAGGGAATGATCATTTACTTGCCTTGAGGTATGGTTAAGATACAACTCAAGTTAGTGAAGATGCATCTATGTAAATAACGGATGTAGCAGTCATATATCATGTCGAAAGGATGGTTTTAGTAATTTAAAGGTCCCAAGGACACATGCAAATAGGTGAAAATTTTTAGCATACCATTCAACATGTGGGAGATATCATTTTGGAAGGGAATCAAAGGGCAATGTTCTTATAAGAGGTATTACATGTCCCTAATATTGCAAAAAATGAGGTTTTGGTAGGCCAAATGGTACAAAAAGGCTAGCAACATAGAAGAGGACAATAGAGTTGGACCTATGGCATAAAGCAATAAGTCCAATCAGCCTGCAAAAGATCAAGGACATGACAAAGAGGATCTAGGTAAAAGGCCCATCAAATTTTACATCTAAAATGTTAAATAAAATCTGTGGAATAGTACCTATATGAGTGCAAATGTTTGGACCTCATTCATACTGATGTTTAAGGTCAAACAAGAGAAGCATCCCTTGTTGGAGATAGGTATTTTTTAAAATTCATTGAAGACTTTTCATGAAAATGGGATTTTTATTGCATTAGGACCAAATCAAATGTGTTCCACTACCTCAAGCAATTCAATGCACAATGATATTACCTCAAGGAAACTCGTACCATAAAGTTCTCCTAACTCCAAGAGTTTAGTGGCATTTACAAGATTCTTCTAAGTCAAATGACTTTTACAAAAGTTAGTGGTAAAAAAACCATAAGCAATGGTTCATGTGGTTCTTCAAGTAATTGCACATAATGCTTCAAATGCCTAGCCAAGTGTGAAGGCTTGACATTTACACCAACAGCTCCCCCTCAAGCCAAACATCTTGGCTTGGTCTTCTTCATCAATCCTCTTGAATGTCCTGCAATCCAATCATAGCTTTAAACCTACAATGTTTAGTACCATCTAGTGCCTTTGTCAATAAGTCTGCACATTGCATATTAGTGGATACATATGCCAATTGAATCTCCTTGCTCAATAGCTTCTCTCTCACATAATGATAGTAAACTTCTATATGCTTGGTCTTAGCATGATAGATAGGATTTGTTGGAAGATGTAAAGAACTTGTATTGTCACCAAAGATCATACATGAGTTAGAATGTAATCCCAAAACTACATATAGTAATCTGATCCATATGGCTTCTTGAGTAGCATTGGCTAATCCTCTCTATTAAGCCTCTGTTGAAGTTAAAGCAACAATACGTTGCTTCTTGGAAGACCATGAAATGGGCTTATCACCTACAAAAGAAAGATAACCTCAGGTACTCCTCCTGTCATCCTTACAACCAGCCCAATCTGCATCTGAGTATATCTTGATGTCCAAATTTGAAGTATAAGGAAAGTATAAACCTTGATTTTGAGTACCCTTGAGATACTTCAAAATTCTCTTGGAATCTTTCAAGTGAGGTGCTCTAGGTTTGTGCATAAATTGACTTACGACACTTACTCCATAAGCAATATCAATCCTTGTCAATGTTGCATAGTTTAGACTTCCAACTATGCTTTGGTATCCTGCAATATTTTCAAGCACATCACCTTCATGAGCACTTAAATTTTGGTTTACGTCCATAGGAGTGCTAGCTATCTTGGCATCCTCCAAGTGAAACTTCTTCAACATGTCATGCACATACTTTCTTTGAGTAATATAAATTCCAGAATTGGTATAGGCTAATTCAAGTCGAAGATAATACTTTAGTGACCGTAGATCACTAATTTTGAACTCTTGCATCATTTGATTCTTGATCTGCTTGATGCCAGTGGCATCATTTCCTGTAAATATGATATCATCAACATACACACATAGGTATATCACCTCTCAATTACTTCTCTTGAAAAATAGAGAAGTA
This sequence comes from Ceratopteris richardii, assembly GCA_020310875.1. Taxonomy (NCBI): domain Eukaryota; kingdom Viridiplantae; phylum Streptophyta; class Polypodiopsida; order Polypodiales; family Pteridaceae; genus Ceratopteris; species Ceratopteris richardii. The sequence goes on from CM035411.1 coordinate 118,522,764, forward strand.
TCTACTCTGCTCATGTTGAATCCTTGATCTTGGAGATAGGTCCTCAGCCTATGATTCGATGTCCTAGGTGCCTGTTTCAATCCATAAAGAGGTTTGCTTATTCTGCATACATATGTTACCTTGCTTGGGTCCTCATAGGCATGAGGTTGAGCCATGTAAACCTCCTCGGAAATCCAGTCGTTAAGAAAAGCATGTTTTACATCCATTTGGTACATATTCCAATTCCTTGATGTAGCCACACTTACCAAATGGTTGGCATTTTGGCCACAGGTGAGAAAGTTTCTCAATAATCAACTCCTTGGGTTTGTGCAAAACCCTTAGCCACAAGTCTAGCTTTATACTTGTTTATTGGTCCATCTGAATTTCTCTTGATTTTGTAAATCCATCTAGAACCAATTACCTTCGTTGGTTCCTTCATTGGCACTAGCTTCCAAGTGTGATTCTCCTTGAGTGCTTCAGTTTCTTCATCCGTAGCTTCCTTCCATTCTGCCTTGGTCTTTGCCTCTCCATGTGATGAAGGATCTTCAAGTGGTAAATCTTTAGCAAGATAAATGAAATGCTTGGTAACTAAAGAAGTGCCATACCTATATGATTGGCTTCTTGCTCTCCCTCTGTGATCTTCTAATTGCTTGGTTGGATGATTCAAGTATGTCCTCCAACTTCTTCATCTTGACCTTGCCTCTTGATTTCCATGCTTTGAATTCTTCTGAATTGATGATGTCCTCATCATCTGATTTGATGTCTTGAATCTAGTTTGGCTATTCTTGGTGAAACTTGGAAACTCCTCTTCCAAGTCATAAGGCAAATTTACTTTGCTGCATTCAGTTTCAAACCAAGAGTCATTCTCATCAAACACAATATCTATATTGTCCATAAAACCTTTGTTGGATGGATTATAGAACCTGTATCCTTTTTTATTTAAATCATACCCTATGAAGATGCACTTCTCTGGCTAAAGGTCTAACTTGCCTCTGATTTGAGATGGGATATGGACATAAGCAACACATCCAAAGATCCTACAATGATGAAGTGATGGCCTCCTACCATGCCATGCTTCATATGGGGACATCCCATCAAGTGATTTGGATGGCAACCTGTTAACAAGATAAGTGGAAGTAGATACACTCTCTGCCCACAAATAATTTGGTAACTTTTTCTCATTAAGCATTGACCTAGCTGTTTCAACAATCAACCTATTTCTCCTCTCTGCCACCCCATTTTGCTCAGGGGTATACCTTGTTGTAATTTCTCTTTTGATTCCTCTCCTGCAAGAATGCATCAGATTCATTTGAGAAGTACTCACCTCCTCCATCTGACCTTATTTTTTTTTCGGCTTCTTCTTGTTTGGTTTCCCGCAAGTGCAAGATACTTCTTAAAGCAACTAAAACTTCATCTTTGTGCTTCATAAAATATAAGATAGTCCACCTACTGAAATCATCAATGAAAGATACATGATACCTTGAACCTGAAATAGAAGGATCCTCGCTTGGTCCCCACATACCTGTGTGGAAAAGCTCCAAGTAATCCTCATGCATGTAGCCTTTCTTTGAGAAGGGTAACCTGTGAGATTTTCCAAACTGACATGCACCACATTTATAGATCATGTGTTGCTTGGATACATTAGATATCCCAAGCACACATAGATCTCTACATATTTTCTTTAAGGTTCTCTCACCAATATGCCCTAATCTTTTATGCCAAATCTCAAGCTCTTACAATGTTTGATCTTTGTAATTATAAAGTGCAATATTCCTTGTATCTTCAAGTTCAAATGTAAATAATCTACCTGTCTTTTCTCCTTTGGTAATTCTCTTGAATCCATGTTGGGGTCCTCCACAAATGCTCCATATTTGTTGAACCTAACCTGCAAACCTTTTTCCATGATCTGTCCAACACTCATCAAGTTCTTGGTAATTGTAGGTACATATAGAACCTTGTTCAACAGATTACTATTCCCATCAGAGGTTTTAACATTTCCTACCTTGACCACTGAATGCTTGGTGTCATCACGTGTTTGCACTTGGTGCTTTCCCTTGGGTTCCTCAAGGTTAGAGAGAAGAGCTACATTGATTGCCACATGGTTTGAACATCCTGAGTCAATATAGAAGAGATGGTCATCATTCATACCTTGCTTTGAAGTCATGTTCATAATCAGAAGGGAATCCTCTTGATTCTCTCTATAATTGTTGTAGTCTTTCCTTGATTTTTAGCCTCCTTGGTAGTTGTTGTAATTGTTGTTGTAACCTTGATGATGATTGAACTTTCCACTTGATTGTGTGTAGCCACCTCTTTGGAAACCTTTACCACTCTGATTCTTGAAGTTCCTATAACACTCATCTGTGATGTGATTTGAGAAACCAGAAATATTACATGGGGAAGAGTTGAATGATCTCCCCCCACCTTGTGTACCTCCTCTATCCCTACCTCTTGAGTTCCTACCTCTTCTCGCATAATTATCTTGAGAATTAGTACCTTCATCTTCACTCTTTTTGCTTTTCCCTTTCTCTTTAGACTTGCCTTTATCTGTGTATAGGGCAGAAGAGTTATTACCTCTTGATGAATCTCCATTTTTGTTGAGCTTGGCTTCATGGGTAAAGAGTTTCCCCATGACTATGGTAAGATCTGGAATCTGCATGTCCATGTACAAGTCCATGGCAGTTGTGAAGCTTTCCCATTTGTCATCTGCCTTGATACCATTGATTACTTGTCTCACAATTTGCTCCTCTTCAATCTCCTCTCCTATGCTTGCCAATTGGTCAGCCACATCCTTGATTTTGGTCACATATTCTGAAATACTTTGCTTGAGTTGCTTCCTTTGAGTGGTAAACTCAATCCACAATTGATTCTTCCTAGCCCTTGTGTTGGAAGAAAAGTATGATGACAATGTACCCCAAGTCTCTTGGGATGTTTTATAGTTCCTAATGTGTGAAAGAAGGAAGTGAGAGATAGAGTTAAGTAAGTATGACCTTGCTAATGCATCTTTTGAACACCATGAGTTGAGTCTTTCAAGCTCCTCTCTTATAGGTTGTCCTTTGCTCCTGAAAATGGGTATCTCCTCATCTCGTGATATGTATCCATAGAGACTCCTTCCTTGGAAGTATGTCTTAATCCTCAAGGACCATGCTTGATAGTTGTTCCTATCCAATTTATCAATAAAAAAGGAAAACCATCTCCCATTTTACCTCAAGTTGCTCTCATACCACTGTTGGAAAAGATGGATAGACACCTCAAGAAATGAGTTGGTACTGCTAATCCCTGCTTTGGACCAACCCTATTTTACTTCAGAGTTGTGTTTTAGGCCCTTTTAGCTTTCCAAAGACACTAAATAAGTGCTTGTGTACTTTGGAGATGATGCTTCAACCAATAAGATCAAAACAGATAAGTTTGCAAATAACTTATGACAAAAAAGTTGCTATTTTGGTCTTGATACCTACTGAATGTTTTGCTCCATACTCACAATACAGTAGAAATTAGAAAGATTCCTTCTGAGAATATCTGACTAGCTAAGAGAGCTAATGATTCCAAGTGGAATCACTTAAAATTATAGACTATACTATGAGAAATCACTTTTACAAGTAGAAGCTTACCCCCGACTTTTTAGGAACTCTGTAGAGAATGACTAGTGACCACTTCGAGATAATTTTCTCCCAATTGGCTGAATGAAACTTCTTCAAACTTTGAAATTTGTAATAGACATGGATCTTGTTCCAATGAGCTATAGAACATTAAAAATGGAGAGATCCCTAAGATATGAGCAAGACAAGTTCACTGTTCTGAGTGATAAAGATGAATGTAGATGTAATCATCAATGTAATGTATTATGTAACAATGTTGTACATGGTCATGGGCATGAATATAATCCCCAATGATGGTGATAGGAGTAGGCTATAGAGTGAGCCTCTCAATTACATCAAATGAACAACTCTAAGCTCAGTAATGGGAGCACTATGGCTACGAGATTTCAAGTGACTTTTATAGTGACTCTCTTCAAATTTGAATTTCAAAAATTCAAATGCACTTCGACCTAAAAGTTCTTCCTCCAAACAAGGAGATATTCCCTCAAGGAAATTTGTACCATAAAGTTCTCCTAACACCAGGAGTTTAGTGGAATTTACAAGATTCTTCTAAGTCAAATGACTTTTACAAAGGTTAATGGTAAAAAAACCATAAGCAATCTTTCATGTGGTTCTTCAAGCAATTGCACATAATGCTTCCAATGCCTAGCCAAGTGTGAAGTATTGGCATTTGCACCAACAAAATGGAGGGGGAGAATACTTATCTCATGAATTTTGGGATTTTTTGAAGGTCAATGGCATCAAAAGAAAATTTACATGCAAGTATACCCCTCAATGAAATGAATTAGTAGAGAGAAAGAATAGACACATAGTAGAGGTCGTAAGGTCTGTTCTAAACGAAATGAATATGCTGATTTGTTATTGGGGAGAGGCTATATATATAGATACATACATCATAAATAGATATCCTACATCATTTATACATCATTTAACCTCTCACAAAAATTAAAATAAATTTAGAGGGTTCCATTGCTAGGTAGAAAGCAAGGTTGGTGGCAGAAGGCTTCTCCCAAAGCTATGGGATAGATTATGATTAAATTTTCATCCCCATAGCCATGATGCCAACAATTGGGACTTTGATTTCAATGGCCAAATCAAAGGAAATGGAGTTTATATGAGTTAGATGTGAAGAATGGCTTCCTCAATGGAGAGCTTTAAGAAGTATTCTACAAGAGCCAACTTCAAGGATTTGCTAGTATGAGGTACCCAAATCATGGTTGAAAACTAAGGAGAACATTATATGGATTAAATCAAGCCCCAAGGGCCTAGAATGAGAGTTTATTAGATTATTTATTAGGTTTTGGTCACAAAGAAAGTGTTGCAAATCCATCACTTTACATGATGAAGCAAGGAGGGAAGATGGTATACATATGCGTCTATGTGGACAATTTGATCATCACAAGAAGTGATGTTGTAGTTATTAAATATATCAAATGAAATCTAGGAAATGCATTCAAGATATGTGATCTTGATACATTAAATTATGCCTTGGGAATAGAGGTAATCTATGCACACAATGACATCTTCTTGATTCAAAGAAAATTCTTGTTGAATGTGCTATACAAGTTTCCTATAAGTGGTTTTAAGCCACTTTCTTAGCCTATGGATCCCAATGCAAAGTTGGTTGCAGGTCAAGGAGAGGTTATACAAGATTTTACACTATATAGAAGCATAATTCATTAGCTTATGCTACGTACACTAGAATTGACCTTGAATATGTAGTAGGTGTACTCTCTTAGTTTTTGCATGCACCCACTCATGACCATCTTATGGCAGTAGGAAAAGTTCTTAGATACATCAAGCACAACATTAAAAAGGTCTGTCTTAGTTTTATGATAATGATTTAAATCTCAAAGGATATAGTGATGGTGATTGGGTAGGTAGCAAGGATGATCAAAGGAGTACGTTAGGCTATGTTTTCATGACAGGTACAACTCATAGAGCTCTATGAATCGACCCACTATTGCTCTTTCATGCATAAAGGCTAAGTATAGAGATTTAGCATTGGCTACATGTGAGATATTATGGATTAAAAAGCTACTTAAGCATCTAGAAGTGGAAGCCTAGGAGTTTTGTCTTTACAAAACATTTGAATCATCTATGTAGCTAACAACCCAATGTTCCATGAAAGGAGCAAGCACATAGAGGTAAATTGGCACTTAATTAGAAAAAGGTAATGGAAAAGGTGCTAGATATAAGGAGAGTGCACACTAAAGTGAAGGTTTCAAACATGATGATAAATTTTCTTAAAGGTGCAAAGCTTGGAGGATTCAAGGAAGCAATCAACATAAGAGGCATAGGATGAACTAATGAAGGAAGATGACTTGATATGGAGGAGGAGTGTTGGAAGTTAAGAAACTTTTCAAGTTCAAGAGTATGAAAACATGCTTTCCACATCAGCCACAATCAAAGGATATGCTTTCCATGATCTGGAGGCATCAAATCATTTCTATAATGGAAAGAATGTTTTTAGAGAAGAAATTGGTCACCTCACCATATGCTCGGAGCTCACTTTTTGACATGTATATGCTATTGATTGGTTAAAGAGGTTATTATGTGGCCTCTAAAACCTCTAATGAGGTTTAGTATTACTAAGAGTCATGGAAATGCATGTCCAAGCTACCACCTTTCTTAAGCACACCCTCTACTATCTATTCTCTATATATTTTGCTATGATTGCATTTTATATGCTCTATCACTATAGATGTTCTTGGCAAACCCATTGTTATTATAATTGGTTTTTTTCCTTTATTTTGAATCCATTTCTAGCACTTTTGGTCTTGTTCAAAAGTTTATAATTTCTACCTTTATTGGTGTAAGTCTCTGCATATCATAGCTAGGAAAAGATAAGAGAAATGTCCAGAACATTGTCTATGTAGTTAGCTAATACTTTGTGAAGAGATCAAGTAGTCTATTCAGATGCAACTGGTTGATGCATCATCTAGTGTGTAAATCAAGTGATTCTACTTTCATAGATAAGCTCTCTAATTTTGGTCTCATTGTGCGAAGTTTCATTCACATTCCCTCCATGTAGTCAAAGAAACAAAGAAAATATAGAGCCTTTGATAGAAAAAATCAAGATGCTAGGAGGGTTTGTTTGCTTTCGTTGTGCACATACGATTTTTTATCCTCCAACAAAAACTGCCCTCTTCATAGCTTCACATCAATGTAACCACTATAGGTTGCTTTTTACTCAACTAAGATATGCATGTCTCCAAGAAAAGGCAATGACCACTAGTGGACATGTGAGTATCATAACAACCAGCCCAATCATTATCTACAAAAGCATGCAAGCATGAGTGGATATCTCTTCCATAAAGAGAACTAAAATCAAAGTGCCCTTGAAATATCTAAAAACATGTCTCACTGCTTAGCAATGCTCAATGCTAAAAATATTCATGAATTGACTCAACTGGGAAACATATTGTATATCTGGTCTTGTGCTACATGCATATATAAGACATCCCACAACTTAGGGATAAACCAAAGTGTCAAATGCATCACTAGAATCTTGACCTAAGAACCTAAATCTTGTCTCCACTAGTGTTGAAATTAGTTTTCAATCCTCATAAGGACATCAAGTTTTGAATACTAATCAAGTGTATGTCATCAACATGAAGAGAACAAACTATACGATCCGCCCCATCTTTGCTTACATAGAGTGTGCTTTCAATGGGACTACGTGTGAAGACAGGAGTGTGTTTATGGATTTCATCATACCATGCATGTTGAGCTTGCTTAAGACCATACAAGACTTTATACAAGCAAAAGATCATATGCTCTTTCCTTTTACGAGAAATACAAGAAATTTCTCCTCATAAATTTCTTTCTTCCAAATTACCATTGAAGAAATTTGTTTTTATGTCCTACTGATGTACTTTTCAATCTCATTAGGCAGCCAATGTAACCATGGTATGAATGGTAGTCACGTGTCAAGTAGGCAAGAATGTTCCCACATAGTAAATGCTATATTGAGGCACTTATCCTTTAGCATGGCACTCATCCAATGTGGATCCTCATGTGCATATTCAAAATTGAGTGGATCTTCATTACATGTTTTTGCAATAAGGGAATAATCCACAAAGTTATTTGATGCATCATGTATTATTTCCATTGTTCTACCAAAATATTCACCTTGCATGGCACTAGTTCTATTGGTAAAGAAAAATGATAGGTCTTTGAAGATGTGTATCAACTATTGCGAACTGAAGAATATTGTTTGTCCAACATAGATATCCTATACCCCACCTAGATAATCTTTTAGATATTCTAGGTTGAACAACTGTATTCAATAAGATAATTGTTCTACCAAGTAAAGCTGCACTCAACTCCCTATCCAAAAAAGTTTTTTTCACCAATTTGGCATAGTTTGTAAACTCTTGATAGACATGTATTATTATGTAACACACCACCAACATGTATATCATGTTTGGCTAGAATTTCATGCTCCTTGTCAATGATATTCGCAAAACAATTCTTAGCCATATGTGGTCAGAAATTTCCATTAGTTCTAACCATGTTTTGCTGGAAAATAACATCCATGTTTGACTAGAAATTCTATGCATTTTTAGCTCTCTTTTTTGGGATAATTTTTCATTTTGAACCTCACTTGGATGGTCTACATGGCCATATAGAAGCCCACCAGTTTGCAAAGGAATCATGAGTGTATCAAACACATCATATGAGCTAACTATTGATTATTTTTTGCATTCAAGGAGAGGGAAAACTAAACTTTCAACAAATATCGCATCTTGAATAACAATATTTGTGTTCATCAATGGATGGTACAAATGCTATCCCTTACCTTCAACACTATAACCAACAGATATGGAGTTCTTTGCTTTGTCATCAAGTTTGTGACATTGTTGTGATAGCACAAGAGCATATGCGAAATAACCAAACATGTGCATATGACTAGCCATAGTTTTAAGTCCATTATAAGACTCATAAGGGTTGATGACTCTCAATGCTTTTGTAGGGTAGTGATTCAATACATAGTTTGTACATGATTGCTTCGATCCAAAAGGTGTTAGGAAGGTGATTTTCTTTAACCATACATCATGCCATTTTAAGGAATTTTCTATTTTTATGCTCTATAAAACCATTTTCTTTTTAAGTTTATATGAAATCTTACATTGATTTGAATTTCCCCTTTCATGAAGAAAAGCACTAAACTCATGTGACATGTATCCATCGCCACGATCTCTACATAGACTCGGAAGCTTGTTTTCATAAGAAATTTTAGCCATATCTAAACATGCTTTGAAGCAACAAAATATCACATTATTTTCTTTAATAAGATACACCCATATTGGGAGTAGAAGCATCAATGGATGTAACAAAATATACATGTTTTGCAAAAGATGGAATCTTGATGAAACCACATACATCACTATGAACAAGGTGTAATTCTCTTGTAGTACTTGTATCAATATATTTTGGAAAAGAAGCATGATGTATTTTCCTAAGAATGAAAACTTGACGTGCATGCTTTTCAATAGAATCATTTGTTTACAAAACAATAACCATGTCTTTCTCTTAGAATTAAATCAGACTATTAAAGTTCAAGTGACCAACACAAGCATGCAATGCTCCATTTCAGCCATGGAGGAAGTATGATCAAGTAGGGCTTTAAGGAATCCCCTATATATGTATCCAAGTGATATATACCATTTCATAATTTATTAGATATCACAATTGTTGGGAAAGATGGATGGACACCTCAAGAAATGAGTTGGTACTACTAATCCCTACTTTGTACCAGCCCTATTTTAGTTCAGAGTTGCGTTGTAGGCCCTTTTAGCTTTCCAAAGACACTAAATAAGTGCCGATGTACTTTGGAGATGATGCTTCAACCAATAAGATCAAAAGAGATAAGTTTGCAACTAACTTATGACCAAAACGTTGCTATTTTCGTCTTAATACCTGCTGGAAGTTTTGCTCACTACTCACAATACAATCGCAATTAGAAAAATTCCTTCTAAGAATATCTAAATAGTTTAGAGAGCTAATGATTCAAAGTGGAATCACTTAAAATGATAGACTATAATCTGAGCAATCACTTTAACAAGTAGAAGCTTAACCTCAGCTTTTTAGGAACTTTGCAGAGAATGACCAATGACCACTTCGAGATGATTTTCTCCCAATTGGCTGTATGAAACTTCTTCAAACTTTGAGTGCTTGTAATAGACTTTTCACTTGTTCCAATGGGCTATAGATGGAGACATCACTGAGATATGAGCAAGACAAGTTCACTGTTCTGAGTGACAATGACAGAGATGAATGTAGATGTAATCATCGATGTAATGTATTATGTAACAATGTTGTTCATTATTGGCATGAATATAATGCCCAATGATGGTGATATAAGTAGGCTATAGTGTGAGCCTCTCAATTACATCAAATGATCAACTCTAAGCTCAGTAATGGGAGCACTATCGCCGTGAGATTTCAAGTGACTTTTATAGTGACGCTCTTCAAATTTGAATTTTGATATTCAAATGCACTTCCACCTAAGAGTTCTTCGTCCAAACAAGGAGATATTCCCTCAAAGATACCATAAAGTTCTCCTAACTCCACGAGTTTAGTGGCATTTATAAGATTCTTCTAAGTCAAATGACTTTTACAAAAGTTAATGGTAAAAAAACCATAAGGAATGGTTCATGTGGTTCTTCAAGCAATTGCACATAATGCTTCCAATGCCTAGCCAAGTGTGAAGGCTTGGCATTTGCGCCAACAACTCCCCATCAAGACAAACATCTTGGCATGGTCTTCTTCATCAATCCTCTTGAATGTCTTGCAATCCAATCATAGCTTTAAACCTGCAACGTTTAGTACCATCTAGTGCCTTTGTCAATAAGTTTGCACATTGCATTTAGTCGATATATATTCCAATTGAATCTCCTTGCTCAATAGCTTCTCTCTCACATAATGATAGTGAACTTCTATATGCTTGGTTGTAGCATGATAGATAGGATTTGTAGCAAGATGTAAAGAACTTGTATTGTCACCGAAGATCATAGGTGAGTTAGAATGTAATCCCAAAATTGAATATAACAATCTAATCCATATGGCATCTTGAGTAGCATTGGCTAATCCTCTGTATTCAGCCTCTATTGAAGATGAATCAACAATAGGTTGCTTCTTGGAAGACCATGAAATGGGCTTATCACCTACAAAAGAAAGATAACCTGAGGTACTCCTCCTGTCATCCTTATAACCTGCCCAATCTGCATCTAAGTATATGTTGATGTCCAAATCTGAAGTAAAAAGGAAAGTATAAACCTTGATTTTGAGTACCCTTCATATACTTCAAAATTCTCTTGGCAGCTTCCAAGTGAGGTGCTCTAGGTTTGTGCATAAATTGACTTAAGACACTTACTCCATAAGCAATATCAATCCTTGTCAATGTTGCATAGTTTAGACTTTCAACTATGCTTCAGTATCTTGCAATATTTTCAAGCACATCACCTTCATGAGCACTTAATTTTTGGTTTACCTCCATAGGAGTGCTAGCTAACTTGGCATCCTCCAAGTGAAAGTTCTTCAATATGTCCTACACATAATTTCTTTGAGTAATATAAATTCCAAAATTGGTATAGACTAACTCAAGTCCAAGGAAATACTTTAATGACCCTAGATCACTAATTTTGAACTCTTCTATCATTTGATTCTTGATCTTCTTGATGCCATTGGCATCATTTCCTGTAAATATGATATCATTAACATACATGCATAGCAATATCACCTCTCAATTACTTCTCTTGAAAAACAGATAAGTATCTGGTTTGCTCATGTTGAATCCTTGATCTTGGAGATAGGTAGTCAGCCTATGATTCCATGCCCTAGGTGTCTGTTTCAATCCATAAAAACCTTTGTTTAGTTTGCACACATATTTTACCTTGCTTGGGTCCTCATAGCTAGGAGGTTGAGCCATGTAAACCTCCTCTAAAATCTTGTCATTAAGAAAAGCATTTTTTACATCCAATTGGTACATATTATAATTCCTTGATGCAGCCACACTTACCAATACCCTGATGGTTGGCATTTTGGCTACAGATGTGAAAGTCTCTTCATAACCAACTCCTTGGGTTTTTGTAAAACCCTTATCCACATGTCTAGCTTTATACATAATTATTGATCCATCTAAATTTTTCTTGATTTTGTAAATCCATCTAAAACCAATTACCTTCATTGGTTCCTTCTTTGGCACTAGCACCCAGTGATGGTGATAGGAGTAGGCTATAGTGTGAGCCTCTCAATTACATCAAATGATCACCTCTAAGCTCAGTAATGGAAGCACTATGGCCACAAGATTTCAAGTGACTTTTATAGTGAATCTCTTCAAATTTTAATTTTGAAATTCAAATGCACTTCCACCTAAAAGTTCTTCCTCCAAACAAGGAGATATTCCCTCAAGGAAACTCGTACCATAAATTTCTCCTACCTCCACGAGTTTAGTGGCATAAACAATGGTCCATGTGGTTCTTCAAGCAATTGCACATAATGCTTCCAATGCCTAGCCAAGTGTGAAGGCTTGGCATTTGCACCAACAACAATAGTATCACCAATTTTGAATTCATGAATGATACACTTATAATAAAAAAAGTGTACATGAAGTCCAACTTTGGCAATCAAAGGAACAAAAATCAAGTTCTTCTTGGTATTGGGTACATATTATTCAATTCTCAAGAGAATCATATCTCCATTTGCAGCCAAAAGCTCAATTTTCCTACTCCAATTATAGGATAAGAGGCATTTCTTTCACACACCACATTTCCTCTTTTGCATACAAAAAAACTTTTACATGAAGTTTTGTGCTTTGAAGCACCACTATCAAAGAACCAATTTGAATCAGCCTCACTCAGAACCATACATTTGGAATGCAATGATGCATCATAATGAAATGTGACCAGACATGCCTAAAAATTTTGATCCATGTAGGCTTCATCACTATTTGAAGCTAAAGAATTTTTAAAAATAGATATGTGAGATTCCTTCTTCTTTTCATTGTGTTAGAGAAGGTTTCTACACTCGGCAATAGCATGATGAGTCTTTTGACAATGTGTATCTCTTCTTCTTTTGAAAATTAGCATCATTAGAGGAATTAGTGGAAGTCCAAGGTTAAGGATTTGGTTTTTGCTGATATATTTAGGTAGTGATGTGTATTCACACTCTAGGATTCCCGGGGCACTTTTTTCCCTCTTTAGGAGGTTTTTTTTCCCCCGGCTTGCATATACGCCTATTGCCCTAATGGGCTACTTACCTTTGTACATTCTCTAGTAATACATTCAGTATTGTGTGTTGTGCTCCAAGCTTCTTCTTCTTCCTTGTGCTGTTTGCGTGCTTCCATAGATGTCTAACTCCAATAATTGGTATCAGAGCAGGTTACCACTTCATTTAGGGCGTTGTCAACACCTCTCCGATTGCAGTCTCAGAATCGCGCGGATTTTAGTGAGCATACTTAGCGTGTTTTCGAGATCAAAACCGCTTCGCTCTGTGGTGTCGAAATTGCGATCTGAGCTTGTTTTGGCCTCTGAATGCACTATCATAATGCTTGTGCAGGCTATTTTGTCTTTTTGAGCCAAAGATATATACTAGTTTTGGTTCGCCAGTATAAGTGTCTCAAAGTCTACTATAGGTCTAGTAGAATTCGTCTAGGTAGTTGTGTTCAACTTTTTGAGATATAGTCAATTTTCTACATCAAGGTATTTTTTTCACTAGCCATGGCTGAAAGCAGTGATGTACTCCATATGTTGGCTGTTGAGGATAAGCTGGATGGCACCAACTATCGGTTATGGGCTTATATGATGCGACATGTATTGGTTGCAAAAGGATTGTGGAAAATTATGCACAGTGTTGAAAAACGTCCTATCATACCTGCAACTGTTACAACTACAGGTACTGAAGCTCATGCAGATGGTATCAAAGATGATGATATTCTGCATATTCCTGTTCATGCTACAGTTTTTGCTGCACCTACTGTAGAGAAAAGTTGTTGGGATGGCAGAGATGCCTAGACACATGCATTGGTAGCTTTGTCTGCCAAACATGCCATTATTCCTCACATTCTCTCTTCTAGAATAGCTAAGGATGCTTGGGATACACTTACCACATTGTTCCAAGCTAGGAATGAGGCCCGTGTTGCTTATCGCCGAAAACAGTTGGAGAGTGAGCACACGATTGAAGGTGATTCTATGGACAATTTTCTAAGAAAGATCAAAGACTTGAAGGAACAGTTGATTTCTGATGATGAGGTTATACCAGATAGCGTATTTGTGCAGACCGTTCTAAATGGTCTTCCTGATTCATATAAGAGTTTTTCTTCTACTCTTCGATTGATGATGAACGAAAATTCTAATGCCTTGTCATTTGATGAGTTAGTCTTTGTTCTGTTGTAGGAATATTAGTCCAGGCAGAATAGGTCCATTATGTGTGTTGCAGATCAAGCTTTCCTGGCTAGTCAGAAGGGCAAACAAAAATGGAGCTCTTCAACTAGTAAGCAAAAATTTGCAAATGCTGCACATTCAAAGAAGGAAGATAAAGATGAGAAGAAATCAGAAAAGCAGAAATTGTTTTGCAAGTACTGTAAAGGGAACGATCATATCATAAAAAACTGTCCAAAATTGGCTGCAAAAGAGGCAAAGAAAAGGGAGGCTAGAATGGTTGTTGCAGAGGCCTGTACACTGAAAATAGAGTTTGCAAATCTTGTGCAAGAAGAAGAATGGCGTTTACCACTGTTTGTAGTTTTGACCCATCTTCACATGAGCAATGCATGTGTGCAGTAGACTCAGATGTTTGCCAGTACTTTGATAGTGGGGCAACCAAACACATTACCTCGCAGTGTAGTTTCTTTTCTTCACTCGAGCCTACCGCTATAGAGAATACTATTACATGCGCCAAAAACTCCTCTTATCCTGTTATGGGAGTTGATAAGATCATTTTGACTACTGCTAATGGTAGTTCTTTCACTTTGTCAAATGCTTTGTTTATGCCACGGATCAAGAAAAATCTGTTATCAGTTTTTGCATTAGCCAAGATTGGCTTGGTTGTGAAATTTGTTGATGACAGGTGTACATTTCATGATCTGTCAAATGGCGACGTGATTATTGCTTCTCGCATTTTATGTCATGGGTTGTATAAGCTCATAGACTATGAAAGATATGTGAATGATTCAGCATGTGCAGTACATGATTCTTAGGCTATGTCAGATGCAAAGTTTTGCCATGCATGCGTTGCTCATCTGAATTTTGCTAGTTTGCTATGCGTGCAGAAATCTAAAATGGTTTCCTCTTTGCCCAAACTTGAGGAACCTAGAAAACATGTTTATGAAGGCTATATTTTGGGCAAAATGTAGCGTTCCTCATTTCCAAAATATGGTTTAGTTCGGGCTACTAAAAAATTATAGCTTGTACATAGTGATGTCTATGGTCCTATGCAGACACCTTCTTTTGGAAATTATCTTTACTTCGTGACTTTTGTTGATGAATTTTTTACACATGCATGGGTATATACATTGAAGGCAAAGTCCGAAGTGTTTATGGGCTTCAAACAGTTTATGGTTTTGGCTGAAAATCTCTCAGCATGTAAAATGGGCACACTCCATTCTGATCGATGGGGGGAATATATGTCTTCTGATTTTAATGCATTTTTGGTTGAATGTGGGATAAAACACCAGTGTATAGTGCTGTACATACCTCAAGAGAATGGATTTGCTGAAGAAAAGAATAGGTCACTCATGGAGATGGTGAGGTGTATGGTCAAGAGTCAAGCTTTACCACATAATTTCTAGCTTGAGGCTGTCATGTGTGCAGCATATGTACTTAACAGGTGTCCCACTAAAGCACTACATTCTATCACTCCATATGAGGCTTGGCATGATCGCAAGCCATCTGTTGCTCATCTGCATGTTTTTGGTTTTTTGGCATATGCATTAGTGCTTGAACAACACTGCAAAAAATTGGATGATAAAATAGTAAAATGTATTTTTGTTGGGTACAGTTCTAAAAGTAAAGGCTATCATTTGTATCATTCACAGACTAAACAGATTTTGGTTAGCCGTGATGTTGTTTTTGTGGAAGATGCTAGTCAGCCATTTCTTTCATGTACTAAGGAGACATCTGTTAGCTCCAAAGAAATGTATGATACTTTGATGCCTCTTTTTACAGGTGGACAGTCTAGTGCAGGTCCTAATAAGGCAACTTCTCAGCCTTTGCAAGTTTCAGGTGATGATGCAGATCATTCGATTTCTGATGCAGATTTACATGATGCACTTGTTGATGAGAGAGCTCCTATTAAGCAGACAAAAACTATGCCAAAATGGCTGGTGCAGACTTTGCGTGACAACAAATTAGATGAACCTCTGTCATATCATACTCGTTTAGGCTCTCAAAGTGCCTCTTTTGCATCAGATTGCTATGCTATGGTTGCATCTAGTCTCTGTGATGAGAATGAGCCTGTTTCATTTGATGAAGCACAAAATTCAAAAAATTGGATGGCTGCTATGCAATTTGAATATGATGTTATAATGAAGAATGTTACTTGGTCTTTATGTGACTTGCCTCCTGGCAAGAAGGCCATTGGCACTAAGTGGGTTTACAAGCTGAAGCATAAGCCTAATGGAATAATTAATAGGTATAAGGCTACGCTTGTTGCAAAGGGTTATGCGTAGGAAAGAGGCATTGATTTTGATGAGGCCTTTGCACCTACATGTCATATGACTACTCTTCGGAGCATTTGTGCACTTGCAGCCCATCATGGTCGGAATGTACATCAGCTCGACATTAAAACAACATTTCTGAATGGTGACTTGCATGAAAAAGTGTATGTTTTTCAGCCCCGTGGCTTTGCGTAGAAAGGGCATGATAATCAGTTCTGCAGGTTAAAGAAGGCATTATATGGTTTAAAGCAAGCACCACGTGCTTGGTATGAGAAGATACATGCCTATCTGATTGCACATGGTTTTGAGAATAGTCCAACTGAAAGCACCTTATATGTTGAGCATGCTAATGATGTGCTTTTGATCATTGTTGTCTATGTTGATGACATATTGCTCACTAGTCCTATTGAGAAGCATATTGCTGATTTTAAGGCTGATTTGCATGCCTCATTTGAGATGTCGGATTTGGGGCATTTGCATGATTATTTGGGCATTCAGTTTATGCACATTGATGATAAAATGGCTTTGTGTCAAAGGAAATATATTGACACATTATTGTAGCATCTTGGCCTTGAAGAATGTAAAACTATTGCCACTCCTATGGAAATACGTTTACGACTGAATCTTCATGATGCTAGAGATGCATTTGATGTTGTTCTCTTTGAGCTGTCTATTGGATGCTTGATTTACTTATGCATTACTCAACCAGATATTCAATTTGTTGTCTCACAGATGAGCAGGTTTATGCATTGCCCACGAGTCAAGCATTGGTAGGCGGTTAAGCACATCTTTCGCTACTTGAGTGGTACTCGGCTACTTAGGTTGGTTTATCCCATGGGGGGATCACTACCGCCACATTTGCATGCTTTTTCTGACTCTGATTGGGTTTGTTGCTATGACACTCCTATGTCCACTATGTTGGGAATGATGGTTGGATGCACTCAAGAAATGAGTTGGTGCTGCTAGACCTGCTTCACACCAGCCCTCCTTTGGCTTCAGATATGCTTAGTACACTTTCTTAGCTTCCAAATGACACCAAAATATGCTATATGTACTTTGGAAATGAGTTGAGTAATGATTAGATCAAAACAGACTACTTGTGACTTCAAGAATCCAAAAATACTTGCTATTTTGGTATTGACACTTGCTCAGTGTTATGCTCAGTGTGACCAGCACACTTAAAATTGAAACAATTCCTTTTGGGAGTATTAAAGTACCTTAACAAGCTACCAATCACAAGTGGAATCACTCAAATTGATAAACCATACACTGAGAAATAAGTTTAGCAAAATTCTGATTACCCCCGACTTTTTAGGAACTCTGTAGACACAGACCAGTGAGCACTTCAAAGCGGATTTCTCCCAAATGGCTGAATGAAATCTTCTGAGATTTTGTACGCTTGTAGTAGACCTTAATCTGGTTCCAATAAGCTATAGATCTCTTGATTTGGTTCAGTGAGCACTGAGAAATGCTCCTTGGAAGTTGACAGACTTGGAGATGGTAACTCAGAGAAACCAGAGATTATGAATGTAATGATATGTATTAATTCACATTGATGTACATTCCCATTGACATGATAAACATTGTCAAATGGTACTCTGAGGTGTAGGCTATGAAAGAGTCCTCACACACTCAAAATGTTGATGCAAGATTGCCTCGGGATCTGAGCTAAGTGGACAAGCTAACCCGCGACTTTTTGATTGTGTCTTTTATAGAAGTTGAGTTGAGATTTGAATTTGAATTCAAATTCAAATCTCCTTCAATCACTCCTCTAAAAGTAGGGAGATATTCTCTCCAATTACACCATCCAAATTCCACGACTCTAATCAGTTAGGTGTGTATACATAATGCCAAGTCATTTAGACTTTTACAAGGAGTAAAAAGTAATAACACATAAAACTAGGTTCCTATGGTTTTTGCTTCTCATTTAGATATCCTTCAAGGGGTCCAAGCCAAAGGTGAAGGCTTGATTTGCACCAACAGCTCCCCCTCAAGCCAAACACTTTGGCTCAAGTCTTCATCTTTAGTCTCCAATCACATCCTGCAATCCAATCATGGATTTAAATCTGCATAGCTTGTTTCCATCCAATGCCTTTGTAAGTAAATCTGCACATTGCATATTAGTAGACACATATGTCAATTGAATGTCTTTACTTAGCAACTTCTCTCTCACATAGTGGTAGTGAACCTCTATGTGTTTTGTTCTGGCATGATAAATTGGATTAGCTGCAAGGTGAAGAGAGCTAGTGTTATCTCCAAATATGATTGGTGGCCTTGTGTATAGGCCTAATTCTGTATATAGAAGCTTCAACCAGATAGCTTCTTGAGTGGCATTGGCAAGCCCTCTATACTCTGCTTCAGTGGATGACAATGCCACTGTAGGTTGTTTCTTGGCTGACCAAGAAATAGGCTTATCTCCTGCAAAACAAATGTAGCCTTAGGTGCTCCTCCTATCATCCTTGCATCCTGCCCAATCTGCATCTGAATACACTTTAATATCAATATCTGATGTATATGGAAAGTACAAACCATGACTTTGAGTTCCTTTGAGGTACTTCAAGATTTTCTTTGCTGCCTCTAGGTGAGGTACCCTTGGTTTGTGCATGAATTGACTAAGCACACTAACTCCATATGCTATGTCAATTCTTGTCAAGGTAGCATAATTCAAACTACCTACTATACTTTGATATCTTGTGATGTCTTGTATTTCTTCCCCTTCATGAGCACTTAGCTTTAGGTTGACCTCCATTGGAGTAGTAGATACTTTAGCATCCTGCAAACCAAACTTCTTGACCATATCCTGTACATACTTCTTTTGAGTGATGTAGATACCTGAATTTGTGTAGACCAATTCAAGGCCTAAGAAATACTTTAATAATCCAAGATCATTGATCTTGAATTCCTTCATCATCTGTCCTTTGATATGTCTAATTCCCTGAACATCATTTCCTGTAATAATGATGTCATCAACATAGACACATAAATATATTACCTCTGTACTACTTCTCTTTATAAACAGAGAAGTGTCTGCCTTACTCATTACAAAACCTTGATCTTGGAGATAGGTTGTCAACCTGTAATTCCATGCTCTAGGTGCCTGCTTCAAACCATATAGAGCCTTCTTCAATCTACAAACATGATTTACTTTATTGGGTTCTTCATAACCAGGTGGTTGTGACATGTAGACTTCTTCAGATATCCATCCATTCAAGAATGCATTCTTCACATCCAATTGGTACATGTTCCAATTTTTGGATGCAGCTACACTCACCAAAACTCTGATAGTTGGCATCTTGGCCACAGGAGAAAATGTCTCCTCATAATCAATGCCTTGGGTTTGTGCAAAACCCTTGGCTACCAACCTAGCTTTATACCTGTTTATTGTACCATCTGAGTTCCTCTTGAGTTTATAGATCCATCTGGATCCTATCACTTTCATAGATTCTTTTCTTGGGTACCAAGTCCCAAGTGTCACTCTCTTTTAGAGCCTGCATTTCTTCATCCATTGCTTCCTTCCATTCTGGTTGAGTGATTGCTTCTTCAAATGAACCTGGTTCTTCATTCAATAGATCTTTTGCAAGATATACAGAATGCTTGGTTACAGGGGAAGTATCATACCCATACCTAATAGGCTTCTTCTTTTCTCTCTGAGATCTCCTCATTGCTTGTGTTGAGGATTCTGGTTTACCAAAGATTTTGCAATGATCCAGAGAAGGTCTCTTACCATGCCAAGCTTCATATGGTGTCATGCCATCAAGTGATTTGGATGGCAACCTGTTGATGAGATAGGTGGCTGTGGATACACCTTCTGCCCAAAGATAATTTGGCAACTTTTTCTCATTAAGCATAGACCTTGCTGTTTCTACTATAAGTCTATTCCTTCTTTCAGCTACTCCATTTTGTTCAGGTGAGTACCTTGTAGTAATCTCCCTTTTGATGCCTCTTTCCTGCAAGAAATCTTCAACCTCATTGGAGAAGTATTCTCCTCCACCATCTGACCTTAGCTTCTTCAAATGTCTACCTGTTTGATTTTCAACTAGTGCAAGATACTTTTTGAAACAATTAAATACTTCATCTTTATGTTTCATGTAGTATAAGACAGTCCACCTGCTATAGTCATCAATGAAGGACACATAGTACCTTGATCCAGATATGGATGGTTCCTTGCTAGGTCCCCAAACATCTGTATGCACTAATTCCAGATAATCTTCATGCATGAAACCTTTCTTGGTATAAGGCAATCTGTGTGACTTACCAAATTGACAAGCCCCACACTTGTATATCATGTGTTGCTTGGATACATTAGGTATCCCAAGCACACATTGATCCCTACTCATTTAGTTTAAGGTCCTCTCACCAATGTGACCTAACCTCTTGTGCCAAATTTCCAATTCTGATAGTGTTTGATCCTTGTAATTGTACAAAGCAATGCTCTTTGTGTCTTCTAATTCAAAAGTAAACAATCTACCTGATTTTTCTCCCTTAGCTATCCTTCTGAATCCATGTCTTGGATCCTCCACATATGCTCCATGTTGTGTGAACCTGACCTGTAAACCTTTTTCCACAATCTGACCTACACTCATTAGGTTCTTGGTGATTGTTGGAACATACAATACTCTGCTCAATAATTTCTGATTACCATCACTAGTTTTGACATTGCCTACTTTAACAACTGAATGTTTAGTGTCATCACCTGTCTGTACTTGATGCTTGCCTTTGGGTTCTTCCAAATCAGAAAGTAGTGCCACATTGCCAGCTACATGATTAGAGCAACCTGAATCAATATAGAATAAGTGATCATCATTGATACCTGACTTAGAAGTCATATTCATGATCAATAATGAGTCATCTTGCTCCTCTGCATAGTTGTTGTAATCCCTTCTATTTCTGAATCCACCTTGGTAATTTCCATTGTGGTTGTTGTTGTATTGATTGTTGTATCCATTGTAGCTTTGATGTTGGTTGAATCTGCCTCTGCCTTGAGAGTATCCACCTCTTGAGTAGCCTCTTCCTCTCTGATTCTTGTAGTTCTTGTAGCATTCATCTGTGGTATGATTAGACAATCCACAAATGTTGCATGGTGATGAGTTGTAGGGTCTCCCCCTACCTGACTTACCTCCTCTGCCTCTTCCTCTTGAAGATCTACCTCTCCCTGCATAGTTTGCTTGGGAGGTAGAACCTTCTTCATCAACCTTCTTACTTTTACCTTTTTCTTTTACCTTCTTATCAGTATAAAGGGCAGAGGGGTTGTTACCTTTTGATTGCTCTCCATTCTTTGTGATCTTTGCTTCATGTGTAAAGAGTTGTCCAATCAAGGTTGTTAGATCAGGTGCTTGGATGTCCATGTATAAGTCCATTGCTGTGGTAAAGCTCTCCCATTTGTCATCTGCCTTTAGTCCATTGATTACTTGTCTGACTATTTGCTCTTCCTCAATCTCTTCTCCAACACTTGCAAGTTGGTCTGCAATGTCTTTGACTTTAGTGACAAAATCTGACACTGATTGTTTTGATTGCTTCCTAAGGGTGGTGAATTCAATCCATAGTTGATTCTTTCTGGCCCTTGTACTTGATGAAAAATATGTAGACAAGGTTTCCCAAGTCTCTTGGGAAGTTTTGCAATTCCTTACATGAGGTAAAAGGAAATCAGAAATAGAGTTAAGAAGATATGACCTTGCCAAAGCATCTTTTGCACACCATTGGTTGAGTCTCTCATGTTCATCCTTTGTAGGTAGTCCTCTAGTTTTAAATGAGGGCAATTCCTCATCTCCTGATATGTATCCAAATAAACTCCTTCCTTGCAGATAGGTCTTCATCCTCAGAGACCAAGCTTGGTAGTTGTTTTTGTCCAATTTGTCAATGAATGAAGGGAAACCATCACCCATGATTACCTTATTTGCTCTGATACCACTGTTGGGAATGATGGTTGGATGCACTCAAGAAATGAGTTGGTGCTGCTAGACCTGCTTCACACCAGCCCTCCTTTGGCTTCAGATATGCTTAGTACACTTGCTTAGCTTCCAAATGACACCAAAATATGCTATATGTACTTTAGAAATGAGTTGAGTAATGATTAGATCAAAACAGACTACTTGTGACTTCAAGAATCCAAAAATACTTGCTATTTTGGTATTGACACCTGCTCAGTGTTATGCTCAGTGTGACCAGCACACTTAAAATTGAAACAATTCCTTTTGGGAGTATTAAAGTACCTTAACAAGCTACCAATCACAAGTGGAATCGCTCAAATTGATAAACCATACACTGAGAAATAAGTTTAGCAAAATTCTGATTACCCCCGACTTTTTAGGAACTCTGCAGACACAGACCAGTGAGCACTTCGAAGCGGATTTCTCCCAAATGGCTGAATGAAATCTTCTGAGATTTTGTATGCTTGTAGTAGACCTTAAGTTGGTTCCAATGAGCTATAGATCTCTTGATTTGGTTCAGTGAGCACTGAGAAATGCTCCTTGGAAGTTGACAGACTTGGAGATGGTAACTCAGAGAAACCAGAGATTATGAATGTAATGATATGTATTAATTCACATTGATGTACATTCCCATTGACATGATAAACATTGTCAAATGGTACTCTGAGGTGTAGGCTATGAAAGAGTCCTCACACACTCAAAATGTTGATGCAAGATTGCCTCGGGATCTGAGCTAAGTGGACAAGCTAACCCGCGACTTTTTGATTGTGTCTTTTATAGAAGTTGAGTTGAGATTTGAATTTGAATTCAAATTCAAATCTCCTTCAATCACTCCTCTAAAAGTAGGGAGATATTCTCTCCAATTACACCATCCAAATTCGACGACTCTAATCAGTTAGGTGTGTATACATAATGCCAAGTCATTTAGACTTTTACAAGGAGTAAAAAGTAATAACACATAAAACTAGGTTCCTATGGTTTTTGCTTCTCATTTAGATATCCTTCAAGGGATCCAAGCCAAAGGTGAAGGCTTGATTTGCACCAACAGTGGCTTTTGATTCATCCTTGGTAGCTCATGTATATCTTGGTTGAGCAAGAAGTAGCCTACTATGGCCACTTCCAGTTGTGAGGCTGAGTATAGGGCAACTTTCACAGCGACTGTTGAGTGTGTGTGGCATAGATGCCTCATGGCTAATTTGGGTGCTAGTCAGTCTTTTGCCACCTCCATCTTCACTAACAGTGAGAGCGCATTGACAATTGTGAGGTACCCTTTGTTCCATGCTCACACTAAGCACACTGAGGTGCATTATCAGTATGTCAGGGAGAGGCTCTCTGATGGGGAGATCAGCTTGGCATATGTGCCCACGCAGGAGAACATTGTAGACCTTTTCACGAAGGCTCTGCCTAGGAAGAAGTTTGAAGCTTTCTACAAATCTTTGGGCTTACTTCCTTTTGTGGAGTGATTTCCACATAGCTTGGCACTTCCTTATACATGAGTGCTAGTTACTTGTTCACTGCATCACTCCCAGGGGGGATTTGTTGATATATTTAGGTAGTGATGTGTCTGAACACTCTAGGACTGTCGGGGTGCTTTTTTCCCTCTTTAGGAGGTTTCTTTCCCCCATCTTGCATATATGACTATTGCCCTAATGGGCCACTTATCTTTGTACATTCTCTAGTAATACATTTAGTATTGTGTGTTGTGCTCCAAGATTCTTCTTCTTCCTTGTGTTGTTCGCGTGCTTCCGCAGATGTCTAACTCCAACAGTTTTGATGAAACCAAAGATGAACCACACTTGCTTTTCCTTTTTTGTGAGGTAGCAAGTGTTTGTGTTCCCTCAATCCAATCAATCCTATTCACTATAAATTTTTCTTCTTGAAAAATAGAGACACAACCTCATCAAATTCATAAATAATTGGATTCCCTTTTGCAAGCAAAAGGAGTGTAGCGGCAAATCTTTGAAAAGATTTTGGTAATCCTTTCACCAATATAGAGATGAGTGATGCATGTGAAATATTGTTATCTTTGTTTTCCAATTGCTCTTTCAAGTACTTGATGCATGTCATATACACATCCACAGACTCATTTTTAGACATACATACATCCTCAAGTTTATTACTCAAGTATCCAGCATGTGCTTCATTACACACGGCATACAAAGAAGCAAGAGTCTCCCATGCGTGCCTTGATGTAGGACATGATCAAATGTGTGGAGTTATATGCGGCTTGACAAAAAGTGCAGTTAATGCATGAGCTTGAGCATGTTTGACATCCCATATAACTTAATCTTGTGTAGGTTGAGAAGGATTAGTCATTGTACTTGTAGAAGAAGCTTCATCTATGACACTAGATTGTTAAGTAGAAGAACTTGGGGGTCTTTGATCTAAATGTACTACTACGTTCCATAGTTGTTTCGCAACAAGAACATGTTTCATAACGTAAGAACACATTGGATAGTTGGTCCTTTCAAGCTTATGTTCAAACTAAATCATGCAAAACAAGTCATTTTTCCGACCATTTCACTTAAGAACAAGAGTGTGACAAGATTTTCACTTCAATGAAAGCTGAAATGAATGCTGAAATTTCAACTCATAATCTATCACTTCTCTGAAATTCAAACTGCAAAAATGTCTTTTAGATGGGGAGTAACATTCTATTTCGACCAAATGAAATGTTTTTAGACCATTGAAAATCAATATTCTATTCTCACAAGCCAATTTGCATTGTTAAAAGTGTATGTGCTAGGACACAATAAACCAAAACTTGAGTAGGAGTTAACCTGCACTGATATGACTATTGGGTGAGTATGTGTGTGTGTATAAGAGTGAGAGACACACAAGAAGCACACATAAGGAGCAAAAATGTAGCAAGACACACAAAAAAGATGGATGGCTCGAATAGATCTCTCTATTGCTTAATAATAATCCCGAAGTATGAAGTATCACCATACATGACTGTATCATGTATGTGGAAAATTGGAAAAAAAACTTTTATCCAACACTAAAGTAAATAGTGTGCATATACAGGTAAATAGTTCACATCTAAGCTACTCAAGGAGCATATAAGTGTAACATTTATCAACTACCTATCATGAAGTAAGAACTGCTTATGGATAGAGGAGTGTAACAAAAATTATCCCAATTATAATAAATGAGAATGTAAATGAGGTAGTATTGATACTACCTTGAGATAATTTAGTCCAAGCCCTCTAGTAGCAAACCATATTCTTAAATACTTAGCAATTATTGATACGTAGGTTGTACATCAATTTGATTATTGTAGAGAAAAAAAATTCCATCAACGTAAGTGATGCATACATAAATAATTAATTTAGTAGCTCTTTGATATGGAATAGAAGTAAGTTCATCTCTAGCAGCATCATCACTTATGCATATGCATGTATGCATGGGAATTGCAAGTGTTCATCAATAACAAACTATACAACAAATTGTGAATTGAATGTCTTTGAGACAAAACAAATATTCCACAAAATTGAATAACTTGGGTGCCCAAATAATGATTCACGTGTACTACATATGATATCTGGAAGATTTCATGCAAATCATCTTTAAACTAAAAAGTATTCCCTTAGCAGCACTAAGAATCATGTCATCAAAATAAACAACAATGGTTAAAAACACATCATGTTAACACTTTATATACAAGGTACCTTTCATTTGGACTATTCTACGATCTATGTGCTAAAAGAAATATGCATTACATACATACATGCATACAAGAATGTTTATTTAGCAAGAATTTTATTTTGTAGGTTATTGTATGGCATGTGTACCTTTGTTGTTTATGGCATGACTCATTAGTTGATGGTATGAGTGCCATATTTGCCTATGGTGTGCATGCCTTATGCTATTACCATTTTTCAATCCTGCAATTCGGGGGACACGCTACCGAAAAAGTGTTTACCCTATGGTGTTATTCACTGATGGGGGATGATTCTAACACCCCAATGCAAAATTGGAAGATGGCTGCCCTCCACTAGGTCCACAAGCAGTGATATATGCTCACTGTTATGAACTTTTCTCTACACTAGTACAAAGACTTAAAATGAAATTATGTAGAATTGTAGTAGACTATAAGAGCTACCCAAAAAGCTTTAGATCATCCCAAATGGATATTCCAGCTGGGAGAACCACCCTTTGCAAAATAGGCTACCTGTTTGCAACACTCTCTGCCTATGTGCAGAGATATACCTTCACAAAGTTGGAAATTTCACACAGCTCACTCAACCAAATAACTTGAAACTTTGGCAAAGTTCAAACACAATATGACAGACCAAATGAAGCTTGGAATCAATGAAAATGAGTAGAATGAGAGAGCAAACAGTGCTCTGCAATCTGGTACAACCAGATTTGGAAAAGCCTAACTATACCTTTAGATAGAGAGGAGAAAAATCATGAGACAATGAGGTAAGCAAGCAAGGGGGCTGCTTTCTCGAGTTTATGACTTCACTAAACTAAGTGGGAAGCTCCTAGAATGCATACAGCTCAAGAAACAAAGGCACGATGATGCTTATATAGAGTTTTAATTTTCCTATAATCTAGCTAAACACCCACCAATCAGTGTAGGTGCACTTTTTGGTGGTTGATTTGATGAGATTTGAATTTGATTGAGTTTGGTGGAGCTTCTTGTTGAGATATCAAGCTCAACATGTGATGATCCAGGATGACACGTACCAGTTTTTTGTTTCTCTGACATGTATAGTGGTCATACCGATATATGTCAGGGATACTTCATTGAGCTTTATTAGATTTATCTACTGAGAGTGATGGCACATTTGTTTCTTGCCAGCTCACTCATTCGCGAATAGTAGGTTTTTCCTTATGTACTGATCTTTATATATTGCACTTGTTGTATTCTTGTTTTTAGGTCATTCTTGTACATTCCTTTTATGTAATAGAAGAAGAAGAAGAAGATCATTCTTCCTTGCCTCAATCTGTGTGTGTGCTTCTCCTTGAGAGTGAGAGTGTGTGTGTGAGCTCTCTTCCTTATCTCCTTCCTCGTGACATGGTATCAGAGCCAGCGTGGCTATAGAGAGCTCGTGGAGAAGGCGACGATGAAGACTACGTGGAAAGGCATGGAGAAAATGCGATTTCACAAACGGCCTCTGTTTGCTACGAAAATCGTCGTGAAGGTAGAAGACCTCAAAATATATTCGGGAGTTATCCCTTTAGGATCACTTGTTTTTGTCAGATCAAATTTTGGGAGCCATCTCGACCTCCGTTTCGAGCCTGCAAGGTGGGGCCCACAGAAAAACTAGGTCAGTTTCAGAAACTGTAACTTGCGTTGTGTTCGGCGACACTCATATATTCGAGATCTAGAATTTCAAGCGATTCCGTGTACTTTTGATACACAAAAACTATGTTTTTTTGAGATCGAACTGTCACGTCATAGTGCGACAGTGTTCAAGCAGAAGTGCTGCTTGTAGTGTTTTGCAGTGTTGTGAATTGTTGTAGAAATGGCAAACGCAGATGGAATGAGTCAGCTTATGAGCGATAAGCTGGACAAGAACAACATCCATGCTTGGAGATTCAGAATGACGAATTTCCTGATGGGAAAAGGCAACTGGAAGTATATCGAAGGAGAGAATGAAAATGCTCCGCAGTTACCAGAAAGGAATCAGACTGCAGATCAGTTAAGAGCATATGAGGAATGGAATCAAGGAGCACGAAAGGTAATGTATTAGCTATCTGTTAGCATATAGGATAGCATGATTGGACACATAGAGGATGCCAAGACTCCAAAAGAGGCTTGGAACAGCTTGGTCACCTTGTATGAGACTAATACAAAGGCATGGAAATTGCAACTCAAGAACGAGCTGCATACATTGGAAAAGAAGAGCATGACGGTAAGTGACTACACTCTTAAAATCAAAGGCATATGTGAGTCACTTGCATCTATTGGCGTGAATGTAGATGATGATGATAAGGTGGAAGTGTGCCTTCGTGGTTTAGGAGCTGCATATAAGCAATTCAGAACTTCCATACAGACGAGGGAAAATATTCTGAATTTTGCTGATCTGGTATCTATGCTGATTATTGAAGAAAAGAATCTTGGTGAGGACTCAAACTCCCAAGGAAAGCCCAGTTTTTAGCAGGTATTCTACTCTGGCAGAGGAAGAGGCAGAGGTAGAGGTTTTGGAAGTGGAAGAGGAAACAATAACCAAGACCAAGGTCAACAACAGAATCATGCAGGAGGAAGAGGACAATTTCGAGGTAGGGGGAGCCAAAGAGGTCGCAAAAATTTCCAAAGAAATGATTCAAGTAATGATAATAAAGGATGCTGGAATTGTGGTAAACCTGGACACTTTGAACGTGATTGCAGGTTAAAGAATCAAAATAATAGAAGGCAGCAAAACAACTATGCATCCACAAGTGCAGATGATTCTGAGAAGCTGTTTATGGTTCAACATCACATGATGAATACGATGTCTACTGGTGTTTCAAAATCGAATGATAATGTATGGTATGTTGATTTAGGTGCTTCAAATCACATGAAAAGTCATGCCGAATGGTTTAGTAGTTTGTAGGAAATGCCAGTTCCTGGATATGTTGAAACAGGTGATGACACATCGCATCCTATTGAGCATACAGGAAACATAGCATTGTCTATGGAGGACGCGAAGGTAAAACATCTTGCTGATGTGTTGCATGTTCCAAATATAACAAAGAATCTGGTTTCTGTTGGACAAATGGTTGACCAAGGATTACAAGTCAGGTTCAATGCTGATGGATTATATGTAGAAGAGTACAAGCAGGATGGACGATTGGTTGCCAAAGGAAACAAAGTGGGTGGGATGTTCACCTTAAATGTGAAGATTCCTGAAATTAATCCAGCCATGTTTGCAAAAGGTACAGGAGTTATTGCAGATATAGAGATATGGCACAAACGGATGGGACATTCAAACTTGCAAAGGCTAAAAATGATGCAGTCAAAGGAGATTGTCCATGGACTACCAAATTTCAAAGTTGCAGAAATGCAAAAGGTATGTGCAACATGTCAATTTGGTAAACAGACAAGAGCATCATTTCCACATGACAAGCATGTTAGTGAGAATGTACTAGAAGTAGTACATACAGATGTTTGGGGTCCAGCAAAGACCACATCTATGGGCGGTTGCAGGTTTTATGTTACCTTCATTGATGATCATACACACAAACTATGTGTATATTTCATGAAAGAGAAGAGCCAGGTGTTCAGTCACTTCCAGAATTTTAAAGCTATGGTGGAAAAGCAGACAGGGAAGTACATTCAAACATTAAGATATGATGGAGGAGGTGAGTACATGTCAAATGAGTTCAGTAGTTTTCCAAAAAATCATGGAATTCGGCGTCAGTTTTCATGCAGGTACACACCACAACAAAATGGTGTTGTTGAATGCAAAAATAGACATATTGCAGAAATAGCAAGAGCCTTGATGGCTGAGAAGAATATGCCTCATTGTTATTGGGCAGAAGCTGTGCATACTGCTGTATACATCATGAACAGAACTCCGACTGCTGCTGTACATCCAGTTACACCTGAAGAGAAGTTTACAGGTAAAAAGCCAAACTTATCACATCTGAAAGTTTTTGGCTGTATTGCATATGTACATGTTCCAGATGAGGACAAAGCTTGATCCGAAAGCCAAAAAATATGTCTTCATTGGATATTCCCTTGAGCAAAAGGGGTACAAATGTTATAACCCACTCACACGACAGGTGAAGGTGAGCAGAGATGTGGTATTTGATGAAATGTCAAGCTTCTATGCAGATGCCAAAGAAGGACTGAATCTTGAACCAAATGACAAAGAAAATGCTGAAATATCTAGTGCAGAATCTTAAGTTTTGAGTGGACCGGATGCATCACCAAGCAATAGTTCCAACTCAAATCCATGGAGTGGAAGATTGCGTGGAAATTTTAGTCCAGCAAATTCATCAATTACATCCAAGAAAGGTAAAGAAAAGCTTTCTGTTGGTAGTAAAACAGGTGCAAGTTTTGAAGATGTTGATGGAGATTCAAGTGGTTCAGAAAAGAGTATTGATGAGGAACTTAGATTGCCCTCTGTGAAGACTCCAAGAGTAAGAAGGGCACATGCAGATGATACAAGAAGAAGTGACCTAGGACCAAGAAGATTTGGGAGGATGCGTAATTAAGTGCAACGATTGACATATGATAGTTACATGGCTCACCATTGTGCCTACATGACAAAGGTAATACAAGATGCTGAACCTTCTTGTTTTGAAGATGCAATTGGTAATGTAGATTGGAAAAAAGCTATGGATGAGGAGATGGCTGCACTTTATGGAAATGATACATGGAAGCTGGTTCCATTGCCACAAGGAAAGAAATCCATAGGCTGTAAATGGGTTTACAAGGTAAAGCATAATGCTGATGGTAGCATAAGCAGGTATAAAGCACGATTGGTAGCTAAAGGTTATGCACAAACATATGGAATTGATTATGAGGGAACATTCAGCCCTGTAGCTAAAATGTCTACTGTCAGAACACTTGTTGCATTAGCTACAACAAAAGGATGGACTTTGCATCAGATGGATGTGAAGAATGCTTTCCTACATGGTGAGTTATAGGAAGAAGTATATATGGACCAGCCACAAGGATATGAAGATTCAAAACATCCAGAATATGTTTGCAGGTTGCAAAAGGCTTTGTATGGGCTGAAGCAAGGATTGCTGATTACTTAACCAGCATTGGGTTCTCTATGTGTGATGCAGATCACTAACTATATGCAAGGAAGGCTGATGATGGCATCACTATTGTGGTTATTTATGTTGATGACCTGATTGTAGATGGTGATAATGAACAAAGCATTAAAGAGGTAAAGAAACGTCTTATGTAGGAATTCGACATGAAAGATCTTGGTGTGCTACGCTATTTCTTGGGCATTGAGTTTATACATACAGAAACAGGTATATGGATGTTCCAAAGGCAATATGCCTTGAATATGCTGCAAAAGTATGGTATGGTTGATTGTAAGCTAATTTCTATGCCATTAGATCAGAATTTGAAATTGGATACTATGTCAGGTGAAGCATTGGAAAATGCTACTATGTATAGGAAAATTGTGGGAAGTTTTATATATCTCACAATTACAAGGCCTGATCTAACTTATACTGTTGGACTTGAAAGTCAGTTTATGCAGGTTCCCAGAAAGCCACATTTGGATGCTCTAAGGCGCACTCTACGTTATGTGAGTGCTACTTTGGATTATGCATTGTTTTATGAAGCTCGTGTGGAGTTGCAGGTTCATGGATACACCGATGCAGATTGGGCTAGTAGTACTTCAGATAGAAGATCTACTAGTGGCTTTCTTTTCTCACTTGGAGGTGCAACTATTACATGGAGCAGCAAGAAGCAACCCACTGTTTCTTTGTCGAGTACAGAGGCTGAGTATAGAGGTGCTGCAATGGCAGCATGTGAGGCATCATGGCTGGAGATGTTACTTGCAGATTTAGGTGTGGAAGTGCAAAAGCCTATCACTATCTATTGTGATAATCTTAGCAGCATACAGTTAGCACGGAACCCTGTTTTCCATGCTAGAACAAAGCATATCGAGGTACATTATCACTTCATCAGAGAGAAGGTATTAGCAGGTGATATTGATCTTGTTTATGTGAGAACAGATGAGCAGGTTGCTGATATTTTCACCAAAGCACTTGGAGCTGAGAAGTTAAAGAAGTTTCGAGAGATGCTTGGATTACAAGATATGGCGTTGAGCTTGAGGGGGAGTGTTGAGATATCAAGCTCAACATGTGATGATCCAGGATGACACGTACCAGTTTTTTGTTTCTCTGACATGTATAGTGGTCATACTGATATATGTCAGGGATACTTCAATGAGCTTTATTAGATTTATCTACCGAGAGTGATGGCACATTTGTTTCTTGCCAGCTCACTCATTCGCGGATATTAGGTTTTTCCTTATGTACTGATCTTTATATATTGCACTTTTTGTATTCTTGTTTTTAGGTCATTCTTGTACATTCCTTTTATGTAATAGAAGAAGAAGAAGAAGATCATTCTTCCTTGCCTCAATCTGTGTGTGTGCTTCTCCTTGAGAGTGAGAGTGTGTGTGTGAACTCTCTTCCTTATCTCCTTCCTCGTGACACTTCTAACTTTATTCCACAACTTTGGGTCCTCTTTGTTGATTGGTCCACTTGCAAAACTCGTGGTTGAGCCTTTTTGCATGATTGAGACTTGATTTTCAACACTCCCCCTCAAGTCTCAATGCCTAGGTCCTTCATTCCAATGCATGCCTTGAAGCGTTGTAGCTTTACTCCATCCAATGCTTTGGTAAACATATCCGCATATTGGGTTTTGTATTGACGCTCCACCTTGACATCCTTTGACATGATCTTCTCTCGAATAAAGTGGTAATGCACTTCTATATGCTTTGACCTTGCATGGAACACCGGATTTTGAGCCAAGCATATGCTACTTATGTTGCCACAAAAAAATAGGTACTTGCTTAACCTGCAAATCAAGATCAACAATAAACTTCTTGAGCCACATAAGCTCACATGAGACTTGTGCTAAGCCTCTATACTCAGCTTCAATCGATGAAAGAGCCATGGTTGGTTGTTTCTTTGACATCCATGAGATGGTCTTCTTCCCTAGCATGATAACATATCCACTGGTGCTCCTCCTATCATCCTTGGAAGCTGCCCAATTAGCATCACAATAATCTTGTACATTTAATCCATCATCAAATGGATAATATAGACCTTCCTTCAATGATCTTTTGAGGTACCTAAGTACCCTATTGGCTGGAACAAGATGAGGTACTCTTGGTGCTTGCAAAAATTTAGATAACACTCCAACTACATGTGCAATATCACGTCTTATCATAGTAGCATAAAAGAGAGAACCAATTATTGACCTATACATGGTCACATCCTTCACTTATTCACCTTCATGAGCACTTAGTTTAACATTTACTTCTGATGGATTTGAAATGGGCTTGCAATCACACAAGCCAAACTTCTTCAAAAGATCAAGAATGTATTTCCTTTGCATCAAGTATATACCTTCCTCTTTATATAGTTCTTCAATCCCAAGAAAGTACCTTAAAATCCCTAAATCTGAGATTTTTAACTCACATCCAAGCTTCCTCTTTATGTCCTTGTTGGCTTCATCATCCCTTGTAATGATCAAATCATCAACATATATACAAATGCAAACAATTTTGCTACCTTCCTTCTTCACAAAGAGTGATGGGTCAGCATGACTTTGATTGTATCCACATTTTACCAAGTAGTCCACAAGTCTTTGGTTCCAAGCTCTTGGGGCTTGCTTGACTCCATAAAGATCTTTCTTTAGCCTACATACATGATGCAAAAACCTCTCATCTTCAAAGCCTTGGGGTTGGTCCATGAAGACTACATCTTCAAGCTCTCCATTTAGGAAAGCATTCTTCACATCAAACTAGTACATCTTCCATCCTTTTGAGACTGAAATTGCAATCAAACTTCTCAAGGTGGGCATCTTAGCTATTGGACTGAATGTTTCCTCAAAGTCTATGCCATAGGTTTGAGCAAAACCTTTGGCAACCAGCCTTGTTTTATACCTAGAGATGCTCCCATCTGCATGCCTCTTTACCTTATACACCCATTTTTTGCCAATGACTTTCATGTCCTTTGTTCTTGGCACCAATGACCAAGTATCATTCTCTTCAAGCGCTTTGACTTCCTCCTCCATGGCGTCAATCCATTCCCTATGCTTATTTGCTTCTTTAGAAAAAGTTAGGTTCTTCACAAGCTATAACTTGACTCATGTAGGCATAGTGTCTTGCAATGAATGAATCATAAGTTAACCTTTGAATAGGGTATTTAACCCTATTGGATGACCTTACCTCACCATTAGGTGGTAGGAATCTCCTCCTCCTTGTTTTAGATGCTTTGAATCCTAGAGTTTCTAATTTTTCCATATCTTCGTCACTTGTAGATTCCATGTCTACCCATCAATGGTTTTCATCATTTGCCTTTTCCTTTCCTTTGCTACTTCTTTCACTTGAACGAGCTTCATTCCTTGTACTTCCATGCGAAGCTGATGTAGTACTTACCTCTGATGGTGTGCTTGAAGTGGTTGTACCATTTATCTCCATGCTTTGTTGTTGCTCTTTGAACTTCTTCTCGGCTTCATATGCATCGTCAATTTGTAACACATCTTTGCTACCATATCAAGCAGCAAATCATCAAATATTACATCCCTAGATACCTTAAGCTCTTTGGTGCAAGGGTTATAGCATCTAAAACCCTTTTGCTCTGAAGAATATCCAAGAAATATACACCTATCTGCCTTCGGGTCTAACTTGTCTCTCAATTCTTGAGGTATGTGAACATAACACATATAAACAAATACTTTGAGATGTGAGAGGTTGGGTTTCTTACCACACCAAGCTTCATAAGGTGTAACTCCATGTACTCCTGAGGTTGGACACCTATTCATAATGTATATGGCTGTATTTGTTGCATTAGCCCAATAAGAGTTAGGAACATTCATTTCATTTAACAAAGATCTAGCCACTTCTGCTATGTATCTATTCTTCCTTTCTGCCACCCCATTTTGTTGAGTTGTATAATTGCTTTTTGATGCCATGCTCATGTAGAAAATATGAAAATTCATTTGAAAAATACTCTCTTCCTTCATTCGATCTGAGAGTCTTTATATACTTCCCTATTTCCTTCTCCACTAGGTTTTTGAACCTCTTGAAGTGGTAAAACACATCTAACTTTGACTTCATGCAATACATCCAAAACAACCTTGAATGATCATCTAGAAATGTGATAAAATATCTATTACGTCCAATGGATGGCTCCCTTGTAGGTCCCCATACATCTGTGTGTATGAGATTCAACAGTTCATTGCTCACATGTGCTCCCTTCTTGAATGGCAATCTGCTTTGTTTTCCTAATTGACAATCATGGCACAACTGTTGCATATTCTTAGATGTAAGATCAGGTAGACCACTTATCAAGCCCTTGCTTTGCATGTCCTTCATCCTTTGTAAGTTTATGTGCCCAATTCTTTTATGCCATAAGTCGATTTCTGCAATGTGTTTATTTCCAATTCAGAAGTAGTCAGTGTGAGGGGTTGATGGTTTTACCTCCATGGCAAAGAGTCTTCCTTGCTTCTTTCATTTTGCTATGAGCTTTTAGTCCTAGAAGGGGTCTTAAACAAAACATCGTTGCTCATTGAACCTCACCTCATAACCTCTTTCAACCATTTGACTTAAAGAAACCAAGTTCTTTGTGATGATTGGCACATGCAACACATCCTTCAACACCATGGAGCTTTGAGATCCATTCAATGCAACATCTCCCGCATGTGTAATCTTGTGCTCAGTGTCATCCCCTATCTCTACATGTCCTTGAGTGATGGGTGAATGTAAATTAAGGAAAACATCTTTATTGCAACTCATATGGTTGCTACAACCACTATCAATGTACCATCTAAAATCTAAATTGACTCTTTCACTTGAACCATACATCATAAGCGATTTCTCATTTTTTTAATTTGTTGGAGTACTAGCATAATTACCTTGGTTCCTTTTGTATCCTTGATTGCATCCTCCTTTGGACCAACAATCTCTTGCATAATGGCCTGATTTTCCACAATTGTAGCATTCTCCATTGGATGCTTCTCTTCCATGTGATCTTCCTCCTCTTCCTCTACTCCTTCCTCTTCCTCTTGATCCATAGCTTTGGTTGGAGCCTTCTTGGTTGCTTGAGCTTGAGCTTGACCTTCCTCTCCCTCTGCCTTGGGAGTTTTGTCCACCTCTTTTGACTTTGTCTCTACCTTCATAAAAAACTTGGGCTTGGATGCCCTTTGATTGTGAACCTCCTTGGTTCATCTCGTCGATCACCATCAATGTGACTCATTAATCAAATTCTGGTAGGGAATCCCTCACATAAACTGATGTGGTGAATGCTTTCCACCTTTCATCCTC